>OX377201.1:38692960-38781354 GCA_947396885.1 Heligmosomoides polygyrus polygyrus
AATTTCCTTCTGGATAACTGAGGGTGGTCGGAATAGTAACACCGATTTTGTTCAAACTTCCTCTAAGGGCAGGGGTTATTCAGGGTGCCGAATACGATGCCGAAGTCTCCGAATACCGATAACTGAGGATGGTCAGTGATCCTGACCCTACCAACCTCAAATGGCTGTAACATGCCAAAATCGGCGGAATTTCAAAAACGGACATCGGATTCGTAATCAGCGCACCAAAGAACCCCCTAGGTGAATTTGAACGAAGTTTTGGACAAGAGCAATTGGCAATTTTCGAAATCGTCGACTTTCGATGACGTCATCGTTCGGCGAAGAGCGAGCGCCCTCGTCGTCATGGTAAATTGTCAAAAAATCAATTTCCCTGCAATTGGACGAGACTGGTATCGTTCGATAGAGCTTTCCGAGTTGAACAGAACGGTGCTATCTCCCTGTGTCAAATACATAAATGTGGGCGTGTAAGGGCGGAAGAATCTTCACCGCTGCCCTTTGGAGCTCTAAAATGGCAGCTTGGATTTATGCAGGCTAGGCAGCTGGAGAGCTATGGGCGCTTCATCGTAAAGTACCTTAGCTGATTTGCTTGCCTACGCATTCGTAGGCCGCTAGCCGATCGCGCGTTGCTACAGTGGTCGACTGAAATCGGAAGAAATCGTGTCACACAAGGTTTACCAGCATATTCGCACCGCTGTAACTTTGTCCATTCATAAGCTACACTGTTGTGTTTCAGCTCGCCTATTGAGCTTTCTACTGCTTATAAAACCCACAAGTTTCTGCCTGAAAGATTCAAACGTGACAGGGTTATCGCGCTCCGAACACGCCCGCGCGTGCAATTTAGCACAACAAAGGTCTATGTTCTCCGTGCTCTTACCCGCCCAGATATCAGTTCTCGCCACTCATAGTAACACCGTTCAATTCAGCACGAAGTGCTCTATGAAACGGTATCAAACTCGAGCAATTTCGGAAAAATCAATTTTCGATGACGTCATCGTCCGTCAGGCACGGCCTAGAGGCCGTCTTCGATGGGAACTGTCAAAAAATTGATGTTTTCAGAATTGGTCGAAATTGATACCGTTCGATAGGGCTTTTCGAGCTGAACGGAACGGTACCCTGGCTGGGGCTCGAAAGCTCGAACATGAGCGTGTAAGGGTGGAAGAATCCTCAACGCTGCCGTCCGCCGCTCTAAAATGGCAGATGGAGCTAAGGCAGTTTAGGCAGTTGGAGAGTAAGGAGCAGATCATCGTAAAGTGCCTTTGGTGCTTTGATCGTCCGCGAGTTTGCATGCCGTTAGCTCGCCTCGTGTACCCGTAGCGATCGACCGAATTCTGAAAAAATCGTGTCACACGTGCCCAACCTGCATTTTCGCACCGACGTAACCTTGCCAATTCGTAGGATAATTTGCTATGCTTTGGCGCTTTACTAGAGCATATTACTGCCTACGGAATTCACACGTTTCGGCCAGAAAGTTTGGAAACTGACAGAGTTATTGCGCTCCGAACACGCCCGCGCGTGCAATTTAGTACAACAACGGTCTATGTTCTCCGTGCTCTTACTCGCCCAGATTACAATTCTCGCCACAGCTATGAGCATGCCATCGTAAAATGCTTTCAGTCTTGTGCTCGCCTCGTATTCCTGTAGTAGTCGACTGAACTTGGAAAAAATCGCGTCACACAAGGTTTGCCTGCATATTCGCACTGCTGTAACTTTTTCCAGTCTTAAGCTACGTCGCTATGTTTC
Organism: Heligmosomoides polygyrus polygyrus; assembly: GCA_947396885.1. Lineage (NCBI taxonomy): Eukaryota > Metazoa > Nematoda > Chromadorea > Rhabditida > Heligmosomidae > Heligmosomoides > Heligmosomoides polygyrus. The sequence continues at coordinate 38,694,701 of OX377201.1, forward strand.
AGCATGCTTCTTGAACTTTCTATTGCCTACAAAATCCACAACTTGCAGCCGGAAAGACTCGAAGTTGACAGAGTTATTACGCTCAGAACACGCCCGCTGTGCAATTTGCGAGTTGTCGCGTCCAGTCGATTGATAGGTTTGATCCTATTTACATTGTGCACAGCGCACTCCAAAGTCTTGCCGGAACAGAGTACAGCAATTTCTGAGTAGGGCGGCTGGGAATTTCTGTAAAACTACCGAAATGCTCACTCTGCAGGCTGTCGCGTCGCCCACCCGATTGATAGGTTTGATCCTATTTACATTGTGCACAGCGCACTCCAAAGTCTTGCCGGGACAAAGTGCAGCAATTTCTGAGTAGGGCGGATGGGAATTTCTATAAAACTACCCAAATGCTCACTCTACAGGCTGTCGCGCCGTCCACTCGATTGATAGGTTCGATCTTATTTACATTGTGCACGGCGCACTCTCAGATGATCCCTGGCATGACGAAACACTTTACGCCATGCTTGAGATGCTCTGAGAACGTGCAAGTTCTGGAATATAAGCTTCTCCAACAGCAAAAAGTCTGCTCCAACCATCTTTGACCACCCACTGCTAAAATGCGGTGGTTTGGCGAAGTTGTATACATGATTGTGTAGATCTCGAGGAGACGAATCGAACGGTGCCAACCGTTTCTCAGAGCACCTCAAATTAGAGGATTTGTGAGCATACAACGGATTTCGACGCCTTGCGGCCGACAACTCGTCCGCGGCCGGCCTTCTCAATGGAGCGCAAGTTTTCAATTTTGGCCATTTTTGATCTTTCATATGAAATGTATATATCAAACGATAGAGCTCGTTCTCCTGAGCTCAAATATACTCTTGCTTTTTCATATAGATCACTGTTGGGCGAACTATAACAAAAAGACGCAAAAACCGCAAAAGCGCGGTTTTTTCGGCGTCTATTCAAAAGACGCGTCCGGTACTGTAGTTTGTATCGCTCTGGCGATTGTCTTGTTGTCGGGCCAGGTTTCCGTCGCGTAACACATCGCAGGCAGTACAGAGGCGTTGAATATCGAGGCCCTGAGGCCGGGATCCTTGACCTGATCGGTGACTTCGCGAATCGAACTGAAGGCTGCCCATGCTGTGCGTCTCCTGCGGGCGATTTCAGGAGCGAGGTCGTTATCCATGTTCAGCTCTCTTCCCAGATAGACGTAGGAGTCGACCTGTTGCAGAGCGACTCCATTTAACCTTACGAGTCCCGTGTCGCACCACTGGTTGACCATAAATTGTGTTTTGGACATATTCATGTCCAATCCAATCTTCATACTTGCCACATTGAGCTCGTTCAGCATTTCCTCGACTTCTGCCGTGCTGGTAGAGATGAGAACAATATCGTCGGCGAAGCGAAGGTTGCTGATCCGTTTACCGTCGACAAGGTATCCTTTATCGTCCCAGTTCAAGTCTTTCATGGCATCCTGGAGTGCCGCTGTGAATAGCTTGGGAGAAATCGTGTCTCCCTGCCGTACTCCTTTTCCGATAGGAATTTTAAGCTTTCGAGATCGAGAAGTTGTATGTAGGGCGATGGCATACCAGCGTGCACAAGTGCGTTCAAAACGGCGTTGATTTGCACAGAGTCGAACGCTTTCCGGTAATCCCCGAAGACAAGGACAAGTGGGAAGTGGTATTCGCGGCTCCTCTCGATGAGCTGTGAGACAGTCTGAATATGGTCCATACAGGAGAAATCCTGGCGAAACCCTGCTTGCTCCACTGGCTGATATTCATCCAAGCAACGCTCCATGCGGTTAAGCAGTATCTTGGTGAAGATCTTGTACACAACCGAGAGAAGACTGATGGGTCGATAGTTGTTGATATCCTCCTGCTGACCTTTTTTGAAGATTAAAACTGCTTTCGACTCCTTCCATGAGTCCGGAATCCTACCAATTCGAAGGTAGTGGTTGAAGTGCTTGGCAAGAAGTGAGCAGACGGCACTGCCACCCGCACGAAGGAGATCAGCAGAAATGCCGTCCGGTCCGGGAGCAGTGCCCGGCTTCATCCTTCTGATGGCATGAGCAACTTCTGATTCCAGAATGGGAGGTACTTCCTCAGCTGGTGGCATCAAGCATTTCGGGACAGTGATGGAAGAACGGAACAGATCTGTGTAGAATTCCTGAACGATGGCCTCCATCGCTCTTCGAGACGTTTGCGTTGTTCCATCCTTATCCACAACGGCTGACATTATTGCCTTCTCGCAGAGATCTCGTTTGCAGCGCTTTATGCTTGAAACTTTCCCAGCCGCTTCTAACAGCTTCAATCTTCTGTAGGCTTGAATGGACTCCTTCACTGCAATTCGACAGGCCTTCGAGATGGTGACTTTTTCCAGATGGGAAGCATTAGGATCCAGTTTAACAGCTCTTCTTTGCTCCAAGAGTTTAATCGCATGTGCGTTGAGTCTTGAAGCAGAGGTGATGTGGCTTCGCAAGAGCTGCTAGCACATTTCAACAGTCCTTTGGAGGGAAGGTCGTAGTCTTCCGATGGATCCTCAAGAAGTTTCCAATCGTACGACTTTATCGCATATTCCAACTCCTCAGACTTGAATGTGGGAATCCTCACCGGTGCCGGTTTATGAGTGTCACGCTTGAACATCCTCTTTTTGAGAGTCAGCTTCGCACGGACAAGACGGTGATCCGAGCCGGTGTCAAATGAAGGCAGCACGGAAACGTCGAACAGACTCCAGCGTCTGTTTGTAAGAACATGGTCGATCTCCGAACGTGTTTCTCCATTTGGGCTTTCCCAGGTCCATCGTCGGTTTGAAGGCTTCTTAAACATAGAATTTCCATGGTAGAGACGGCACGCGGATAGGAAGTCTATCAGGCGCTCTCCGTTTTCGTTCCTTGAGGAAGTTCCATGTGGTCCTAGCCTCCATTCGTCGTGATCATTCGTACCGACGATAGCGTTAAAGTCACCAACGACAACTTTGTAGTAGCTCTTCTCGTCGTTGACAGTCCTTTCGAACAGCTTGTAGAATTCCTCCTTTTCTTCATCTGTGGCCGCAGATGTTGGAGCATATCCATTTATGATGGAGATGGTTCCTTGATCTTTGGTTTCCAGACGAAGAACAGCTACTCGCGGACTGATGATCTTATAAGAGTCTACTAGGTGGTGCACTGTCGAATTGACGAGAAATCCAACTCCGCCAATATTCTTTCTGTCTACCTTTGCTCCGATAATGAGAAGCTCGTTGTGGTCGGTCCTTCTTATGGTTTTTGTTCTGCCTTTCGTTTCCTGCAGGGCGATAACGTCGTGTTTGATGTTGCGGCTTCTGTAAAGCAGTGTCCGAAGATCCTTCTCAGATGCGATCGAACGACAGTTATAAGTGCAGACGAATAGGCAGTTTCCGTGTCGTGGTGGGAGGGAGTTTCCGGTAGTCCGATTCCAATGACGTCCTGATAGTTTAACTCCGAGATTAGATGGCCCCTCTCCGGAGGTGGATGCACCGACGTCGTAGAAGTCCACCTCCGGCGCGCGGAGGACTGGGGCGCGGGTTTAGTTGTTTGAGCCTTAGCGGTGGTCTGGTTACTCACATGTTCCTGGCCAGGGATACAGGAGAGCCGCCCATACACGACAAAGCGTCGCGTACTGCGTGACCGTTTGTGCCGTTAGCCATCACAAAGTGATGTTCACCCCTTCACCGCGGTGAGGTGGCACATAAGGGGCAAAAGCTACGTACACGAATTCCTGTGCTGCAGTTTCTATTTTTCTTTATGAAATTCTAGTCCTTTTTTAGTCTTTATTTTATTTGTCATGTATTCTTTTCTTTTTAGTAGGTGCTTTCAATGAAGGTTGACACAGAAATTGGGGAAATTTGCTTCATTGTCTCCATTCTTCCTCTTTCACTATAAAGGAACGTTCATTACGTAGAAAGGCAAAATCCATCGATAGTGCGAACAACGTAGATGGTGGTGCTACGAACACCAAGGATAGTGGAGCCCTATGGACTCGCATACAATGGTGAAGATTTGAACGTACACATTAATCCGTCAGTGAAATAAGCTCACTGAAAAATTCGTAGCATTAAAGTATGATAAACATTTTCAAGCGAGAGGAAGTCAGAACGATTTGCATCACACAACTTTTGTTATTATTATTGTTAATGTTTATTACGATTGCACAAGGCGCAGAAAAGAAAAACAGAAAAAACACAGTAACAATCACAAAAAACACAGGAATGCAAACCGGCAAACAGTGAGACAGTTCTTACAAACAATAACACTATTCAACCAACTTCAGATCTAAGCAAAACCTTCAACTCGGCTTCTGAATTGTCTTGGTGTTAGGGGCACTAAAAGTGCTTAGAGAATTTTAGACTACCTGCCCAATAAGTGAAGTACATTGCTCGTAACTTGGTTCTAGGCGAGGTAGCTAAAGCTTAGTAGAACCACCTCTGGTGTGCAGTCTTCATTTTAAAAATATCTACAAGGCCCAGAATCGGTGATATAATATAGCAACTTCTGTACGAGGATAAAGGATAAAGGATAAAGGACGGCGTTACTCAATCCCTTTTGGGATGCGCCAGCGCATTCTACTTCTACGGGATGTCGTGGAGGCGACATGAATGAGTATTTGGCCATACAATGACTTGCGGTGGTCAGCCGATGAACAAGTCAGCGCTTTATCCTTCCCAGACAAGTCTGGTACCAATTCTCCGACCCCGGAGGGATGGAAGGCTTGGTTGGCCCGGGCGGGAAATCCGAACCAGGAACCTGGTATCGGGTGCACGCGACAGTCGCGCCTCCTCCGACTGCGCTACACGCGCCCTGTACAAGACATATGTCATAATCCTGCGGCAAGACTCCAGGGTGGTGGTCTGAGATATTTATTTCTAATTGATGCTTTGCGTACACGTGAATATAAGAAACTCCTTGTTCTAAGAAGTTTCCTAGTGAAGTTGATATGAACCGTCTCTATAGCAAATGTGTTTTTCTTCTTATTTGGAGCAAATATGGATACACTTGATTCAACAAGGGGACTACATGCCTTGTGCACCCTAAGGAGAACAAATTTATTGCTAGTGGCTAATGACTTAAGGATGTTATGGGTTCGTAACATATACACTCGCCTGCGACCGTGTGGCCCCATCCTTCGTGGGAAGGAAGACAGCGTCCGCAAGATAGATCCAATTTTTGAAGTGTATAGAAATCGGCAGAGAGGACACCTGAGGTAGCGCTGTCCTGACACGTTTCACAGTGATATGAAAGCAACTGAAGTCCACTTTTATTGAGAGCAGCAAATGATGTGTAAGGCCCCGTTTATAGTCCACACACCTCGCGGCACTTCATAATGAGAATTGCCAATGTCAACTAGACCGCACGGCCTTAAGGCTTCTGCACATTTTTGTGGCACTGCGACAGGCCTAACCTTAAGTACATGGTTGGGACGCAGAGGTTGCTTCCGAGCGGTGCGGTGTTGGGCGGTGCCAGCACAACACCGCACCGCTCGGAAGCGGCATTTTAGGCGGCAGTGACAATAATAATTCATTTCATTATTGCGCTGCTTCCCAATGAATGATGTGAATCATTCATTGGCGCCGCCGCCAATTTGCCGCCGCATTGTCACGGCCAGCTTTGTCAGCGCTCTAGGCGCTCTAGCGCCGAAGGGGTCGGCAAGGGCGGTGACAGAAAGCGGGAAAGCGGGTAGCAGCAGTAGATCCCGACTAAAAATACAATGCCCCGCCATTCCGTGTCTCTGTCGCTTGTCGCGACTCAAGTGTGCGAAGGACTTATTTATTTATTATTTATTTATTCACTACACAAAATGTGTGCCATAAATAATAAACAAAACAAATACTGAAACCACGTCAGACCACATACATGACATATGTACAGTTTGAGTGTTTTTCAATCCATTGGTGAATGTGGGAACTCCAGTTTGAAATTGTATAAATTGAGATCGTTGTGAGTTCATTGCCTGGTTCATTGTAAATGGAAAAAGAGGCTTGTCGAAAACTTAAGCAATATTAGTATTCCTCAGATGACTCGAAGCGCAGCCATCGAGTATAAACGGACCTACAGACGCCAAAAAAGTGAACTAGACGACGAGTCGGGACATGTTCCTAAGAAGAATACGATAAAGATGAAAAAAGGAAAGCGTAGGTTGACATGCGTTTTCTAGTCAGGGGGGGGGCACATAACTGAAAATTATGCAACAAACTTGAGATTTTCGAGCAGTTTCTAGAAAACAGAATGGGATCCCAAAAACAAGCAAACAAACAAAAAACAAACAAATGCCCGCGGTTGTAAAAACGTCCCGCCGGGCAAGGCATATTGAAACACAGCTGACCGCCGCCTGACATTTACTGGCGTTGTGATTTCTTTGTTTTTGTTGTATTTTTTGTTTTCCTGTGAATTTCGTCAGCTTGGGCCCTGTTTTGTCCTCTAGAACCCGCTCCAAGAAAAATTCAATTTGTTGCACAATTTTTTGTTATGTGCCCCCCCCCCCCAGACTAGGATAGACCCTGTCATACCACGGCGACATACTAGTAACTGCGTGCGCACAGAGAACCAACATTTAAATGTTATGATCATATAGTATTGTAGTTGTGAAGAGGATCGCTATGTTAACTAGAAATATCATCTTAGCGCATACCCGGGTAAGAGGAGCCTGAAATGCATGAGAGTTTCTGTTTGCGAAGAGGTCGCTGCACAAAACTATTTCATAGAGCTACGCCTCTTAAAATAAACTAAATTTTGTTCTGATTCGTATTCGTTTTTCGAATCTGATTCGATATGGAAGTTTTATGATATCAATTCTCCGGGGGAATTTCGAACAGATCGGAGATATTAACCAGGGAAGGGCCTCAGGCGTAGGTCTAAACGGGGGAAATGGATAGTACTACGAGAATCTCCACCCTTCATATAGTAGAAAAACATGTTTCGTTTTTGATGGGTCCTTGAACTTAAAGAGAGCTACGGGCCCTCGAAGGGGGGGGGGGGCAGTAGCGCACCGTCAGCGCGTGCCCACGTGCATGCGTGCGCGTGCTACTTTATAGGAGGCGGCGAAGGGCTCTGCGGCAAGCGAGTCGGTGGCTAAGCAGGGTGCGAGGGCCCTTCAAAGGTGCTAGAGCAGGTGTTCGACTTCCTGCTATACACCACTTCTGCATTTTTCATAACCGCTGCCTCCTTCACCAATTTTGCTTCCTACACATCTCCTACACATTTATTTCACTCTAAATTGTCAAAAGGGTCAGATTCGTGATCAACACCCCATGACGTCGACAGCCCTAGTCACCCGTACCTGCTGTAACCTACCGTAATCAGCCGAAATTTCAAGAACAAATGTCAGATTCATGATCAGCACCCCAAATAACCCCCTGGGAGAAGTTTGAGCAAAATCGGTGGTTATAACCTCGACAGCCCTAGTCATCCCTACCTGCTGTAACCCGCACCTACTGTGAGGTCACTGTTTAACATTCGCTTAAAAACAACAAAACGTTGTATAATACAAAAAGTGAGGGAAGTGAGTGAAGCACAGCTCAACGTGAGCCCTTATTTGAGAATTTAGTGTGAAATAAATGCGTAGGAGATGTGAAGGGAGTAAGCTGATTTAAGCCGCCATCAAGGCACTATTGTACCTTCATGACTCCAGAAGTCGAAGAGAGGTCGAAATTTTTTTTCGCCCAAACCTCCCTAGGGGGGGGGGGGTTATTTGGGGTGCTGATCACGAATCTGACATCCGTTTTTGAAATTTATGCCGATTACGGTAGGTTACAACAGGTACGTGTGACAGGGGCTGTCGAGGTTATGATCACCGGTTTTGTCGAACTTCTCCCACGGGGGTTATTTGGGGTGCCGATCACGAATCCGACATTCGTTCTTGAAATGACACCTGATTAGGGTAGCTTACAGCAGGTACGGGTGACTAGGACTATCGAGTTCATGGGGTGTTGATCACGAATCTGACTCTTTTGACAATTTAGAGTGAAACAAATGTGCAGGAAGCAGATTGGTAAAAGAGGCAGCGGTCATGAAAAAATGCAAAAATATTGTGCATAGCACAGGAGACGAACATCTGCCCTAGCACCTTTGAAGGGCCCTCGCACCCTGCTGAGCCACCGACTCGCTTGCGGCTGAGCCCTTCGCCGCCTCCTATAAAGTAGCACGTGCACGCATGCACGTGGGCACGCGCTGACGGTGCGCTACCGTCCCCCCCCCCCCCTTCGAGGGCCCGTAGCTCTCTTTAAGTTCAAGATTCAGCAAAAGCGAAACATGTTTTTCTACTATAAGAAGGGTGGAGATTCTCGTAGTGCTATCCATTTCCCCGTTCAGACCTACGCCTGAGACCCTCCCCTGGTAAGACTGATTTAATTAATAGACTTTTGCGATTTGTCTTCGATTTTGCTCCATGCATAACACCTTGAGGTCAAGTAGAGCCCAGCCTTCAGGATCGACTAGGAACGAATGCACATCAAATCAAAGGACGTCTTGGGGCAACTTTTTGTTAGAACAGGCATCCAAGTACTATAATTACAGTTCAACCAGCTTTCTGCGTTGGCACGCAATACATGTAATCTCAGTTGGTTATATTACACTACAGACATGTCTACATTTTTAGTACGCGGTATCGTTGCGCAAGTGTCAGACCTTTCAGCAAACATTTGTAGCGTTGGGGAAGTTTTAAAAAATGAACAGTGAAGTGTGCCTACGAAAACGTAGGATAAGCGATACAATGCGAACATCCAACGTTTAAGGATTCATAAAGTAGCGACCCAGTATGTTCACCTGTACAGTGTTGTTTGGTTGCAGAACCCAATTTAGGTTAAGTTTTATAGTAAAAGCTGAAACATAGCTTTTATTTATCCAACTTGTAGGTACGTCAGCACGCTTGAAGACGGCAGTGAAACAGCGCCTAAGTTTGACGACTTCTTATCATTTGCCAACTTTAAGAAACCAACAGTGAAACAGTTAGCAAAGTATTACAGGACTTGTGGATTGCTGGTGAACAGGTTAGCGGATTTTTGCTTTAACCTGAACAAGAAGTCATTTCTATTTTATTTTCAGGAATGCCTACCAGGTGACATGGGACTTTGAGCATCCATTCGATGTTGTGACCAGTTACACTACGCTGACGTTCGAAACGACGACAGAAGGAACAACGACTAGAACGCCATATTTTTAAAATTTTCGAGGCGAAGTCGTGCCGTTAGAAAGGTTTCTTTATATACAATGAATGTTTCAATTGCTGCTACATCTCTCTTCTTAAAACAAATGCACACAAAAGTCATCTCAAACCATAGTTGCGCACCTAAAATCACTCAAAACATCAAATCGTCTTGTCGCTTCGGCCGTCAATTAACTTCTACAAAGACAGGTTGGTTGTAACAGTGTTGACGCATAATCCAAGGAAATCCCGTAATTTTTGGAGCAAGACCCGTCGAGTCTTTCAAGAAGCAGCTTGTTTGGAACAATATGTACGATAGTATATGTCCAGTGCATCCTGTGTTGTCTGCCCTAATTGGGAAAAGGGAGATTTTATTGCATCTGAAGCGGCTAGCCTTATGTCAAGCAATGAATGCGGAGATTAACTACATAGAGGAAACGAAAATTACCGTTTACATAATAGCATTTATACCTCCTTAGAAAAGGTAACGTCTTTATTCTTTGAAGAGAATGCAGGGTCCGGTGACATGCAGCCGTGATGCTGCAGGTCTACAAATTGTCCTACTCTGTTTGAAGAGCACTTTGGCTTTATCATATATAATTACTGAAGTGAGAAGAAATTCTTTTTGCACAAAGTCAGCTGCAGCTGTTCTATGAAAAAATGGCAGGCACATCCAACCTAAGAAAAGCAAGGAATCTGACAAAAGTCTGTTAGTGATCGTACATGGAAGGGTTCGGAACAAACTTACTGCTCAGTTTGAACCTTGCCGTGTCTTAGACACTGAGCTGATTAGCAAGCGACCATGAAAGGGTTTGGAACCAAGCACGCCTTCCCTATCACGTACGTGTTGTTATTGCGCATCGGGGGGGGGGGGGGGGGTGGAGGGAATGATGTTGTGGCAATGTCCAACATCAGTGATACACAGGATCAAAGTGCATGAAGCACTACTGGGAACAAGACTGACAACGTATAAAGGTTACAGGCTCCTCACAGCTTGTTCCATGCATGGACCAATAACCTCGGGAAACGCCATCCTGCTCGGATTTTCAAAAGAGACCAGAACGTGACGTCGGAGGTGGTTCAAGTGAGGAACGCGGTCTGTGGATCCTGCAAATTGATCTAAACGGCATAGATCACGAATACACTCTTTCTCTCATCCTTGCCTGTCACTTGGAAATCAGAGGTCTACTGAAAATTTTCTAAAACCTAACAGCAACATTGTCTGAAGATCTCGAGTGATGATCCACCTGCTCCCGCTGTAACCCACCTTTAGACATGGAACTTTCGAGGGAAGAAATCAAGCTGGCCGAAAGGACGGCCAGCATACTAAAGGAATTTGAAGCACATCAGCTTGAAGTTGACGAAGACGTAATGGTTAAAAATCCGGTCAGTAATAAGCAAGTCGCAAGTATACTTGTGTTCGAATAATCAAATTTGAATAATTATTCGAATTCGATTTCCGATTATTTGATTATTCGAGTTTCGCAAATTCGAATATATATTTGATATCGATTATTCGAGTTTTGCAAATTTAAATAATTATTCGAATTCGATTATTCGAGGTTCGAAAATTCGGATAATATTCGTCGTTGTTTCGAATGTGCCATAATGATGATTTTTGAAAGCGACGCTCATTCCGGTGACGACTGTTTTCGATAGCACACTGTCGAGGAGCTCACCGTTACGAAAACGCCTTCAATATCCTACTATACATAGAAGAGTAGTGTGTGTGCGCGCATGCGTGTTTCGGCAGCGCGACAAGAGGTCGTCCCCCGCAGAGGGGGGCGTGTCCTCACGAGATACAGCCGCTGTTCTACGGACCGGAAACTTTTGTTTTGCGTGTCAAAGGTTTCGTAGGGCAGCCGTTAGACTATCCGTGAAGTCTAGGGATTGGGGGTGGGTGAGCAATTGGGATGAGAGGAAGATCGCACTCCTCCCAGCAGGGGCGGGTGTACCTCCTGACCGTCCCCCCGCGTGTTTCCATCACTCCATCACAGCTAGCGTGGGGCAAGGCGTATTGGCGATACTGACCGCAGTTGATGGCGATCGACTGCGGTCCGAAATTCCAGACAGCTTTTGGCGTAGTCGAGCTCGCTAAACACAAATCTGAAGTTTGTTTTTGAAATTATCGGTTGAAGTTGATCGAGCTATTCACTTTCTATGGGGAATTCATTGAGGCGCATCAATTGTATGACCGCTCTTCGTCGATATTTTCAAAATCCAACTTCACATTTGCGTTCTCTGCGACCACGACTGTCATCGATGTCATACACTTGAATACTCTACGGAATTTGCACCACAAACACAAATTTCGACGGAGAATTAAAAAATGAATTCAGATTCGTGTTCAGTGACCTCGATTACCTCAGGCCTGAAGTTTCGATCTTGTTGAGTGATATTTACGAAAAATCGATAATTTGATTAATACCTCTTGATGGCAATCGTTACTGCAAAAAATAACTTAAGATCCGTGTTCAGCGACCTCGATTACTTCGGGACTGTGGCTCACAGTTTGCATATGACACGATTATATACCATTTTCAGTTGAAATTCAAAGTTTTTACCATCAAATTCAACGTTGTTACTCGGGAAAGATTCCAGAAGAACGTTGAAATTTATTTCAAAAACGTTGAAATGCGATTGAAATGGTGTATAGCTCTACAATTTGATTGGCTGATGATTCCTGCGAGATAATGAAATGAACAAATGGAGTGAACGTTTTTTTCCCCGAAACTTTGCACTTGTGCGTAAAGGTTTTGCACATGTATTTCTGTAGGAATTCTTTTTTTAGGATTTTGTTTGTAGGGAAAAGTTCTCATGCCTTGCCATCTTAACGAGTATTGTCAACGGTTCCTAGAAGATATTGAATATCTTCATTAATTGCTTTTTTAAAAGAAATCAAACAGTTTATTTTGTCTCTGGCGAATGTTGTCGTTGAACTTACTTAACTACACTTACTTGAACCTACGCAATACGGTTTTGGAGTGAGTAAACGGTATCAAACGAAATTGGCTCATCCTTGAAGTATGGCGTTCTTCAGATCAGAAAAGGGTTCCATTTTTGCACACTTTGTGTACAAGAATGCTCCACAAGTTCTGTATCAGCAGTGAGATCTGAAGGGCAACTAGACCACTGTGGAGTGGAGATAAGCCCACAAAGCGGCGCCGCTACTAGGCGGGCGGTAATCAAGACAGACTAGTGTAGGGCGCATCAGCTGATGATCTGTTTGACCTAAGAATGCGCGCAAAGGTAAGGAGTATATAAGGTGACCACTTTAGTTACAGGTAACTTCAAGTCGACTCCTCTCTGCTTCCCGTCGTGCCGATCTCCATCCTGCTCTCCACCCGACGCCGCCAGCCTCCGCCTCCTCTTACCCCCTTCTGTAAATTTATTTTTTAATAACGTGTGTTACGAACACGTGTCTCAGCGTCCAGTCCGCTCTGCGGATCTACAGAAACTGAGCTTGAACCACTCGGCTCACATGGGGGCCGAACCGATCAAGCTCAAGTAGACGTCGAGATTCTCACTGTTGCGGAAAACACTAAAGATCACCGTGTCTTAGTGACACCTTGGAAAGGGTTGCTACGAAGTACGAGCACCCAGTCAGCGATCTTCTAGAACGCTACCAGGAGGTAGGGGTAGCCAAATTTGGAGTGCGCCGTGAAGTAAGGGTGCCTCATTTTGTGACGAACCGTCTGTCGTTACCGACGCTTCATTTTTGGCGAAGACCAATCAGTCTACATTGACCTTTGCAGACGGTACAAAGAAAGATGTCCGACTTCCAAATGGAGAGCGAAGATGCCGCACCCGGGTTTCGAAGCGAAGTGAGTTTTCCTTTCACAGGAGTAAGCGAAGAAATTGGACATATCATTACGAGCATAGAGGCGCTGAAGGGAAAGTTGGGCCACACTTTGGCAGGAGCGCGGGTGCCAGCCAAGGCGCGTGAAGGCATACAGGAAGCAACAATCGTGGAGTTTGATGCGAAAATGAGCGAAAATAGTCAGCGTTGCAAAATTCTAAGTGATGCGCTTAATGTCATGCCGGAGGAGAGAGCAATAAATTCAAGTCAGGAATTTAAAAAATACATAACAAAAGTAGAAGCTGATGGGGAAATCATAAGAGATCTTTGCCAAGTGATGAATACTAATGCATTTCAGTTGAAAGATGCCGTGGAAAGCATGCACGAGGACATGGAGAGAGCAGACCGAAACCGAGAGAGTGGTGGGTCAAGAGAACCAACTTTACTGAATCAAAACAGGGTGGACACTATGAGGTTTCAGATTGACGACAAATCGTCTTGACAGCGCGTGGTCACGGTTTCGGCGCCCCGATCGAACAGTTGGTCTGCGTACTCTTTCTTGCGCGTAGTCTTTGTTCCTGAGTATCTGTTTCCCCACTCCCGCCTTGGACAGGGACTGAACCCGGTGATATGTCATCGTCTTGCACATCGGGACTCCTGCGCGTAGGATGTTCGATTTACTTGTCCGAAAGATTCCGGGGATGCGTGAGTTAGGGTCGGCTGGAGCGACTCCGTCTTGGGCGTCTACGGGTGGTGCTGCTTTCTTCTCATCATCTCCTCACACGATCAGGATTTGGTTCCCGGGTCAAGTAGCTCTCGTGGTTTCCCGGGTCAAGTAGCTCTCGTGGTTTTCTAGAATTCTAGTTCCAATTCGTCTATTTTTCCATGTTTTCTCGATGGTGCCTTTATTTGGATCTCATAGTTTCGCCTAAATCATTCCTAGTGTCCATTTACTCCATCGTAAGCGCAGATTGGCTCGCGTCCATTCCTCCTATTTGAGTATTTGTATGTAGTACTTGATTTGGTACTTCCCGCAATCATTTCCGTTTTACCTGTAGACATAGTATTATTGTGTTCCTCGTTCCTGACGTTAGCTTAGCCCTTTTTTGTTCCTTCGTTGCGTTACTTAGATATTTTGTTGATAATAATCGTTTAATTACCCAAGTTTGAGTTTGAGGTATTGGAGTGGTTTATCCACCCGACTATCTATTCTCCGCGTGGCTATCGTTTCGATATTGGGCGAGCAGAGTGCGCGTGGTAACCACTTCAACTGGTGCATCGGCCGTCGCTATTCTGTCTGTATTCTGGTATCGATCAAGGAGGATTCGATATACGACAGGTCGGTTCTCAAGCATATCGAAACTTGACATAAGCGCGTTTCGAGTAACTTTGATAGCCTGAGGGCAGTTAGTATTAACTTCCGATTGTGCGCGTAGGAACCTAGTTCACAAAATTTTCTACGATTAGGAATTTTGCGCGTACACTTCGTTTCTACAGAATATTACGCTTACATTGAAATATTCTACTTGTGTCTTCCGATATCGAGCTAAATATTAAGAACGCGTATAATGTCAACTCAACTTACATCGTATAAGCGCTTGTTGACCCAATATTGTAACAAATTGGAAGCAATATTAGCGCGTGCTAAGGAAAATCTTTCGGAGGCACAATTAACAAATAACAACCGCGCTCCAGGCTACGAAAAGGAATACTCCAACGACATGCAAGAAATACTCGGGGCAATAGAGTCGTGTACACCAAAAATCGAACATTTGTGGCAAGAGTACGCGTGCGCGTTGAACAATATGGCAAGCACGCCATCTAAGTCGGACACGGACGACTTCGAAATGTACTCCAATAAAGCAGAGGCAATTCTAAGCTCTGCATTCGACCTGACAGCGGTCATACAAGGTCGTCTTCGAGCCTTTACGTCAAAGAAAGGAGGAAATCGCGACGGTCCTCACACATGCGCGTCGGCAAACGCTCTGCAGGACCATTCTTCCGAGACTAAAAGGATCGATCTTCCTACTCTTCCCATCCCTACCTTCAGCGGCAACATATGGGATTGGGAGAACTTCTGGGTATTGTTCAACGCCAATGTTCACACTCAGCCACTACCTCCGCTTTTCAAATTCAACCATCTTCTTAGCGCGTTGAAAGGGGAGCCCCGAAATGCAATTATGCGCTTTCAAGTCACGGATCAAAACTACCAGAAAGCAATCGACTTCCTCCATGCAAAATACGGAAATGAGGAAGAGCTGATACACCACCTAATATCAAGATTGGAGACAGCAACATTGCGTTCGCCGTCGATAAAGGACCAGCGCGTGCTCCTGGAACAACTCCAAGTCATCGTGTCTCAACTCAGAGACAAAGGAGAACAAGTCGACAGCCAGTGGCTTTTGAAGCAGGTCCTCTCCAAGTTCCCCGAGCAAGTCCAAAGGAGAGTATTGGAAAAGAAATATTCCATGGAGGGAGCTTTTCTGATGGAAGATCTCCTGACCACTTTGGACCATTTCATTTCGAGTGAAGAAAAGATCGAGATCTTCACGTCGAACAACACCACATCGTCTCCACAGCACCCACGGAAGGATAAACCACACAAAGGACAGTTATCTCGTGACGCGTGCATGTACTGTGGTGGAGATCACAAAGCGGGATTATGCACAAGATACAGTACTCCCCAGGAGCGGGCTAGCTACCTACGCGAGCACAAATTGTGCTGCATATGTGCATCCCCTCACCACCCAACGTCTGAGTGTAAGAAACGCTCATGCTTCGCTTGTCAGGGCAGACACCACACTTCATGCTGCTTCAAGTCGACGACATCTTCCGAAACCTCACAGCAAGGAAAATTCCCCTATTCAGGGAAAGTGAAAGAGAAAGGGAAGTTTACGCAAAAAGCAAGTTCTACATCCACTGCAACTCATCAGCTTAATCGTGATCAGGAACACAGCACTGCGCGTACCGATCAACAAAACACGGCTGTCGCTCAACTCCATTCGAGCGAAGGAATCCCTTGCATGCGCGAAACCTTTCTACCAATAGGGGAGATTACCATCATGGACCCTTCAACGCGTAGACTAAGGAAAGTAGCGGCACTACTGGATTCCGGTGCGGAGTGTTCCTTCATTGATCAGAAGCTTGCGGAAGAATTGTGTCTGCCGACACTAGGCACAACCATCCTGCGCGTAAGAACATTCGGTTCAGATCGCGTGGACGAATGTCTAAGTCGTAAAGTGCCACTGGAGATGTGGGATGAGAACGGAGAACCGTATTCCTTGGAACTCCTCACCCACGAAACCCTCACGAGCACTTTGAAAACTCCTCCTGTGCTTGAAGAAGACGTTGCCTTCATCAAGGCGCAGAACCTCAACGTCAACTTAATGCAAGACCGCGCAGCTACTAAACCGTTGATTTTACTCGGAAGTGATCAACTTTGGCAGCTCATTCGACATGACCAGACCCATATATGCCTCCCGTCTGGCTTATACTTGTTACCCACACGTATGGGACATTTAATAACAGGACGAATTCAGGGGTCACATCAGGTCACACAAGTGTTGAGGAAAGATGAAGGAGTTCAGGAATGGGATAAGTCGTGGTCTCTTGAGACTAACATAAACGCGTTCTCGATTAGAAACCCATCGGAAGTCAAGGAAGAGCAATCGCTTTGGGAAAAGTACTGGACGATGGAGCAAGACGGTACTGAAGAATTCATGAAGTCAGAACAAGAGGTCCAGACTTTAGAGGACAAAAAAGTGATGGAAGAGTTCTTGAACACGGTAGAGAGGAAGGAGGATGGATACTACGTTCGCCTACCGTGGAAAGAAATACCCGTGGCTCTTCCAGACAATAGAGCTATCGCGTTACGAAGACTTATCAGTGTGTGGAACTCTCTTCAGAAGGATAAAGCGCTTCTGGAGAAGTACAACGACACATTCGAAGACCAACTGCGATTGAATATTATCGAGGTGGTGGATGAAGAGGCAACGGTTGAAGGAACGATCCATTACCTTCCCCATCAAGCTGTGTTAACGCCACAGAAGAGCACCACTAAGCTTCGAATTGTTTTCGATGCTTCAGCCCACTTTAAGAACTGTCCTTCACTTAACGACGCCCTGCACAGAGGACCAGTACTGCTACCGAAACTCTACGGACTTCTCTTGAGATTCCGAATTGGGCGCGTTGCGTTGATTTCGGACGTAGAAAAGGCGTTCTTACAAGTGCGCTTACACGAGGTGGACAGAGACGCCACCCGGTGCTTGTGGTTACGTGACCATAGGAAGCCTCCTAGTGCGAGGAACTTGCAAGTGTATCGTTTCACACGCGTGACCTTCGGTTTACTACCTTCTCCGTTTCTCCTCGCAGCTACTACGTACTACCATTTGGACCAGTATCCAAATGATGTCGACCTGGTAAAGGAAATCAAAGAGAACCTTTACGTTGACAACCTTCTACTGACTCAGGACACGCCTGAAGAGGGGCTTCAAGTGTATGCCCGAACGAAAACAATCTTCAAGGAGCTCAATATGAACCTCCGCGAGTTCGCTTCCAACAACAGGGAAGTCATGGAGGCCATACAACAAATGGACAGATCAACGGACGAGCATCCCAAAGTTCTGGGAATCAAATGGAACAAATCGGAAGACCTTCTGCTAGTCAACTGCAAAATAACAGCACAGAATAAGGTCACTAAGCGTTCCATAGCAAGTGTCATTGCTTCAGTTTACGATCCCATGGGTTGGATGTTGCCTTTAGTTCATAAGGCAAAACTGTTCTTGCAGTCATTATGGAAAGGCGACCTCGAATGGGATACATCGCTTCAAGAAGATCGCAAAATCGAGTGGGAAACCATTTTACGGGATATGGATGGATTCCAGAAGACTATACCGCGCTTCCTATCGCCAAAGTTCTCGACTGTAAGACTCGTTACATGCGCGGATGCCAGCTGTGGTGCGTTTGCGGCCTGCGCGTATTTATGTTCTACATCATCGTCACACTTGTTCATGGCTAAATCCAAATTATCCAGCCTGAAGACAAAAACTACCATACCAAAAATGGAGTTGGACGCACTAAGATTAGCTATGCGACTGACAAACTCAGTAGCATCGCAGATCTCTTCCATTATCACAGTTGATCGCGTAATTATTCTCAGTGACTCGGAGATAGCGCTAAACTGGATCAGGACGGAATCGCGACAGAACGTGAGCCCTTTCATTCGGAATCGCGTTTTTGAAATCCGAAGCATTGCCAGCCACTTGGAAGAGAACGGATATGTAGTGCAATTCGGCCATATTTCATCTGCCGACAACCCAGCGGATTGCGCCACAAGAGGCTTAGATAAGGAGCAGTTGCTCCACCATTTCTGGTGGACTGGACCTGGGTTTCTTGCCCAGCCAGCAGAAGACTGGATAAGCGCGTTTAGACCGATAATCTTGCAGAAAACTGAGGACGGACCGAAGAACTTGCAAGATATCGAGTATAACTTGTGAGGAAGGGCATCCAGTTACAGTTGTTTATACTCAAACGAAGGCAATATATACGGACATATTCCACGAGATCCGATTTTCAGGATTTCGTAGCGTTCAAAGAGTTGTAGCCTATGTTATGCGCTTCATTCACGTGGTCGTGAAACGGGTGAATGAGAAGAAAGCACAGCATATGGTGCTATCCTCGCTGTTCAAGGATTTATCTCCTGTGGAGACTCTGTCGCTAAGTGGACAGGAGATTAGGACAGCGTGTAAGGCCATTGTGAGGCAGCACCAACTTTCGCGTGTTAATCACACCATCTTAAAGTCGCTTCATCATCTTCATCCTTACACGGACGAAGACGGAATAATTCGCTGTCGAGGTCGACTAGGAAGGAGCAATCTGAGTGACTACGCTAAGTTCCCTGTGCTCGTTTTACAGAAAACTTGGTTATCCCGGCTGATAATCACTGAATGTCATCGTGATCTTCATACTAGCGTCAGCCAGACTATGTGTCGCGTACGAGAGCACTACTGGATACCAAAACTACGAGCAGAGGTGACAGCTATTGTGCGACCTTGCACATAGTGTCAGAAGATGAACAACCTGCCTTACAAGTATCCTGAACAAGGAGACTTACCAGCGCGTAGAGTTACAAGATCACGTCCATTTGAACACATAGGATTGGACTATTTCGGACCTCTCTCCGTGAAAAGTGAAGGAGGTGTAGAGAAAAGCTACGGATGTATCATCACATGTTTAGTTACCAGATTAGTCCACTTGGATCTGGTATCTGACGTTTCTACCGTAGCGTTTTTGCACATGCTGCGACGATTTTTCTCGAGAAGAGGTGTACCGCAGTCAATAACGAGCGACAATGCACCAACGTTCGCGTTAGGAGATATTATCCTCTCAGAGTACCTCCAGAAAGTCCGACAGGATCCCAGCGTCGGAAAGGAGATAAGTAGTCGTCAGATTGACTGGATTTATATTACTCCCTATGCACCATGGCAAGGAGGAGTATACGAGCGCTTGATCAGATCCATAAAGCTGGCTATGCACAAGTCACTGGGGAAGACTACACCATCGCGTGAAGAGTTGGGAACTCTCTTAATAGAGATAGAGGGTATGCTGAACACTCGACCTCTGCTCTATGTAGAGTCGGAGTCCGACTCAGACCGAGTCCTTCGACCGATAGACTTCCTTCAGAACGAGTTCGAACTCCTAACTCCGTTGGAGATGGAATGTAACCAAATCGAGGACCCCGAATACGTCAATCCCGCTGAACGACTAGCATCTCAGACTAAAGCCCAAGTGCTGCAGGCTATACAAAGCTCATACAAGCTTACAGAAAAGTTCTGGCAGCAGTGGCAGTCTGAATATTTGACGTCCTTAAGAGAGAAGCACTAGCGAGAGGTTGGAAACAAACGCGGATCGCGTATTGCTCCGAAACAAGGACAAGTAGTCCTAGTTTGTGACACGCTTCAACCTCGCTACATGTGGAAAATGGGTAGCATTGAGGATCTAGTGTCGAATAAGGAAGGCGTTGTGAGAGAAGCATCAGTTCTCTTGCCTTCTCATCGGAAAATCAGAAGACCCTTAAATCTTTTAGTGCCTCTTGAGCTGGACGACGGCGATTCGACTTCAAAACCGAACACCAGTACGCCACGGCAGTCTCAGGAAAGGCTATCCGAATCCTCAGAAAGCGGTCTGACTTCGGCTGATGTCACAGAAGACGACATTGCCGCAGGTCCAGCAGTTGAATCTAAGACATCGCGTTATAACTTACGTCAACTCAAGAAGATAGACTACAAGAAACTGTCTCGCGACTTAAACATCATGTCGGTTTTCTCAATTACGCTCATCTCCACAGTGATCGGGATATGCACTGGCTCGCGTATAAAGGAAAGTGCTTATCTCGACTGGGAAGTAGAACATATACATAAGTTTCAAGCCATAAAACCAAGTCATACTGCCTTTTACTCAATTGAAACTCGCGTAGGAAACTACAAGATGTCGTCCCCTATCCTTGTAGTTTGGCTCTACATCACAAAAATAGTCGCAATTATGCTCATGTGCTTCGCTAGCTTAGGGTACTGCATCTTCCTGTACGAGTCGCAAAGTACAAAAGGTTTATTTCGCCTTATACCGACCTGGATAAACTCAGTACGCGTACAAAAAAGCTCTAACAAACAGGTCCGTAACAGGAAACTGCTCGACAACGGCAGGAAACCACTTATGAAAGATCATTATTGCAGCATGTCAACGGTCGACAACGATGCCCGTTACCTGGCGCGTCTCCTGAACAACCGGCAGAGACAATGGCCTCAGGTTCAGGACGACCTGGAAACGATCTACAACGAGCTTCAGCAGCAGATGCGCGTGGCCTCGGTTAACCACTCGCAGTGGACTCATTTGTTGTCTGATGAGAACTTTCTCCTTGCTACTCCTGCTTCTAAGGTGCTGGATACGGTTAAGCTTCTCAAGGGTGCCCTTTCAGTTAGGGAGGAGATTGCGCGTTTGGGAACCAGGTACGTCGTCACCAACCTGCTGTACAGGAATGCTACCCGTGGTCTGCCGATATCGCAGTCGGAGTTGGATGGAAAGGCCGAGCGCGTAATTCGTCTGATGGACGAGCAGACACAGAAGTTGAACGCCGACATCTTCCAGATGGAGAAGGAGCTGCACACTGCCGACAAGGATCTTCGAACCGGTCCTTGTTCTTCGAATTCAGAGCACGTCAATGCGCTTTTCAGAAGAGCGTTCGATACTCTGACCGCCAACGAGAAGGACAAATCGGAGCAGAGGTTCCAGGAGCTGCTGGAAAAGATCGAAGCGCAGGCTAGGGAACTCGCGAGCCTCAAACAACAAATTGAGGAGAAGGATCGTATCGAGAAGGTCGAGCAGCCCGAACCAGTCGATGTCGCTATGGCAGAGGACAACCCCGAGCGCGTACAAGTGGACCTGAATGACGCCGTGTACTGGGAGCGTATGGTGGAGGAAGTGAGAGAGCCAGAAGAGGATGCTCCCCCACCAGCACTCGTCTCTGACGAGTCAGATGAGGACGAAGAAGATGACGACCTCGATCTTCGCTCGGTGGCAGATGAAGAGGAAGACGAAGCGGCAGTCATCGAGCAGGAAATGATAGCTCAGGAGGAAGCTAGAGAAATCGAACTAAGAAGGCGCGTAGAAGACCTCCAAAATTGGGTCGACAGGATGAGGCGAGACCTCAGAGATTTCCCCTTCAGGAAGAGGGAAATACAATCACCAGGGATGTGCCCTAAACTCAAGTGCGCGTTTTGTGAAGCTGAAGGAGAACACTTCTCCGACTCCTGTCCGATCGTGACAAATGGAGACGAAAGGTATAGCATAATTCGAGACTTGAGCGCGTGTTACAAATGCCTGGAATACTGTCCGGCTATGTGGCCAGATGACGAGCAAGACGACCAGCAGAAAAAGAAGGAATGTCCTTACAAAGATAAGGACTGCTACTATTGCAAACGTCGACAAGGGACCACCTTTGAGGACCTTATTCCGGACGATGGCGGTCATCACACAGCCCTGTGCAACATTCCGCAGAAGAAGCTGTTGGCGCGTGTGAGATTCGAACGAGAAGAGGACGAGCTGCGCGAACTGTTGGGAGAACTGGCCCGTCTGACGGCAAGGAGGAACGCCAAGCGTTAAGACCCCATTTGCCTCGGGGCGGAGTGACGACAAATCGTCTTGACCGCGCGTGGTCACGGTTTCGGCGCCCCGATCGAACAGTTGGTCTGCGTACTCTTTCTTGCGCGTAGTCTTTGTTCCTGAGTATCTGTTTCCCCACTCCCGCCTTGGACAGGGACTGAACCCGGTGATATGTCTTCGTCTTGCACATCGGGACTCCTGCGCGTAGGATGTTCGATTTACTTGTCCGAAAGGTTCCGGGGATGCGTGAGTTAGGGTCGGCTGGAGCGACTCCATCTTGGGCGTCTACGGGTGGTGCTGCTTTCTTCTCATCATCTCCTCACACGATCAGGATTTGGTTCCCGGGTCAAGTAGCTCTCGTGGTTTTCTAGAATTCTAGTTCCAACTCGTCTATTTTTCCATGTTTTCTCGATGGTGCCTTTATTTGGATCTCATAGTTTCGCCTAAATCATTCCTAGTGTCCATTTACTCCATCGTAAGCGCAGATTGGCTCGCGTCCATTCCTCCTATTTGAGTATTTGTATGTAGTACTTGATTTGGTACTTCCCGCAATCATTTCCGTTTTACCTGTAGACATAGTATTATTGTGTTCCTCGTTCCTGACGTTAGCTTAGCCCTTTTTTGTTCCTTCGTTGCGTTACTTAGATATTTTGTTGATAATAAACGTTTAATTACCTAAGTTTGAGTTTGAGGTATTGGAGTGGTTTATCCACCCGACTATCTATTCTCCGCGTGGCTATCGTTTCGATATTGGGCGAGCAGAGTGCGCGTGGTAACCACTTCACCCTACAGCACCAACCATTATTTATTCATCAGTAGTGGTTATGAACAACTCCTAAAAAGAAAACGGGACTTGATCTCGCCCTTATTGTTTTGTACTTCTGGTAGGATTTGACGAAGTTGGTGACTACCGGCGATACTTCAGCTTCGATTGCCCACAATCAGCCGGGAACAACTCGACAATGTGGCCCGCGAGGGTAGGCGAGAATACACCGCACAATACGTGTCATCGAGGTGTTTGCGGGACTTACCGAAGGACGATGTAACCTCCAACAGGCAGGGTGATTGTATCCCTAAGCGAAGGATCCACTGTGTTCATCCCAGCAACGGCACCATTCATCCACGTCATGTTTCGCCAAACTGCTCCGTCGCACGTTTCCTAGAGATGTTTGGTTTCTGGACGGCATCGTTTTTGCTTGCGCTCTCAGGTTTGTGCGAAAGAAGATACGCCGGTTCCCCAGAAGCGCCAACCTCGCCAGCAACCTACATTGGCATCGTCGCAGTTTATGTCGGGGTTCATCGTCGATATCATGCCACTGGCGTTGTACGATGGCCAGCCGACCTGCAAACCACAACATGTTAGGGCCCTATTCAGATTGTTCGCTACCGGAAAAAAAAGGCAGCTGACCTTCATCACGTGGAAGTGGGTGCTGTGAACGTGAAACGGGTGGGCGTATCCAGTACTGAACGCTCCTCCTGTGCCCATGTTAAACAAAGTGACCTGTAATGGTATGAGACTGGCCTTTTTCTAGGTGTTGGTGACGAATCCTTTTTCCATTTGCTACTCGTTGTTTGGTCCATGAAGAAGTGGGCAGTCTGATTATTACTTTCGTCAAAACCAATAGGTTGGCATAGGTACCCGCCGTTTTTTCAACAACTCATTGCGAATTTCTTCATCGGGCTCTTGCATGGAGCTATACAGCTTTCGAAAGGGAGTGATTTGCTCTATCAGAGCGAGTGTGTATTGCATTTCTTTCTTCATACTGAATTTTGTCAATTTTTAGAGAGTTAAAGTGAAAAATGGCCATCGCCGGCAGTTCCTTTTATCCGTTTAGGTTTTGAATTTTTTGTGCTGCCTTTTACAGCATTTGGAAGGCAATGTTCTGCGCTACAAGAATAAGTGTTGACACTATTTGCTCATTTGTCCTTTACTGGTTGTTTGGTCATCAAATTGAGACGTCCGATGGAAAAGATTTAGTTTTACCGACAGCTCCTGCTCTGTGGTAGGAATTTTTTGCTTGGAGTTATATGTTGTTTGGAAGAGAATTTCACGCTCTATAAGAATTTGTGTTGCGTTTGTTAGCTCATGCTGATTTCTGTCGAATATCAACAAAATGCCAAAAAGAGAAAAATCGTGTTCACCAATAGCTTTTTTCTCTGTGTCAGTTCGTTGTATTCGACAGGATTTGTCGTTGCTTCCAAAGCTGTATAGCGCCGTGGAAGAGACCGCCAGCGGAATCCGCAATGAGTCGTTGAAAAAAAACGGCGGGAGCTCTTATGGGCCTACCTAATAGAAACGCTATAGCCAGGTCGGGACAAATCTTCTTTCTCCAGCACTCGAAAAACTGAACGTCATTCAGGTGCTGTCTTACGTAAACAGCTACGCATTGCTGAATTCGTTGTAAGCAGTTGAGTTGGCAGATCGAAACAATTTTGACCTCTGTCACTTCTGTCACGTCTAGTCGTTAACGATGCCTAATATACCAAGTCTGACCTGCACAATGTTGTTCAGCTTGTGTTTCTTGTGGTAGAAGCAATTGCACTTGCTGTTGAACTTGTTCGCTCCAAACGGGCAGTCGTCTTTTGAGCAGTTCTGAAATTCACATTTCAGAATAGCTTAGCTCAAAAATTGAGGGCATTCCACTGACGCTTTGTTGCTACCAACTATTCCTGTAAATGGTGATTATTTCTCAAGAATTTCACAGAGACGGGAACAAACACTGAATTCGTCGTTGCTGCCGAAAATTTTCGGTGATATCATTGGTTTGTACTTCTTGGCACGTACGATCCCCAAGCTGCTTCACAACCCTTCCTTTGCCCCTTCCAGCGATTCGCCACATCCCCAGCGGTCATAACCATAGGCCATCTTCACTCCCATCTCCAAGTGGTCAAAGCCCGGAAATCTGCGCGCTGAGGGACTCATCGGTCTCCTTTCGCTCACTTGCTGGAACGCCTTTCTGCCAAACCGTTGGACCCCTCCCCCCACGGTCCCAGCATCACACGCTGAGCGATAAAATTTCCCTAAAGAGACGGCCTGCGGCGGTGAGGCATCGCGTCAACGACGTCGACAGTATCGGCTGACGTTGGTCGTCCGATCGAGAGTTCCCACCTGTTGCGAAGCAAATCCATTGCCCATCACTCCCGCCCCGATCGGTTAGCTAACCTCCGAGCGAAGGAGTCTAAGAACTTTCTGCTGCGTCCGCTAATCCATGACTAGTTTCTGCCAACATCTGGGTCCAACATGTGTTAGGACTTCATTACTAGCATGGAGCTTTTGTGAGTGAGGGTGTAATGATAGCCACCGGGTATTTCTTCTATAATGTAATTTGCAGCGCTAACTTATCCACAACAAACTTATCGTTACATTAGAAATTAACCAAAAAGTAGGAGCTGTTGGTAAAGATAATTTATCACTTTAATGTCCTGAAAATTAACAAAATTCAAAACAAACGAAAAACTCGGGAACCCCCAATAATTCTCTTTTCTACTTGCTACTGCACATCTTATGGCACAACTTCTATAGTCATAAGGAGAATCAGAGGCGGTTTTGACTGTATGGCACCAGCAGCACTAGTCGGCTTGGCACTAGCAGAACTATCTGAGCCTAGACGGTTATTTATTTCGAGTCTCATTACGACTTATGATGATCGTGTTCTTCATGGAATAGACACAGCCGGCCACCTCCACACTGCTCCCTGCGTTTCAATTTGGAATCCTTTGCTTATTGCCACTCTGTTTTCAATCTGGAAGAAGAAAGCGATCGACTTTACCACAATTCAAGCTCATAGTGTATGCTCGCTTTTTCTGTTCTTAATTTTCCCTCTGCTCTTTGACCGCTTTGTCCAGTCATTACAACGCTCTGCAAACAACTTAACCATAAGTAAAGAGAAGGAACTGTCAGCAAAGGTAATTTTTTGTCAGACTTTCCACTCTAATGATCTAAAAATTGAGAAAGATCGAAGAGGGAGAAATCAAAACATACGTTCTTGTAGAACTAACGTTTTCTCTCGATGGGTATATAACATACTGCAAAAATCTTTCGGCGAAATTCAGAATGATAAGTTCAAAAAACGGCGGGGACTTACACAGTTTCCAACTTAATGCACTGTATGCCTTCTTACTACTGTCGTCTATGGGGTTACACCCATCGTCAACATTTTTATTTTATCTTTCTTTTGTTTTGAACATTTTTATTTTAAAAGATTTCTGGCAAATTTATGAAGCAGACACGGATCTATCCTAGTCCGGGGGGGGATGGGGCCACATAATTAAAAAGTATGTAAAAAATCGACTTGGGACTTACCGAGCGACTCCTGCAGAGCACGATAGAACCTAAAACAAAGGAAAAAACGAACTGATAAATAAAAAATAAAATCGCCGCGGTTTGACAAGGGTATCGTCGGGCAAAGAGCGACGCAACGGAGTCGTGCCACGTGCTGACCACCGCTTGACATGTTAGAACCAGGATACAACATGGTGAGGAGGGCGCATAAAGCCACCTAGCGCGTGCTGACGTCCGCCTGACATGTTATAACCAGGATCTAACATGGTGAGGAGGGCACATAACTTCACCCGCTTACAACCGCGGCGAAAACATTTATTTTTTTTTCGTTTTTTTTTTGCTCGTGAATTTTTCTGATTTAGGTTCTATCGTGCTCTGTAGGAGTCGCTCGGTAAGTCCCTAGTCGATTTTTTACATACACTTTAGTTATGTGGCCCCTGGACTAGGATAGATCCGGAGACACCCTTTTTAAACTTCATATTGTTGAAAGTAGAAAATCGAGTAGAAACCTTGGAGACCAACGACATGTCGTCACGATTGTAGTATGGCATCCCGATTGGATTTTCGTACTTGAACCCATCCACGTGCGAATCGAAGTGCATGTTGATGAAGTGCTCCTGAAACGTGGAACGTCATTAATTAACCGATGGTAGCTCTTCCAATCTTCAACACCGCCTCACTTCGAAGCCTTCAGTGAATGCGGTGTCCCTCAAGATCTCTTTGTCGATGGCAGACGGGTTCGGATGTCGGAGCTTGTCGTAGGAGATGCAGGTGAAGTTGTAGTTAGAAGGATACCGTTCGAACGGGCAGTTTAAAACCGTACACCTGCTTACTGGCGTGCATTCCGGAGAATCAACGAACGAAGCTGAAACAGTGAGGATTAAAGAATGGACTATCATGGACATTACTGAGCTCGAGGTGAGAATTCCTTCACTGACGAGTTGTGCGGTCCTCGTTCAGGTCGACGTCCTCGTACTCCACAAAGGCGACACCGTAGTCTGTCTTGATGGTAGTCCAGTCGAAGAAGTAGTACTGCACCGTCTCAACCACCATCATGTAGCTTTTCTTGGTCGGATTCGAGAGCCCCCGAACGACGACGTCGTAGCGCTCGCCGGGAAAGACGATGAGGCGATCTATCTGAAGGGGCTGCACTTTCGCTGCGGTTCGTGGAATCATCAACGCTAAAGACTTACAGGTTGGGGAACGGTGTCGTCGCCGTCGCCGGCGACCACCAGCATCGAATGCCCCTCAACGTGGACCATCAGTTCCTGCGCCACTCCTCCGTTGACGATGCGGAAGAGTACGGTCTCGTCTGACAACAGAGAGACTCGGAATCTATAGGTTCGGCAGCTCTTCTTCAATCATCTTACTTCTCTTAATTTGAAACCGTTCTAGCGGCAGGCTCCATGGTCTAGTTAGAACGTCGTTTCTGTTGTACCAGCCTTTGTCGTTTATCAGCAGCGCGGAGATCGGAGCAGCTCCTCCTACGTTTCCTTGAAGAGTACGTACCATCTTCGAACACATTACAGATCAAATTACAACACTGCAATTTTCTTGCACATACTATGTGCTCATCCCACAAATAATAATGAGCACAAAATCTCAGTCTTTTTCCATATATTTCAGCATTCCCTCGATAATTCTTTTATTTATTTTAATCCTTTATTCTTACAAAATGAATAAGAGATGGGTGGGAGGATTTCCTGCTTGACGTGTGCCACGCATTTTACGTTTAAGCGATACCATGGAGACGATTTGAATTCCAATTAGGCTCAAACAATGACCTACGGCGATCAGCCGATGAACGAGTTAGTGTGCTGTCCCTCCCAACAAGTCTGTCACCAATTAACTGAGCACGTAGGAACGAAAGGCTTTGCTGTTTTGGCCGGGACGCGAACCAAGAAGGGCAACTGTGCAATCACGCCCTCCAAAAGAATACTGTAAAAAAATTAAAAACGCAAAGAAAAATAAAACCAAAGAAAAAATTATGGATAGAGAACACGAACATTCGCACTCAGCCCGTAAGAGCTCCAAAATGGATGAATTTCTAGGCTATAAGATAGAAACTCGAAATGGGTTCTGGGAAACCTAGCCCGACGTTCAGTAATTGAGGAATGGTAAGTGCAAAGCGTCTACCTCCATCCACAGTCCTTGTTGGTTGCCAGCAATCCTTCGCACCATCATAGCCGTACATCCACTTCATGGTTTTGTCCTTTAGCTTGAGATAAGCTTCCTTTGTAGATTCGCTTGACCAGTCCTGTACAACTCTAAGTTAAAAGGGCCAGAGCAACGACGTTTTATAAACAACTTTCATCGTTATAGAGCGGATTTCTTCCCAGAGAAGATCAGATAGTATTTTCGAGCCCATGATGATATGAAGGGTTCCAAAAGAAAGTGGAAAAGAAAGAACATGAGCAATAAAGGATAAATGGGGTCGACGTTAATTCAACCCCTTATTGGGATGCGCCACTCATCCTACTCTTACGAGATTTCTGGTGTCAACTTTAATGCTCATTTGGCCTATGCAATTACAGCGTTAGCCGATGGACCGAAGTCAGCGTTTGTCATTTCCAGACAAGTCTGACACCATTTCACCGACCACGGAGGGGTGGAAGGTTTATTTGGTCCGGTGGGAAAACCGAACCAAGAACGTCGCACTGGAGCACGGAAGGCTTGACCTTAACAAGCTCTTCTTTCTAGGTTTGTCTTCCACATTGTAAAACTTGAGAGCACCTCTGTTTAGGTAAGCAGACATGTTATGATCACAGAACTGAACTCTTTAAAGTTTTGACCGTTGATTGTTCCACAGTTAAAAACAAAGGCTTTTCAAACAGTTTTCGAATCAATCACGAGTTCAACTTAAGGAGCGATATCTGCGTCCGAAATTGTACTACATAAAATTTCAAGTGTTGCTCACTACTGCTGACTAGAGCTCTTTCCCAACAAGGATTTTTTAAACTGCTCTTCGAACAGATTACGATGTTGCAACCGAAGGATTGAATTATCACGGTAGTACATGATTTTCTCCCATTTTTCGTGCTCCAGAAAATTGCAATCCTTGATTAGTATTGCAATGTTATGGAGCGGTAAAAAACCATACTTCTCCGCAACAATCTTCGTTTTACTTAGGTCCTATTCAAAATCGTCAATTTTTTTAAAAATAAAGTTATTCTCTTCCTGAAGGAGGAGACCTACAGGGTCAAATTTTGCCATATAAAACTCCCAGCTTTGCGTGACACACAATAGTAAAACATCACTATCAGTCGTTGACAACGATGCATAACGAATATATAATGAATAAGATTAGGATAGCTAAAATGTTTAAGAAAACAAATGTGGTTGCAAACTACACCCTGGTAGGTGAATACACCAACATGCTCAGGAAACGCTAGAGGATCCTGCAACAGCGGTCAGCTTCTTTAAGCCATTGATATAAAGACACTGATAGATTGTCCCAACTAAGCAGTTTGTCAAAATCAAGGAGCACTCGATTCGGAAAACTCTTGAGCCTGACCTGTGTCATAGAAATTAGAGCCGCAAGTTTGACCTTAGAACCTTTGTGATAGAACTTCTCAATGTATGTAGGTTTCGTGCAGTTGGTATAGTTTGAGCGCGCTTGTTCATTCTCCTGTTGTATAGTATTCGAATTGCATTTTGTCTAATTTCCTTACTAGTTATCGTGGATGGCCATGAACGGAATAAATGAATAAATACTGTCAGTTGAGTGGCTGTTGGAGCCATCTACTAAGAGACAACTGTGCAACTGGATCTCGACCCGAACTTGCGGAAGCCCGCACGTGTTGGACTCCACCAGAACTCTCTAGGCGGCTTTATCTATTTTGCGACGCGAATTACCATCCGCTCGAGTAGCAACTATCCAAATACTATGTGACTCCTTCAAAGACGCTTCAGTGCAGCATTCCCCGACTACCTAACATACTCACAACACTGTTAGTCCTTCTCACGTTATTTCAAACTTGGCAACTAGGCTTTCTATTAATGATGTTAAGAGGATAGTTTTTACGAGCTAGTTCGGAATTTTCTGTGCTAATATGCGATACAATTTGTAACGGCTTACCTGGAGCATGATGAAGTATTCCCTGCTGGGTTCTTCTCTTGCACCATTGTCGTTCACCGCGACAGACCTATTTGCCACATCCAAAACCACGAATCCTGAAACGGCACTTGAAGGGTGTGACTGTGTTGTCCGTTAGTGAGTCGCGAAACGGAGAATGAGTCACCTCCCAGAAGGCCGTCTCCTCGATCCGTCTGGAGATGTCCGTGGTACCAGTGTGTGCCCTTGTTCTCGGCGATGAATCGGTATTCGAAGCTGAAAGCCTTCGTTTATTTACCCATTCTCCTTGTTGGCACCCTCTCACCTGACTGCGCGCATATGTCACGTCACAAACCTGTGTGGTGATTGATCACTTATCAGTGATTAAACGGCCTGACCCGATCTCTGGTAAACTCGTGGCCCTCGCTGGACCGCCGCCCGTACTTCAAACCAGACAACAACGGCCTCAGTGCGTCATGTACAGTACGCTTGGCGGATTGAACTCTATGATTTGTCACCGAGGAATGATGTTATGATGCAGTAAGAGTTGCTCCGTCGTTCAACGACCCCATTCTGACACTTTTCAATCTAGAGGAGCCCCCTATAATACTTGTAGGAGCTTCCGGGAAAGCATTGTAAAAGGGTGTTTAGCCTGGTGGGCGTCGCAATGCTTTACGATTAACTGATGGCCTTCCCGAAAGGTTTGGCGCCGTCTCAACAAACCCTGAAGTATTGAGGGTTTAGATGGTCTTGGCATAGAACAAGAGCCGAAACAACGAGTCAGCGAATGTACCAGAGTCTGGCGCTACCTGTCCGTTACGTCAAAAACTGTCAAAACACCATCCCATTTTGAGAAATAACCGATTTCCTGTGGAGTGCCGTAGAAGTTCAAATCGCTTGAAGAAAATAGCTGTCTCGAGAAATGAAGTATTTGGGCAACCTTCTCGACAGATTAGAAATACTTAGCAATCAGCAACACTTCCAGTTCCATACTAATCTTGCTCCGACAACTAAGGCCCACTCCCGCAACACCCCATGTAAGCGGGTGGCGACCGAACAAACAGCTGAATACTCCTGCGAGGCAGAAATTTTCTGGCTCTGGTCATTGTCAAAATATTCAAATTCTTGTTTTATTAGGGTCACCAAAGTGCTGAAAACTTATTTTCCTATATTCGGAGCAGTATTTTTATAATTTTGGAAGCGCTATTATCGGGCAAGGCTTCCGTGAGATTCATAATTTCGCGATTTCCTGGCGTTCCCGTTTGGTGAGCGGTCGTATTTTTCTGCGATCTAGCCAGTCTTTCTTTTGCCTATTTTCATCTTCTTTATTTCTTGTATTTTCTATAAGGGTTCTCTTTATTAAAGGTCTGGGAATAAAAGTTCTTTATTGGCTATCGGTAAAGCTTGCTTTGTACGCCTTTCCTTCTTTTAAAAATCTTTTCACGGACTGGGTTTAGCAGTGCTCATTGATTTCTACATTTCGTCAATAGGTCATCATGTCACAGCGCACCAAGAGCAACAAAAGAGCTCCTGAATCCTCGGCAAAGTCCTGCAGTAAGTCCCAGGTGCTCGCTAACAACATTGAGAGCTCCTCCGCCCATGATGACTTTGCCAGGTTGTCAGTGAGTGAATTAATTAGTGAGGTTTTAATGAGAAATAAAGACCCGGTCATTGAAAAAATTATGTATGCACTAATTTCAAAATTGCCTCAGGAAATGTCTGAAAGGATCGAGATGGAAAAAAAGGAAAGAAGCATTGTTATCGAGTGGCTTCCTGAGGCACCTGCAGACCTGTCTCCCTCTGCAAAACAGCGGGACCTCGAGGGTAAGGTAAGTGAGGTTTTCGATATTTTGAACCTCGAATGCCGTCCCTTGGAAGTTTATCGCTTAGGCAAACAGGAGCGCGGTCGAACTCGCAAGGTGAAGGTAGTACTACCTTCAAAGTCTCACTGGGCGACTGCCCTTTCAAATTCTTTTAGACTTCGAGAGTCCGCTGCTTTTAGCAAAGTTCGTGTTCGCCGCAGCATGACTTCCGAGGAACGTCAGCGCGAATACGAGTTGAGGCAGGAATGTAGGGAAAGGAACAAGCAGTCAAATGACCGCACCTGGGTGGTATACCGTGGAGAGCTAAGACGAGTCGATGACCTTCCTAAACGGAGGGTTCCGGGAAACGTCTGACTGGACACGGTGTACCTCCAACGGTCATGAAATGCTTTCTATTCAATGCCCGTAGCCTAGTAAACAAACTACATCATCTTCACTTTTTTCTGTCAAACTACGAGCCAGATTTGCTATTCGTTACTGAAACTTGGCTCTCCACCAAAATATCTGATTCTGAAATTCTCGCCGATTTCCCATACAAGCTTTTTCGAAATGACCGCAGAGACCGGAAAGGTGGCGGTATATGTTGTCTGGCCAAAAATACGCTATGCTTGAGTGCTGTTGACACCTCTTCCTGCCTCAACTCGGATATCCTATGTCTCGATATCTTCGATTCTACACATGTGGTTGATTTTAGAGTAGTTTTAGTTTACCGCCCACCCAACGTGAATACTTGCGATGATGACGCTCTCTTAGATTCATTGTTAGAAATGTGCCTCTCAAATAGCCATTTGATAGTCTTGGGCGACTTTAACTTTGACATTGATTGGGCTCAAGGTTCTAGACCACGTAATCAGTGCCTGATAAAATTTATAGAATTTTTCGAGTGCTGTGGCTTGGTCCAACAAGTGAAGAAACCTACTCGAGGTGACGCAATTCTTGACATAATTCTGACCACAATACCATTTCTTGGCAATATTTCCGTTCTTCCCCCTTTTGCATCATCTGACCACAATGTTGTTGCTTTCGAAATTCTTATGCCTGTGCTAAATCAAAGAAATTTACCTCTTCCAAATTTTGGTAAGGCAGACTATTCTGGTTTAGAGATGTACTTTCATTCCGTAAATTGGTGGACAATTTTTCAAGGATATGAAAATATTGATGATTTATACAAGAGATTCTGTCGTGTTATCTACTCTGGTCTATCCAGATATGTACCGTTTGATTTCAAAAAGTCCTTCGTAAGGCATTATCCGAAACAAATTTTCAATTTAATTGCTCAAAAGACACGTCTTTTTAACTTGCTAGAAAATCCTCTCTCGGATCCTCGGTATAAGAATGTGTGTCAAGAATTGGACCGTCACCTGAGAAGATTTTTGGCCTACAAGGAAAAGCTTGCCTCAAGAACACATAACAAAAAGGCGCTGTTTTCTTATATGCGAGCTAAGCTGAAAACTCATCCCGAGTTACCCGTTCTTAGAGATGAAACTGGTGTTCTTTATACTGATGACGCGGAGAAGGCTGATGCACTCGCAAGTTATTTCGCTTCGGTTTACACTTCAGATGCGGAAGAAGCTAATCCTATTAGCTTGACGGATCACTTAGAGTCATTCGATAGGATGGAATCGGATAGTGTAAATGAGGTAATTATACAGCCAAGAGACGTGTTAAGGGTAATGAAGCAATTGAAATGTTCTACAACAGTACCATTCGACGGCATTCCCCAAATCGTTTTTAAGAAATGTGCCCAATCACTTTGTAAACCGTTATCGATGATTTTCAACATTTCTTTGATTTATAGTGAGATTCCCGAAATTTGGAAGGAGTCCATTATCACGGCAATTCCAAAATGTCCGAGATCCGTACTTCTATCTTCATTCCGGCCGATAAGCATAACTTCTACTCCAATTAAAGTTATAGAAAAAATCATCCGAGATAAATTGGTGTCATACCTATACAGAAACAGATGCATTCCTTCCGAGCAACACGGCTTTACCTCTGGCGCTTCTACAGCCACACAGCTCTCGGACTGTGTTTTCGATTGGAATCTTGCAATAAATAATGGGGACTCAGTGGATATCATATACTTCGATTTGTCGAAAGCTTTTGACAAGGTGTGTCATACGAAACTTCTTGGAAAGCTCCATCAGCTAGGCATCAGAGGGTGTCTTCTAAATTGGATTCACTCTTATTTGAGTGGAAGGCGTATGCGTGTTAGGGTAGGAAATTCTTTCTCAAGCAGCTATTATTGTAAAAGTGGAGTGCCTCAGGGAGGAGTATTATCCCCAATTCTTTTCCTCGCATACACTTCCGACCTTCCTGCGAGTTTACTTACTGACTCTCGTGTGAAGGTGCAAGTGTATGCCGATGATATAAAGGTCTACGGAATCTATAATAATGTCAATAAAGCTCAGGTCACTCAAGCATTGTCTCAATCCATCAATAATATGATGGAGTGGGCCAATGTTTGGCAAATTCCTGTTAATCTTTCCAAAACGTCAGTCTTTCATATTGGCAATTCAGACAATAACGAGTACTGTTTCAATGATTGCACTCTCACCTCTATATCCGAGGTTTGCGATCTTGGAGTTCATCTAGATCGTGGATTAACCTTTGAGAATCACATTAATGCCATAGTTCGGAAAGCTTTCTCCATGCTGTTTTTGATTTGTAGAAACACCAAGTGTGATGACAGTTCGGTACTAGTTAGCTTATACAAGACATATGTAATTCCAGTACTAGAGTATTGCTCTCAGGTTTGGAGTCCTTATACAAAGAAGTTTCGATCTAAAATTGAAAAGGTGCAAAAAACTTTTACAAAAATTCTGGTCTATAGGTGTATGCGTAGTCCCGGAGTTGCTCGTATGATTCCTAGTTATGAGGAAAGACTTAAGATTTTCAACCTAAAAAGCCTTTTTTACAGACGAATAGTCAGTGATCTAGTTTTCTGTTTTAAGGTTCTAAAAGGGGAATCAAAACTTAGACCGAGCAAATATTGGGTTTTCTTGCCAACCCTTGGTCACCATAACTGTTGCCGTTTCCACTATCCTAAATTGAAAAGGAAAAACCGCGAGAAAGTTTTTAATTCGCTTTTCTATCGCGGTGCTCGTTGGTTACAGATGTTACCTCCAAGCCTGTTGGATGCTAAAAACTCCTTTGATTTTCGCAGAAAATTGAAGAAAATCGATTTGCTCTCAATCTTGCATTTGGATGACATATCTTAAAGACAACATTTTCTTGTCCTACTGGTTTTTAGTTTTTGCTTAGTTTTCGTTGTTTTTAGTTTTTTTTAGTTTCAGTTTTTAGCTTTTTTTGTTTAGTTTTTTTTACATAGTATTCTAGATTGTTCCTATTTATTTTGTTTTGCAGCATTACTATACTCTTTTGCCAGCTTTTATTTTCTGTCCCACTCTGAATTGTTGAGCTTACATGTTTAATTGTTCGCTTGCTTCTCAAATTCTTCTTCGCTCATTTGGTTTGTTTCTGTTTACTGCCATTTCTAAATCTTTTCGTTCTCTTTTTCTTACGATTTCCCTTCTCAGCCGACATGTGGGCACTGATGGAGGCGGCGGACCTACTAAGATGGTATCCGGAGCCGTTCTCTCTTGCGACTTGCAGTGTTGGCGGGCCACTGCTCGTTTCCATCAAGTTGCTCACTCCCCAAACCCTTGGCTTCCGCATTTTTTGCTTTGTGTGCCTCACTGTCTGTCTATTGTTTTTTCTTTTTTTCTCAAAGTTTGCCCTCACCATTTATTAATGTGAAATATTGAGTTGTTCAGGAATTTAGATTGTTTTTATAATCATTATGCTGTCTACGCCGTGTCCATGTTAATTAACTCCTTGTTATTGCGCACAGCTTTGTGCAAGTATAAATAAATAAATAAATAATTGAATTTCTCTACCCTGAATGTTCATAAAAGAAAGAAAATCCGAGAGGAGGAGACTAAAAACGCGCTACCGTTTGTCGTCCAAAAAATACAGCAATGTCACGTTGTTTTTTTTCTGCAAAGAATGCGAATCAAGGTTTGAACTCACTAGCTTGTACTTTGAATGGGACACTGCTGAATGAAGGCCACTCCATCCATGTACCATAGATCTGAACACAAATATTCAGAAATGAAACGGCCCGATATTGAAGCAAATGTCACCTTGCTTGTCGATTCCATGAACGTGGATAGTGATGGCTTCCATGAGCACTTTGTTTTGAACTCGTAGAAGCACTTCGGCCATATAGGGCACTACTATCGTGTCACCAGGCCTTTGAACGGTTACTTACTATCACGTAAACTAGCGTACATGGCACACAGTAGCTGAAGATAATGCCGCTTGTTGCTGAACTCACGTTTTGCCATTGATGGTGAGCACTCGCCTGTGCTTCCCATCGAGGACCACCACGTCCTCGAGCATGTTGAAGTCACCTGCATTGGTACGTGGGTTCAGCGTGTAGTTGTCGAAACAGCCCTTCAGCTGATCGGTTTCCCGCTTGGACCACGACTCCTGGAATCCACGTGAGATTCTATGCAGGCGGAAATGATCTGTACTGCGAACATACGTCATCAGGAGAATAGTCCACCGGTGTGCCGTGCTGCCACTGATCCGTCTTGTGCGAAATCATGGAGAGCCCCTTCTCGACGACCAGATCAAACACGAAGACTCCATTCTACAATAGATACATCAAAAACAACA
The DNA here is from genome assembly GCA_947396885.1 of Heligmosomoides polygyrus polygyrus. Classification (NCBI taxonomy): domain Eukaryota; kingdom Metazoa; phylum Nematoda; class Chromadorea; order Rhabditida; family Heligmosomidae; genus Heligmosomoides; species Heligmosomoides polygyrus. The sequence continues at coordinate 38,731,632 of OX377201.1, forward strand.
GCAGCCACTAAACAAAGGACGAAATGTTGCCACGCACCTCGTTCGGCTGAGTCAGGCTAAGAGGCTCAGCATAGATGCTGTAGGCGCCTGCTGTGTGGAATAGCAGAATCGGTAGAAGCACTAGTTCTCTCATGTCACTGTCTAAGTGGGCCGTAGCCAATGCGAACGAACGTCGCCCTGGAAAGAGAAATGGGCACATGAGGAGCGAACGACGACATCGCATCGAATCGAGTTGATACCGAATAGTATGTACTACAGCTTGGTCACGCCATAACCAGGAGAATAGCTCCCGGTTTCGCTACTGATCATCGACTAACTCTGGGAGATAGCAATCGCTACTCGCCAGTAGCGGAATTCTCGCCTCTGAAGACGACAACAGAGCCGAAACGTCAGGCCATAAATAATGACTCCATCTAAAAGCCTCGCTGGCAAGACAAAGAAGAAACAAGGCGTATATGGCATTATATATGGTGCGATTTGAACGTAAAATGAGACACTTTTCAAACCAAATTGGGCGTTTTTCCATTCAAATTTGACACTATTCTAAGCAAAGTTTATGCTTCTGAAATTAAAGTGAACGTCACCCATATCGAAATGAGCTCCCTACAGATCAAATTACTCCAAGATGGTTAGAATAATTTTTTGTACAAGAAAAATGTGCTTCATCTTTGTTTGAATTTTTCTTAGTTCCTCTGCCCCACTATGTGTGATAGTTTAATGGAATTTTTAAATTTTAAGACTAAATGACAATTTAAATTTTGTCTTGAATAGTAAAAAGGAAGCAATCATGTAATACATTAAAAGACTGGATCGCGCTATGCAATGGAAAAGCTCGTCGCGACCTCAATGCGATTGACGGTGTACATGAGCCATCGAAGAGTGGATATGTGTGTTCTTTACGGTTTCCTCTGTTGTATCGTTAATAGATGTCAAACTTTTTGCAAACAAAAATTTTGCCATCAGTCGAATAAAAATCGCAGCATTCTGGACGAGGGCGTGGCGCCATCTCTGTTTTGGCTGTTAAAGAGGCCGCCTTCCTGCACTGTAAGACAACCTTTAAATGAGAATCAACTTTAAAACACCTTGTTTTTCCTCAAAAAAAATAAAATTTCAAATTATGTGCTCACTTATTGGGAAGTGAATTAAAGCTTTAAAGAAAGTTATACTAAAAATTTTCTCGAACAAAAAATTATTCTAATCATTTGGGAGAGTTTCTGGTTAATACAGAAGTAGTTCATTACAAGTTGGAAGAGTTCGTTTTGGTTTCAAAAGTCATAGGCTAGCTTAGAAGAGTGTCTAATTTGATGTGAAAAGTGGTCAATTTGAAAGTGGTATATAACAGGATGAATTGTGAGCAACAAAGATATCGGGCAGTGCTCGAACTCGAACTCACAGCGATAGTGAGAGCAGAATGAGAATTTTGATGCCAAAGAAGAGGCTAAAATATGTAGGGCTTATGTTAGGAGTTGATGCGGCGACTTTAGAGAGTGGGCTCTGAGTTTTTACAAATCAAAGCTATTGTAGAGTTCATCATGTTAGGGAACTTTTTCAAGCGCTTAAGAGTTGTGCAATTTTTTAGTTGAAAGATTGAAATATTTAATGTTTTAAGAAAAAAAGATGCTGCACCAAACACTTAGCCTAAGACAAATGGCAAAACGAACCAATTAGTTTATTTTGAGCTTTAGTCATTTTATTCTTTGATTCATTAAAAGAATGCGTGCAATCTGTAGTGATTTCAAATGGAGAATCGCCAACGATTTCCCGTGGGGTAATACCGCTCAGTTAAATAGCAAACAAGCTGAAGGCTTAGACGCGCACAACGCATTCAGACAGACTGATAAGCTTCGCACCACCACAAGGTTTAGAAAGCGTCTACGCTGCACTGCTCAGTTACCGCCTCGTGCCAATCAGTCACCAAGAGCTCGGATAAGGAGCAGTACTTAAAGGATACAAAACGGTCTGTGTGATGTTCCCAACGCAGCCGAGCGAACGCCATCTGGAGTGTGACAGAAAATGCACCGCACCCGTTTATGTACCGCATTTGCCGAGCACAGGTGGCACTCTCAGAAGGAGGCCGTCGCTCTGGCTCGCAGATTTCAGCTCCATGGTAGGCCTTTTATCTCCGAGATCACCAGTTTTCATCAGAAGGAAGTCTACGTCACATCTGGCGAATTATGAGAGTAAAGGGCAGTAATTACTGAATCGAACAATGCGAGGTTGCCTTCAAGTCTCAACAAGACCTGATTGCGGACTACGCTTTCAAAGAAAAGTTCACGAGACCGAATACAGCGTCTTCGGTTTGGTGAATCGTCCTCGAAGTTGGCCTCTCTGAACTTTCGTCGATGGTTTTGCTGTCACCGCTAACAATTTTACCGCCCACATCGAGGATGCTAGAAGCGTGCTGGCCAGCAACGCCGAACAATCAAGGAATGGTTGCCTCAGCAAACAGCACAATTACCTCCCAAACATTTGGTTATCATTTGGTTATGGTTAAAAGTTACAATTTGGTCGGTGTGTCATGGGGGGCACCATCTTGCACTCTACATCTTGTTGGGCCTGCACAAGTCGAGTTCCCTGTCCTGTTCTAGGCAGCACCTTTGGGTAGGGATTGTATGGGATGAGAACGATATATAATAAACAGAGATCTGCCCTGTCTTCACTTTCCGGGGAATGGGAGGGAATGGGAAACATTGAATCCGTAGCAGCATTACTTGTAGATATGGAGAGGCTCCAACTTCTCTCATCTTGAAATTTCGGCATGGCTAGTTTGTTTTCTTGTTGATACTGTGCCAACACGAGGTTCTTAAGGTGGATCTTTATTCGGCCTAACGTTTCGACGGAATAATCGTCTTCAGAGGCGCAAACTATTAGGTTGGAAAAAAAGTCTTTTCATTTTTTTCAAAGATTTATTACTTCACAACTACAAAGTCAAATCAATTGAGATAAACTCTATTTTGTTCTACTACACTTCTCCAAAGACGCGGTAATTTTTCTAATTCCTCTCGCGTAAAAGACTGCAGTTCTGAAGTCGAATCACCGCTGAATCCAATTTTTGAGGTCCTCGTCCGTTTCAAAATATTTCTCTCCAATTTCTTGCTTGAGAGCGTGGAAGAAATAGCATTCGGGAGGGCCGAGGTCAGGGCTATACGGTGGATGTGGCATTACCTCCCAGCCCAGCTTCTTTATTGTTTCTCTTGTGAGTCTTGCAGCATGTCGCTTTGCGTTGTCATGCAGGATCATCACCTTCGACTTCTCAGGCCTCTTTTCTTGGAAAGCGTTTTTCTAATTGTGGACTTTGTGGAGTTGGCCACTGTATGTGGCAGCAGTAAGTGTCTCTCCACTTCTGAGAGTTTGCCGATAAATCACTCCTCTGATATCCACCAAACACTCAAGAGAATCTTCCGTTCGTGAACATTGGGCTTGAGATCAGACTTAGGGCTCTCTCCCTTTTGTACCCATTGCCTTTTCCTCGGAAGTTGGCACACAGAACCCAGGACTCTTCGCCTGTCACAATCCGCGGAAGAAACGATTTTCTTCCTTATCTGGACAGAAGAGAAGCAGCGATGGAGAGCCGTCGACCTTTCTGAGTGTCTGACAGGGCATGTGGAATCCAAGCTCCAAATTTCCATGAAAGCCAAGATTCTTCAGATGGATCCCCACTATCCTATGAGACACTTCGAGCTTCTCTGCCAGCTGACGTGTCGTCTGCCAACTATCGGTACGAAGAAGATGGTGTAGTTCACTGTCGTCCAATCCAGTTGGCCTTCCTGACCATGCTTTGCCCTCAGTGAATAATTTCCCTTTAAAGACTTTCCGAACCACTCATAACAGGCGCGATGAGTAGTAGATCCCAAGCCATATATGTGGTTAATTTGGTCTGCTGCCTGACGTGCTGTGGATTCTTTAATGAATTCTTGAAGAATGCCGTGCTGAAAACGGCCATGAGGTAGATCTGGCATTGAGTTCGGAAGATTGGATGGATAACGAATTACAAGAAGAGTCTTAACCTGTGTCTGCGTGCGAACGGTAGACAAGTGTGATAGGATTACGAAATCAGCAATCAACATTGGCTAGTGCGTTTACAAGGGGAAGGGTAAAAAAAAATTCGAAGTGTGAAGAGACTTTTTTTCCAACCTAATATATACTAGCAAGCAGCTCTCATCTTTTAACTGAATGTCATTTTCGCGGCTATCCCCAAGCTTCCTCCTGGCCGAGCGCATAGAGATTCCCCAATACGCCGCTTCGCAATGACGCAATAATGCGCCTGCAATGTTTGGCATCCGATTTGTTGCGCTGTCCTTCAGATGGGCGCGTGGAGCTCAGTTGGAGGATGAAGCGGCTGTAGGGTGCACCCGATTCCAGGATTTGGTTCGGAATCCTGCTCATTCCAACCATGCCTTCCGTCCCTGCTCGGGCGCTGAACTTGGTTTGTCTGGGAAAAGAAAAACACTTCTCCATCAAATAGTCACCACAAGCCATTGTTGTGTTGATCAAATACGCATTCAAATTCTCTCACGACATTCCGTAGGAGCAGAAAGCATGGCACATCACACGACGGATTAAGTACCACCGTCCTTTACCCTTTTATCTATTACCTTCAGATAGGTATAATAGCAGTTTCGGAGCTCGCTTTAAACTTCACATACGGGTAGATAGATCTTCGCGTGTTCATGTCGACGAGCCTGAAGTGGGACGTTGAGTTTGGCAGCTTCAGACACTGCACATGAGCAGCTGATACTGTTAATCTGTTAACAACGCTTCACTGCCAACGACGAGACAAACGACTTCGACTGTAGAGCTGCTTCTGCTCACGTGCTTCCTTCATGGAAAGCTTGACTTCCTCCTGTTGGCGAAATTTGGCGAAACTCACGAAGCAGCGCTTATCAGGTGATCGGACGATTTGGTCGAGATCGTTAGCCGAGCTGCACGGATTATGACTTATCACTTGAATAAGATAACAATCCAACGACAGCGACTGCTGGCGCCCGGCAGAATGCAAGCGGGACAAGGTACATACTTAGCATGTTGAAGGCGACTTCGGATCGAACACTCTTTGGCGTGTAGTCTGTTGCTTCGCCAGTACTATCCGGCTCCACTGCTAATCAGATCACAATGCTGGGTATCCCAAAAATACAAACACTGCTTGAAAATAGATAACACTGCTGCCTGCTTAAAATGATGGTCCAGTCGTTCTTCTATGAAATTTATTGCAAGATAAGCATCAGACAATTCTAACTGCTGAGACTGGGGGTGAGCCCAAGCGCCTGAGCCCTCATCGTGCAAGAGAGTCCCTGCTGGGACTTCTCCGTCGGCTCAAGTAGGCACCTGGAGAGCTACGCCCGAAAATATGGTATGGTGTCGTGAGTAATCACGACGCTCCGGCGGTCAGAGTGCTACACACATATTTTTTTTGTTGCGAATTTTCGAGTACCACTCAGCCGTACACGCAACCGAAAGCGGCAGCGAGTATGCGCGATCATTGGGGCACATCTTTTCGTGCTATTCATTCTGCCGAGAAAACTAAGCGATGCTAGATCCTCACAGTTGGTTTCGGCACGTCTTACGAAGTAGGGCAAGCATTTGCTTACTACGATTCTGCTGCCTACGAAGTGTGTTGTATACAATACTGCTCAAATTCTTTGGAAAAAAGACGCTTTGCGACGGATTAATCCGTCACAAAGCGTCGCATTGCCATAACTCTTTTCAAAGTTATTTGTTTAAAATCTAATTAACACCATTAGAAGCCCCGTATCATTTTCCATCCAGCGATCTAAACACCATCTAAAACGATTGCACAGTGACCTAGTTATGAAGCTTTCGCTTCCTTTCCCGTTAATTGATTTACGATCCCTCCGAGATCCCCAGTGGTATGTCCTTAGAGCTTTTCGTTGAAGAGATTCATCAAAACTCAGAAATCCTTAGTTGCTTCAGCAGATCTGTATTTGTTACGCATCAAGTGTTTTTGTGGTACTAAATAGTGCTAACTTTTAATAACATAGGCCCGATTTCGGATAAGCGCAAATGCGCGGAAACCTAAGATTCAGATAAGAATTACCCAACTAGTAGCCTGCTACAGAAGACAGTATTCTACTATTTTATTGTGGGAACGATGGTCTTTATAAAACGTGTAAAATGACTTTAAGAAATGGACAGAAATTACTAGATTTTCTTTTTTCCAATAAGGGGTCGGTCCAAACTCAATATCCGGCGTAGGATTTCTCCTATCTTTGAACTTCGGTTGCTCCTGTACAAGATAAGTACGAAACCGGGTTTTTTGGAGTCTACAGTAAACCACAAGCACATTCGAATCTAAAAAGAACGAAAAGATTTTGGCCGTTCAAAGTAGGTTTCTGCTTTCCATAGATGTAATATTGTCCGTATTCAGACTGAAGACCATTTTCACCTGTTCGGCCGCCGAGACAAGTTAGGGGCTGCGCTTTGGCCCGAGTGCGGACCAGGGTCAAGCTTGAGGTTCGGGAATCGAAGGGGGGATCGTAGTGTTACGTCGTCTGGAGGGGGAGAGGTCGTATTCTCTCGGTTTTGGCAGAGTATTCTCTCTAATTTCAGGTTTTTAGATGATTGCATCCTTTAATAAGTTATTTTTTCCAGGTGTAGCTAGGACCATGCGGATACATACAAGCATCACGTTTCCTGGAGTAAAAAATAGGATTGAATATAAAAAATATTGACCAATGAAAAATAAAGGTTTCCTGTTCGCAGATTTACAGTCAATGAGAGGCTTTCATTTTTTCAGATTTTGCCAGGAGATCATAAACATGGAGTTTTCTACCTAAAGGAGCGACATCTACTTCCAAAATTACACTCTATTTAATTTTAAATGTTAATTACTAAAGACGACCTAAGAACTCTTCCTACAAGATTTTTGAAGCACTCTTCAAATCGATGAAGGAATGGCAACCGAAAGACGGACTTGTCTTGAGAACAATTTTCTCTCTTCTGCAGGAAACAGCGCCTGAAAGTGAAATCGTACCCAATAGAATTTTAAGCCCGTTGGACCCACAGTGATGAAACTGTGTTTTTCTAAAATGATCTTCTATATGATCTTGATTTAGCGTCATTTGCCGAAAAAATATCGACTCAAATCACAGTGGAATAATCACACATTCTAATCACATGAAAGATGTTAGTTTTAAAACCTGCGTTTTGACACATAAAACACACATTTATTGAAGCTTTGTGAATTTTTTAGAAGCCCCAAAGATCTCCAAGTTATAGCAGTTTGCTTGCGGCTACTGCGTTCTCTGACATGATCGATCGCAATTGAAAGATTGATGGACTCTTCGCGGAAAAAACTTTTCTGCCTTCTGAAGGAAAAAAGACAGAAAGTGGAATTGTGCCATATAAAATTTTAAATCGTGTTTACTATACATTTAAAAAACGAAGCTTTTCCGCTGTGATGACGATATGATTAGGATGGATCGTAAGCAAAGTTCTCGTTTTTCATGAAAAATTATTTTTTTAGCCGAAGCAGACCACCCATACGAATAAACTTCTGCCACAAAAACTTTCCAGTCTTGGTCAATGCACAGTGAGAAAAATTTGATTTTCTGGATCGAACAGGATAAATCGACCTCCAGTCGACTTTGCACCAACGTCATCGGAGCATAAACTTGAGCGTTCACAAAAAGGTTCATAACTCGGTAAGTTTTTTGAGTTTCAGAGACTGCTCTAACTATTTGAAAACAAAGAGAAAAACGCTTTCCCACTATTTAAAAACCATTTTCAAAAAGAGGGTTCTTCATGCGCGGCGGACGGTTCAATTTTTGAGCGAAAAAAATTGAAGTGACTGCACAAAAATGCTCATAACTCGATAAGTTTTTCGAAGTTTCAAAATCCCGTCAGCTTATCAGAAACTAGAAGAAAGGTTCTTTTTTGATATATAAAAATCAATTTCCAAAAAAGGGTCTTCATGCGCAGCAAGAGGGGTCTTATTTCTGGACCATTTCGCAACGTAGGTCGGCCTGTCACAAGGGCCCGTCGCCTGCAATCGACTGTCCGTGTTCGGCTTAGCCCGCAGAGCGAACAGTTTTCAGTAGCACCACGTGGGGGTACGGACATCGCCACCATGCTGTGGCATGTAATCAATCTGTAAATCTGAGCGCGCACGCAGTCACCGTCCGCTAATTCCATCAGGGCTGCGGGACATTATGTACGAATGGTCGCCGCGGACGCGACGACTAGCGCGGCGAGCGCGGCAGAAGACGTCGCAATGGGTGACTTCAGCGGGCAGTGGTACCTAGACCTGCATCAAAACTTGCACATGAAGTGTTAGAAAGTGTATACAAACTCAGTTTCACTGCAATAGTGTGTCATATTTTCAGCTTTTCCTGAAGAAGCATCATATAAAATTGAGCATTAGAACGTTGCTTAGTTTTATGACTCCAACTCAATTTGTGAACCAGAGCATGTTTTCCCCCAGCTCCTGCAACAGCAGAAAGGGATATCAACAACTCAAACCTAGCGTCTGCAGCAAGTCATGAGGCACAGCTCCCACGACCGCTGCGGAGCTCATCGCGCACGCGACAGTCGTCGTCGCGGGCGCGGCGAACATTCGTACATAAAGACCGCCCCTCATTCCATCAGACAGCAGGTTACGGTATTCGGTGGCGTACGCAACTGCGTCCTGCAGCTTCGTTCGAACACCCACCGGCGGGAAATAGCGCAGCTTTTTTGCTTGATTCCATGTCTGTCCCCAAATGTTCCAACGAAGCTGGTTTTGATCTCTGGAACCGTGCTCCTATTGCAAAACAGGAAGGGGCGGCATGTGCTGCGTGATGTCCAGTGAGAATGAGGTGTTGACTCCAGCTTTGCCTTTTTGCTTTCTGCTCGAGATTCTAGCATTGCTGTACTGTTGTTAGCTCGCCGACTTTGGTAGGATAGCGTTTATCTGTCCAAAAATTTTAGCATGGCGACAGTTGCTGAAAAGACGGCGTTCACTGCCTTCAGACGAATTGTCAGTGAACTTCGTAAGGCGGACAAGGTGTGTCGATGTCTTTCCTGTTTTTCTTTCCTCGTTTTTCTCAATGTTCTCTTCAAGTATTCGAAAACAGACTTTAGACGCTTTGGAAGGCAGTCCCCTCAGTTCAAATACTTGATGGATCAGATGAGGGATCACCAGGTGACCCAACGAGTGTACTCAAAAGCGCCTGAAGAAGCGGAACATGTGGCCAACCTATACACTACATACCTATCCAGGTGCGATTCATTAACACATTTTTGATATTTTATTCTGGGTTTCGAGTTTTAGAACGAGATTATTTATTTTACTCACGAATGGACCTGGTGTGCTCCTTGGAGAGAAGGAAAGGTGTGTGTGACTGGCATTTAAGCACAATTAGGGAAGAAAAATATTTGCGAGTACTAGCACCACTGCCTACATTCAAAAAAGGGCATTTTTAGGAAAAGCACAAGGATAAAGGCAAGCGTTAATCATGCCCCTTTGGGATACGGGTTCTGCTTCTACGGGATGTCGTCGAAGCGACTGTGAGTGCGTATTTGACCATGCAATGATTTGCGGTGGCCAGCCGATGAAGAACTCAGTGTTTCATCCTTTTCACATAAATCTCGAACCAATTCACCGGCCCTGTAGTTATGGAAGCCGTGGTTGACCTAAGCAGGAAATCCGAACCAAGAACCTCGTAGCGGGTGCACGCGACAGCCGGCATATCATCCGATGGTGCAAATTCTGACATGTACACAGGAATTAGAAATGCTAACAAAAGTGACGCAGTAGATGGGGAGCGCGAGGAGTTGCTACTTCATGCCTGCATCCTGAATCTAATCGAGGTTTGGATTCTGCATTGGTCAATTAAGCCTTCCATTCCTCCGCGATCGATGAACTAGTACCAGTCTTGTCTGCCAAGGAAAAACACTGGCTTTTCCATCGAGTAGCAATCGCAATTCTTCGTTTAAGCAATGGCGCGTTTAACACTAGATAGCGGCAAGAAGGTTCATTCTGTACAAGCAACTGGGCATGTATAAGGGGTGGTCGTAATGATATTTTGGATGTTGTTTACTTCTTTACTTAATAATATTGTCTACTTTCTTATTGCTCAGTTCTAGTTGGGGAGGACAAACTCTTGCTACCTATTAAGTAGGAGGGGCAATAATGAAAATAAGCAGACTTACAAAACGCAATAGAGTGTTCTTCTGAAGAATAGAGTTATGTAATTTTCCAGATGTGAGAAGAGCACTGTATTGGGTTGTTGCATATTTATCGCGGTTTATCAGTCCTTTTTCTGTTTAGAAAACTGACGTTTTCTTTCTTGTCACTCCTTCGATCCCGCAACAAGGATGCGTATCGAAAGTCATCTTCATGTACGCCATATCATGCTCCAGCGCGTCGAGAAAGGTTGGAAGCCAGTGGTGTGACAGCGATAATGCGCGTCAACTTGCTGAGTCCTATGTTATCGAATTCGCCGAAATTAAGGGATTGGATCTTCTCCCATATCTGGCACCCCTAAGCAGGCGGCAGACAACCATGTTAGTCGATGAAAAGCTGCCAGGCGAAGAATTCTGAGACAATGTCGATTACTTAATAGTCGATGTCAAAGCGTAGATTGTATATAAGAATCGTGACTACTTGTAGAATCGACCGTTTGCTATTCAAATGGAAGACAGTAGTTGAAGATGGTGATGAACACGATCTGAAATAACCACATAAAAACGCTTTTTGAGAGTTCTATTTAACTTTAACTTTTTTCAAGATCTCTACTCCTTTCAGCTATTAGAGGACAAAGGAGAGCAGGCAACTTTCTCTGTTCGGGGCCTATTGTTCCATGACTACTTAGGCCACGACCTCTAATTGTTAATTTGTTTCGATTACAGCACCCGTGCGCTAACGCAGCTCGAATCGCGATACTCTCGAGGGGAACGTTCTGTCGAAGAAAGTGCACGGCTAGTAGGACTAGCTCTTCCGAAGACGAAGTATTAGGTTATTGTGGATCCGTTGTTGTAGTAGCAGTAGGTCAACGATAGCTTTTTAGCTGCATCCATGTTTCAAACTTGAGTACTTCCAAAGAAATGAACTGTCATTTTAGTTCTGTGTTGAGTCAGGGTGTTTGTTTTCACCGCTGAAGTACTTGTTCGCTTTAAAATTTCGCATTTATTGTCGTTTCTTTCAATTCCGTATGTGCTCTTCTCTACTCAGTGTTCATTTCCAAGTGCAGGCATATTTACCAGAAAACATGGCAGAAGACTTCGAAGACGCTGGTCAGAGGTATGCGTTCCTGCTTCGACCCGTGAAGGACTTGGGGAAAAACTTCGAAGTGGACATTGCGAAAGAGCTCGACGAGTATTGCGAGCGACTGAGCAGCGTCACCGAGGAGGCACAATATGGCGTGGACAACCACCACAGGTCGGTTGTCGAAGATGTTTATAAATGGTGAATCGGCCGTTTTGTTAGCCTAGGCTTTTCCAATTGAATCCCTGAGGAAATCATCGAGGAGTTCATAATGCTTTGTTTGAACTACACGTGAAGCTCCCAGATCTAAAAGGAGTGGAGTTTGCATATGAATGAACCCATGCTGAAGCAGACGTTCACAGTGAGCTTAAATCTACCAGCTGCAATCGTCTTCTGTTCAGATTCAATTTCGCCGAAGCAGCTATGCTTATACAAGGATCGGCGTTTGTGTTCGGGAGGAAGGTCGACTATGTACACTCACAAGCTGTGCACTTCTTCGAGTCTCTGCAGCCCCAGAAGTCGAAAAAGAGGAGGAAGAAAGGAGGTGATGATGCACTTCTAATGTTTCATTCTTGGTTGTAGGAAGATCCTTGAGGTCTGTTTCAACCACATCCGGTGTTTTAACGTCAGCATCGACTTTAGCGGTACAGCGGTCAGCTTCGTTGTTCTTATCTGTCATGTTTCGAATCAATTTTTTGTTTTCATCCGCGTTATTATCTATTATCAGACGCGTAGTAGGCAAGTTAGTTGAAGCACCGTCTGTCGCATGCACCCCGAATCAGGTTCCTGGTTCAGGTCCCACTCAGGTTAACCATGCTCTTCATTTCTTCGGATTCGCTAAATTAGGTGAGACTTGTCTGAGAAGGACAGAACACCTACTTGCTGTTCATCGGCTGGTCAGTGCAAGTCATTGTACTGAGCAAATACACATTCAAATTGCCTAAGCCTATCCCGTAGAAGTAGAATGCACAGCGCATTCCATGAAGGGGTTGATTCACGATTGGCTTTATCTTTTTATCTTTTATTCGTCTCACAGCTAAATTGAATTTGAAAGAGGTTGATTCAGTAGCTACTGATCGGGTTTGATTCAGCCCCATTTCCATCATCAACTGACAGTTTTTGGTCTGTTTCATCTACGGCTGGTCGAAGTTTAGCTCAGCCTTAGGACTGCCCATTGCCTGCAAAGACGACGGCTAGTTTTCCGGTCAATACATGCAAATCGTATAAAGCCGAGCGATCTTTTACCTTCAACCAACCTCAGATACCAGATCCTCCTATTTATTTCATTTCATTTTTAGGATGATTTACTTATGTGCCGTGTTGAATGTAATTTAAAGAGGCGGCCGAAACGCTGAGCAGACAGCACCTCCGTCTCACGTTAGAGACTTTGTTCGTGGACTAACCTGCTTCTGAACAAGCTTAGCCTACCAGCGTTGTTAAGGCTTGTTCGCCCTACTCTGCGTTAGTCGGTTTGCATGCTTTGCCTGCGCGGCCAGTCATTGCCGTCGCGTACCACGACTGGGTCCTTATTAGCATTGGGTATACGTGCCAGTGATTTTTTGCTAAGAGTTGATCTGCTTTGCGGTTTAGGGTGCAAGTTCCAAGTTTTGTCGAAATTATGCGTGTTGCTTTGGATAATAATTGTTTTTGCATTAATTCCAACTGCTAGAAGTAGGTCTGTCGGCTAACGGCCGCACCTGCAAATCAAGATCCTTCCATCTGTCATGGCGAGAAAAGGGTTTGTTGCTCTTTGGATAGTCTTCCATCAATCGGTTAATGTCTTGTAAAACATGTCGTAGATTCTAACGTTGAGATCCCTGCTTAACCTCTACTCCATCTACTATTTCTTTTTTTTGTAAATGTAGACCGAGTGAATGGTGTCTGACGGAGATGCTATGCCCTTTGAGAAAACTGACAGCCAACAGCTGGTCGCGCTTGTACCTCATAGTTTTTCTTAGCCTCACCAGTTTTCTGTGCACTGTTTACAGAATGTCAAAGTGATAGGTCTAAAGAAAATGTATTACAAAAGAAATGCACTATGGATATAAATGTAGCTGACGTTGAGAACCAATCGACCTTAACAGGATCGTGTTCTCATTCAAACGACCAACTCCAGTTAGGTGTCTGATGCATGATCATTCTGTTCGATTCATGTTCTGGTCGCAAAAATAGGCCCTGGTCCAGGTTCAAGTAGTTCGGTGTCATGTTTATCTTTTTTTTTTCTTTCTTCGTTGATATGTATAGGCCCTACTGTCGTCTGTATCGTAGCGTGAAGACGTGCATAACAGGATGTCAAAAACGTACATGATTTTTTAAAAATTAAAGATCGTTTGTACTTACAGAAGAAGAGGACGAAGGATTTGTGGATGGTGACAGTGCTAGCATTGATCCGTGTGACTTACAAAGTTACAACTCTGTGAAGTCGAGCAGCGAGAAGTCCCTGTACAGGGATTTTGAAAGTAGGTGGTGGAGCTGTAAGAAATGGTCTAGCAATGTGAATATTTTTCTTTAAGAGTCCAAGTACAGAGGGCATCCGCCTAAGATCAAGGTGATGCCGATGTCTTTGATGCCGTTAGCTGATAATGAGAAGAACGGCGTACTGATTTATTCTACTGGTTATCGCAAGGAAGTCGTTGGGCAGATGGACGATTTCAAGATGAACGCCGGTTTCCTCAACAGCAGAGTGAGTTTTACTCATCGTTTTTGTTTTCCTTCTTTTTGCTTGTAAGATCTTTGCTTCTGTCAGTACATTTGCGTCTTCAGTTCCAGCAGGGAATTTGAGATCTTCCGGTTTAGGGCGTCCTGCTGCTACATTTGGCTCACAACAAAATTGTCGATGATTTCGCCAGCGACGCGTTTGTTAGGATGTGGCATCCTTATTTATTCAACGAGGACGGAACGCTTCGTGCAAAACCAGAAGGCTGCTTGACCTTACCTGCCTCACAGGCTGCGAAGGCACATAATGTCCAGTCACAGAATGCTCAGTCTCGAGACACCGATTCTGGCAGAGGATCTCTGAATGGTGGAGCGCTTCCTTTCTTCTTCCAGCACCATTCTTCCATCATAGTATATATTTCAGATATATTCGCTGCAGGTGACAACGGGCGAATTTCAAGTGCTATGGAGGTTGCTCGACGAGGAACGACGAATACTTTCAACGATTTGCATTCTGCGAGGTATTTCAGTTGTCTCCGTAACTTTTTGGTGAAGGATGTTTACACGGTCAAGCATAAACGGATCTTTACTAATGCAAGATAAGGAAATAGAAAGCGAAGAAAAATCAAGTTGTGAGCAGCGATCAGCTCTGTTGCATTTTGCTGTCCAAGAACACGATATTTATCTGCTAAAAATTGCAGCTATAGCGCGTAGTGAGGTGAAAAATTAAGAGAAATAAATGCACTCTTCAAAACGAGTAAGGTTACTGAAGTTTGGTACAGTAAATTTCCGCTGCTCTTAGACTGTTTATAGATGTAAGATTCTAGCAGTTGTGATGACCAACGGTCTTGGAAACTTGCCAATATGTGAAGAGCATTCATAGTTCATTAAAGTTGCGATATCGCGAAGAATGTTTTCTTAGATGCGCTTTACTCATCCGACTGTTGCGGAGTTCAGTTTTTCGAAGCATGGATAAGTATTTCTCTATGAAAACTGCTCCATAAAGGGTCACCTTATCGCTCGGAACAGTTTTCGCGAATTTCTCTGAAAATTCTCGTAAGCCAAGGTTCATCTCCACTGGATCAGCGAATTGGTATAAGACCTGTTTTGCACCGAAATTTGCAGAAGCTAAACCTGGATGTCATCTAATTTTCGACGAGATAGTCCCTAGGCGCTCCACTCACTCACGCATGTCTTGCACTCCCATGAGGGCAGTCCCGGCAAGCGGGTGGTGGAGCAGTGAATAGTGTCGTTGTTTCATGCGAGGGTGGTCGGAGGTTCAGTTCTCCCGCGTTGACTGATCTTTGCCTTTCAACTGAGGGGTTTTGGCGTCGACATAATTGGCCGGCGTTTTCTGAGGTGGCTCTACACTCGAAGAGCGCAGAACCAGGCCTGCGGACACCCGCTGAGCGACGAAAGCAGTTTCCACCTGAGCAGCTTGGATCCTGGAATCCTTTCCCTAGGCTGGTTCTGCGCCCTTCGAGCGCAGAATCCTGCTACGGTCTCCTCCTGAGCGACACGTCGCGGTCACACGCGCGCGGATTGGTGGTTGGAATTTAGATGAGATCCTAACCTTGTACGTTTCACAGCTTCAACTCAGTGAAGCTTAGTCACGATATCTAATCTTCGACTTTCTGCGTTGTTCCCAAAGAGGAAGCTGTTCCATTAGATTTCGATTTCGAAAAACCGCTGATATCCCTTTGGTCTTTGCATTTGCTTCTGACTCACGTGTTGATGGAGTCGTTGTCGTTTCAATTTACAGGCCAAGCACTAGACTCACAGAGGCGCCCGATGTCGGCTCTCAGAAACTGCCTGCGCCTGCCGAAGACGTTGTCATGGACGACGTTGACAGCTTCAGTGGAGGTTTTGATGGTGGTGATTGCTCGGCTCTACCTGTACCGTGTGAGAAGAGACCTTCTCGCGTTCAACCGGCGAAAGTTGCTCCTGTACATTTTTGGAAGATTTTCATTTTTAGAAGAGCTCTCTCAGTGGCTATCATAAGGTGATTGCAGTGAAATTTCAGTGGGAGATTGAAGGAAGTGAACAAGAGGATCCGATGGAGAAGTTGCTGTTAGATCCTTTTGACACTGTCAAGTGGAAAGTGAAGCCGGTAGAGAAAATCACTCGCTTTGTCAAAGGATCTACAGTGGCTGCAAAGCTGGAGAAGGTCAGAGCTGCTGTTATTCTTATGTTCCATGTCTCTGTATGAAAGCTTATTTGAAGATGGAAAAGGCGACGATGACCTTTCAAAAGCGGACCATGAGAACCAACGACTATGTTAAAGAGCATTTCTTTATGAGAAAGAAGTACAAAACCACCAAACGAGATGATTGGGTAGGCGCCATGGACTAACATCGCAGAGTTTGAAACCCATAACAATCGCGACATATTTTAGCAATCTGATGCTCTCTACAGGTTTATCGTTGCTGTTATGAGAAAGAGAGCCGAGGCAAAGCGCGAGAGCAGAAAGGCAAGGGCCAAGCCTGCTTTGGAAGGTGCGTGTTTCTATTTTATTTAGAAGAACACTAGCTCAAGTGCTCCCGACTCCACAGTCCCATTGCCGACCAAACCTTCGACTTTTCCATGCCACCCCACCTGAGCGCCACTTTGGGCCTTTAAGCAATTTTAGTGGAGGTAATAAAAGGATGAAGGAGAAAGGTCATGGCTGGTCCTTTGTGACATTCGCCACGCATTCTCTGAATATCGCGAAGGCCGTATGTGTATACATCTAGGCGCAATGGCGTGTGGTGGCGACCAAATGGCAAATAGAGTTCTTGCTCACTGGAGAAGTCTGCCAGCAGTTCGCTTAAACAAGAGTGGAAGGGTCGTGTGGTTTCAGAGGTGTCAGAAGCTTGGATAGTTCAGGATGCACATAAGAGTAGGAGACTCCTCTGACTTTGCTACAGACGCGAAGGCAGTGGAGAAAGCAAGGGAAAACCCGATACGGTACCTTCCGACCAAAATTGACTTTGTAACTCACTTTATTGTGCTATAGTTGAGATTTGTAGTATGGTGAATAGTTTCGAAGTGCACGCTTTCGCTATATGCCAATTTTTTTGCTGCGGTTGCTCAATCCTTAGCTTGGTACTCACATTTTAGACTAAAATGTGTGGCGCTCGCCTCCATCAAGTGCACGTTCACTTAGAAATTTGGCTGTAAGTTAAAGAGTGAGACCTGAATGATGTAGATGTTCCTCTACCTGCATCTGAGTTCTGAAAAAGTCATCATATCCAAAACATCGTCCGATGAATTTCCACGTCAAACCAGACATTTTCAGCATTGGAAGCGACGTCATCGAAAATATAATAACATAGGCGCTCTCTAGGCAGAGGACCAAAATGAGCACTTGACTTAAACACTTCTACGTAGTTTTTTTTTTTTTTGAAAGCTTATAATTCACCTGACGTAAGAAGGAAGTACAGTGTCTGGCGTTTTAATGCTAAGTCTGAACTTTTAAAGACAGTATTAATTTTCTGGGCAAGTGACTTATACATATCGGAAGAAAGACATAGTGTTTTTAATTTAAAAATTGATTTTACCTTATTAAAGTGTCTCGTTTAATTTGGAAGGAGTCTGTTTCCACAGCGAAAGGGCTAGTAAATAAGGGACCCTGGGACGCGGCGCAGGAGGTGAACCATAGGGGATCATGGTCATGCTATTCCTAATGTTCAAGCTGATTCATTGCGAACCAGCAGGGAAACTATGGTTAGCGGTCTTTGGAAAGTCCAAGTACCTTTCGTTCGAGGAACGTCCTGTTGCACTTTAGCCGTCTACGAGGAAGAGGACGACAACTATGGTGGCAATGATGACGGCGGCGACTATGACCAGATTATTGATGAACAACAAAACGCTGAGAACATTCCACCCATGACCGGTGTTGATGAGAGGGGAAATCAAAACAAGACGACAGCGGCTTCTCAAAACGCTAACAACGCCGAGAAGGTATTTGTTCGTTTACCGTTGTAGTGCAATTTTTGCAGAGATTCAGCAGATCAGTAGCAGCAAAGATGTCGGGGCGGTTGCTGCTGTTCGACTTATTAATCCGGCTGTGCTGTTACGTCTACGTTTCAGGTGCGCAAGTCGACTCCCGTGATAGAATTGATGTTCGGGGATATGGATGACGACGAGCTCAACAATTCGATAAATATCGGCTCTTTGTATGGAGGTGACTATTTGGGAAACTATAAAAATTGCAGTCACCAAATGTCGATGGATATCTACAACTACGTAATAGTAACAAGCCTTTTACACAGTGAATGAGTTGGATGTTTTTCGAACTTTTCCGCTATTCTTCGTAACGAGTCGGTTCCATGGTAAGGTGCAAGTGCGTTTGAATTGAAGCTACAAATGATGATTTTATCGGGTTATATTTCAAGCGCTTGCATTATTGTCAACAAACTGCTCCGAATTTTACTCTGTTGTCTAGGCTGTGGACCTAACGAAGGAAGCCAACCAATTGGAGATGGAAAGAAGAGGATCAGTCTTCTAGAACTGCTTCACGAGCACATGCTGAAGTGCGTAGATGAGCCATCATGACTTTTCATTGCTGTTTGCTCCATGGTCGATTGTTGTTTAAAGGTACTGGTCCACTGCCGAAGAGGTGACATCTGACCTCGTCGCTCGGGTACAGGATTGGGAGGACACCATGATGCCTATTCTTGAGGAGGAGGAGACGAGAAAAGAGTTCGATATTCACGAGTATGGTGACGAATTGCTACGCATGTTCAACGAGGTTGGCGAAGTGAAGACGCTCGACGAGGTTTGTTTATCGTTTATCTGATTGTTGCATATCAAGCGGCGGCCTATAGCCTATTTTGTTTGTTTATCTATTCATATTTGGATACATTTAGTTAGCACTACCCTGGCTAGGGTTCTTTTTTAATCAATATTTGCCGTCAATGCTGGTATTTCAATCCCGGACTTTCATGTAGGAATTAGGCTGTATATTTTGAAGCGGTTGACCTTTGCCGGTCTATAGTGCGCCGTCTTCTGATTATCGATTTTTCAAGCGGGTTGGTTAAGCCCTTGAATGGCAGTCCATGGTATGGGGAGGAGTGGTATTTTCGTTGCTGTTTTGAGTTATATCAAACACGCGCTCACGCTGCCGCTTATAGACTCATTGACTTACAAGCTACGTAGATTACTACTCAGATGCAGTCGGCTATTTCACCGTTTTCCTTCAGACTCTAATAGCTGTTAGTGCAGTTATTGGCAAGGACGAGTCATACTGGCAGCATTATATCATATTAAGCTGCCTGCAAAGCTTTGCTACATTTAGAACAACTAGCCACTCTGTCTTTAGTGAGGAGAACTATCGACGCTGTTCGAATTAGATATGGCAATCCCTAAAAGCTGCTGCAGAATCTCCACGATGAGCCATCGCTGCTTGCTACCCTTAGTTTGTGTTCCAAATTTGACAAAGCAACTTCGTGCTCTATTCTTCCACGCGAAGATGACTTAATGAAATGCAGTCCGAGGACTCTGTGCGTTTGTGTTCAACAGAGGAGCTACAACGTGTGGGCATCCCACAGTTAGTGCATTCATCTACAAAATAGAGGACAATCGTACTGTGAACAGTGAGGTCGGGACACTCCAGGAGAGCATATGGTTCTTGCTTTCTGGATCAAGTTGACTGGGAAATAGATGCCTTTTAATTGGCTGGTAATCAACGCAGAACTTGCTGCTCACATTGCACAGTCAGTGACTCTCTCATATTGCTTGACTGTCACAAAGTAGTATCAAGATGTTTGCCATTTCAGTACCGTGGTTAGGAATTGTGTGTGTCTGCGCGTCAGAGGCAGTCAATTACTGGTGCTCTCCAAAGGAAGGGGAAGAGCTGTTAACGGACCGAAACGTCTCCGTATATGGTAGAATCTTCTCTTTCCTTCCGGATGAGGGAGGAAGGAGTGGGAGCTATTGGTGCATCGTAGCTGTCGTGTATACCCCAAACCGAGGTTCGTGGTTCGTCCCGTCCAGATGAACCAAGTCGTCCGCCCATCGGGGTCGGTGAATTGATAACAGGCTTGTCTGGGAAGCAAAGAAAAAAATAACTCGTCCACCAGCTGGCCTCCGCAGTTGTGTAGACCAAGTACAGGTTTAAATGCCTCCGCGATATCCTGATGAAGTTGGATACGGTGGACATCGCATCAAGGGAATGATTAGCGTTCCTTGTCTCGATCTTATTGGAGCCTGCTACAGCATGAGCGGATGGTCCGTGCTCTGCATTCTGAACGACTCTACAAACTGGGTGACATTGGCATCGAAAGAGTCACGAATCCACCTCTTCCGCGATCACTTCCAACTGACCGCTCATTGCAAAATTCACCCATTCTATAACAGCAGTAGTCAAGGCATGCGAGAGTGTAAGCGGTCCTATATTTGTCCACCTCATTGTGATCACCATGTGTTTGGTTGCCTGAAAACATTCCTGCCTAAAAAGCACTTCTAGATCGCTACTAGGGCAGTGCTTGTTTGACTGACTGTCTGATCTTAAAGCGCCTACAGTCTCTGCAAAAGAGGACTTCGAAAAACGGTTTACATGGTATAGCATTGTGTCTATTGATGGTGCATAGATCTCTAAGTGATTTGCTAGCTGCATAAATTTCTGTTGTGTGGGCCGAAAGATTAGAAAAAGTCGACCAGCACTGCACCTAGGAGCCCACCGCTATAACATTTTGGAGCATATTTTTCCAAGAGGTACAGTTGGAAATCTTGGACTTCATCGTATCTGTGAAGAAGGTGAGTGTAAGCATATGCGGCACCGCAGCTGTGCATATATCCCGCTTAATTAACCTCACTGTGAGGAATGCAGTGTAGTGTCTACTGTAGTTGTGCTCGAACAAATATATTCGAGTAACTTCTCGAGTAATTATTCGAATAGTCGAATATTCGACGTTAAAAATTTTCGAATATTCTTATGAATTCGAAAATCAAAAGGCGGCCATATTGGAATATCATTCAAAAATGGAATATTTCAAGTTTATTCGAAAATCGAATGATTTTAGTCGAGCACCGAATAAACTTGAAATCTTCAGGCGTAGAACCTGATTCAAGCAAATGGTTCGATCATTAGAATACTAGAATACATGGAAAAGCGGCTTATTCGGTTTTCGATCATTCGAAAAAGTTGATGAGCGAATAAATTCGTTCGTTAATTCGTTCGAAATTGTTAGACATCTAATAAAGTCGTTAAAATAAAATTTCTCAAAAGTGCTTCAGCTATAGTGTCTACCTCTTCTATGCGTGTTAACAGTCGCACACCAAATGCTGGTGTTTAGCGTAATGTTTGCTTTTCTAGCTGTTGCCTGCATCATTAAATGGGAGCCAATTTCAGCTGCTGAAGGGACGGAAGAAATACGAAGTCAGTCGCTATTTCCTTGCCTGCCTCATGATGGCCAACACCTACAATGTCAAAGTTGAACACGATGTCAAGATGACCAGGGACGGAGAGGAAGTGAATGTGATGCGAATCACTTTGCTGAAAAAGGACCGCCACCACGAGGTGTTCGACAAGGAAGGCGCTTTATAGCACGTTTTCCCCGGCCATACTGCTAGCCATTTGCTCACTAAATGCATGCCGCCTCTCACTATTTTCATCACTTAAGCACTGTCTTTCCGTGATTTGTTAATCGTTATATGTTTGATTGTTGGAGCCGTAATTAACAGTCAGCAGACAGACGGTCGATCTCTTTTGTATGTTTATTACGACAGTGTGTATCGTCACTAATGTATTTATTGTCAATGAAGATTGTTTGACCCTATCGAAGGTGTAACGGATGAATAAGTTTCTTCCTTGTACCGTACCTGACAAGCTCTTCGCCTGACGCATTAAAGCCTTAACGCTGTATGTGCTTGTAGAAATGTCACTGTGGGTTGACAGATTCCGTCCAAAGCGCCTCAGCGAGCTGACATACCATCTGGAGCAGGTAGGGCTGAGGTTGCCTTGCATGATTCGTCTCAGACAGTGCCTCAAACTCTACGCTCAGGCTTGTGATTTGTCGGAACTTGTGAAGTCGGATGACTTTCCGCACCTACTCGTCTATGGTCCATCCGGTGCTGGTAAGAGGACGCGGATCCGCTGCATTTTAAGGCAAGACACCTTTGCTTCTTGTGCGGTGCACTCTATGGTTTCGGAGTTGCTGGAGGGCCAAGACGTTAGTCGACCATGCTCAGCCCTTTGAAGACCACGATCACGTTGAAACGATAGTCTGGAAGTAGAAGGTCCACCAGAAAACCTCGCTTACCACTTCTAGCACAAGTAGAATTTCATGGCTCGAAGTCGGTGGATATGTTCTGATATCTTGTGTACGAGCTCATCGATTTCATTTGTTGATCAGTGTGTGAAACAAGAACCTTATCAACATGGGAACGTGAGCGTTCTAAGCTGTTATACTGATTTGTTGTTGCAATCAAAACGCCAGGAAGCGCTCGAACCCACTCCTGATTACCGAGTGGGAGTAGCCATTACACATATGAAGGTTTTTTACTGGATGTGAAGGGCGTGGAGCGACGAGGTGCCTGCTGTCGCGTGCACCCGATATGCACCAGGGGCCAGATTCATCGACGATACTGTCGAAATCATCTCACTTCGGATTCACCATATCGCCCTACGTAGTAAGTGATACAGAGAGATGCACCCCTCTAGGTGTTTTATCGACCTGTAGAATGGTTAGTTGAACCTAACAACAAAGGAATATAGGCGTTAATCTCTTAGTGGTTGGGATGCGCATTACATTCAATTCATGTGGGATATTTTGAAACAATTGAATGGACGATTCAAATCAGTTTCTTTAAGCCTCAAGTGGCTTGTTTCGAGGTTGTGAGCTGTCATAACGATGTTTTGTTGCGATCAATACTTCTGGCGCCAGGTGGGACTCGAACCCGCACCTCCCTCTAACCGGGCGGGGATGCTCTACGCCATTACGCCATCGCTTGAGCGAACGCAACATCCACACCAGGGTTGGGCGGAATTTCTGTTTTCTGATTTTCTGGCCATTTTTAACAAATTTTTTCTGTTTTCTGTTTTCTAGGAAAATGGCCAAAAATTGGCCAGAAAACAGAAAATAGAGTCACGAACAAAATGTTATCACAGAAATCTAATGAAAGGAATCCAAAAAGTATTATAGAATAGTGAGCTTCATTCCACAATAGTATTTCTAGAGCATCTTAAATGGAAAGCATGTGGCGTTTTTGGATGTGCTCGTGTAGTAATTGCGCCGCATACTCATGAACTATCACTAAAATTTTTATATTAAAACTTTAAAACTAGTATTCTGAGGGCATTAAATTATGTACTAACTAACCACTTGTCCTAGAGTTACTGTGGGTAGGGTTATTCTCCACTCCGGTTTAAAAATTGATCACTGTTAGTCGGTCATCCCCAATATCGCTTTCTGCGGAGCCTTCGTCGAAGCTGCTTTTCTAACTATGAAGATTCCTCCTTGGTGTCACAAATTAGTAAGAGACAGAAAAGTTTTAGTTACCTTCGATTTCGCTGCTGTAATGATACAGTACTGATACACGAAATTTCTCATTTATCACTTATATCATCTGTCGTCCCATTGATCATCGAGTTGTTCAAGCGGGCACCAGCAGCGTCTCAACACGTCCATGCCACGTGCCAGGGTATCTAAAGAATCCTTTTCGCACAAGGGACACGAAGAGCGTCATATTGTTTATTCAGGGCTTTGACGAAGTCCGACCAACGCGTAGGTGGGCATCCTGGTGTTCTCTTGACATCCCGTGGAGTCTAGTCGGTGATGGCTCTCGTCCACTCGGTGTCTGCGAAGCGCATTACGTGGCCCGCCTAATTTTCGACGACTTGGCCTATGCGACAGCGCCCCTGATCCTCGAACGTCGGCGAAGCTCTCGAGGCCTTCTTTCACTTGCGTGAGTCGTGTCCCTCCGAGCATGTCCTCTCGATTCCCCGCTACGCGACACTGATCGCTTGTTCATCCTGCTTTCGTAGAGCCCAGGTCTCTGATGCGTCTTTTAGGGCAGGAAGAATAGTGAAGTCGAAAAGTTGGGTACGGAACCCGACGTTCTGCGTCTTCTCCACGACTCTCTTGACAGCTCCTCAAGTCGCTCGCATCCTCCTTCCCAGCTCCGGCGCTAGTTAGTTGGTCATGTTGACTTCACGACCCAGATACACGTATCTGGAGCATTCGAAGATGTTCGTTCCATTGAGTGAGAGTGGGGCGTCAGAAACTTGTCCGTTCCTCATGAACATCGTCTTCGTAAGATTCAGCTGTAGTCCAACGTTCCCATATACACAGTCGAAGCCAGCAAGCATTTGCTCTGCCTGGCTAGCGCTCGGTGTTAGATGGTGTAGGTGCCGTCTGTCGTCTTACACTCTCATGTCTTCCCATTCTAAATAGTTGTCGAATGACGTTTTGAAGGGTTTCGCAGAAGAGAACCGGGGATATAATACCCTTTCATCGAACCTCTCTGTTCACTTTGGCAACGACGTTCTTGTAGAATGGCGAGACCTTTGTCGTGAATCCACTCTGCAGCTCTCGAAGGACTCTGATGTACACAGTAGGAACACCCTGAACGAGCAGGACTTCGACGACCGCTTCAGTTTCGACAGATTCGAATGCCTTCTTCAGGTGAACGTGCAGCGGCAGCTTGTACTCTCGCGACACTTCGATAAGCTTCGTAATGATGTGTATGTGGTCGATCGTACTGAATCCTCTCTGAAATCCTGCTTGTTCGCATGACTGTACTTCATCCAGCGTTCTGCCGATCCTATTCATCAGGAGGACTCGAGTTAACAGCTTATAGACCACGTACATCAGGCAGACCAGGCGATCGTGCACTCCTCTGTACAGCAAGGCGGTTCTGCTGGTCTTCCACTGAGATTTAATATGATATATAGATATGAGATGAAATAATAATGTGATAAAGAGGGTATATGCTCGGTCTTCATTATATGGTGTCTACGCATTCAAAAAAGCACCTTCACCTAAGATCTGTTGTGCTGACAGCCCCTTCAGTCAAAATCTCGTACTGTACTGTAAGGCACCAAGCCAGTGCACATCATCTTTAGTCGGCTAAGCAGTAACTAAGTGCTGTAAAGAGCATTGGTGAGTTGGCCTGAGAACTTTCAGTTACGCGGAAACTAGGCTACTTACAAGGAAAGGTATGACCAAGAACGAAACGAACTAGGAATACAGATTCTAGCGGAGCCAGTAATACTCAACGAATCTCTGCACAGCTTTAGAGTATGTTGCGAGAGTGCGTCTACAAACTCAAGCAATTGAGTTGAAATATGGAAACAGTGATCACTGATTCATCGTGTTCGGTATTCTAAAAGTTTCTTACTAGTGAGACCATTATCTGATTGAGGCGTTCGCGGTGAAGCGGGGCTGATGAGTAATGTTGTGTGCTTCACGTGTCGAGATTCCTAGGATCTATCAGTCCAGATTTACAACTTGCTGATTGCAGTAGACTGGAATGTAGTAGAAATTTTTATAAACGCTTACAAAATAAAACGCTGGTCGACAACTACATTTCTAGTCATACAAAGCATTTGCTACTGGAAAAATGAATCTTTGGGTAAAATAATTAGATCGTGTGATAATTTCCAAATTTTCTGATTTCTGTTTTCTGATTTTCTGGCGTTTTTGGCTTTTCTGTTTTCTGATTTCTGTTTTCTGACGAAAGCGATTTTCTGTTTTCTGTTTTCTGGGAAAATTTTCAAAATTTCCGCCCATCCCTGATCCACACTTCGTGGGACCGATCAGCACTCACCCGATCCGAGATGAGGTGGCCGCCTCGAACCTGCACCTCCGTTGTTGCGTTCGATCAAACGGCGCCGGTGGTATAATGTCGTAGAGCATTCCCGCGCGGTTAGATGGAGGTGCGGGTTCGAGTCCCGCCTGGCGCTAGAAGTTTTGATCGCAACAAAACATCGTTGTGACAGTTAAATGGACATTTGTTATATACAGCGGTTGAGTTGACAAGCCGGTTAACAGCTTACTGCCTTCGGTTCTCAAAAGATGACTGGCACCGATGACGCCGAAAGTATGGAAGACATTGGCAAGACCCGAACTTATGACCGATTCGTGGTTCCGCTCGAGATCAGAGCTTTCACCAATAGCGTCATCTGGCGCACCATCAATTATGGGTTCTGACTTGTCGTGGTTACTTTTGCCTTTGTGCGCACTCAGTAGGCTAGATCTCATGCTCACTTCGAATCGATTTCATGATTGCCTTTTCCATTCCTTCGGTCCCTCGAGTTTGTCTATCGGTTCTCCACCGAATCTGATTGTATGGCTTAGATACCTAGATACAGTAAATCCACGGCATCTCGTAGAAATAGGATGCATTAAACATTCCACATGGGACGAAGGCTTTCTTTACCCTGTACTGGGTAGATTAACTCTAGCTCTCCGACTCATGCAACGGACCAGGAGTTAGCTGTCAGCGTGGTTGTAATGGTTCTATCGTAGGTGTTCTATTATATCCCATTCATCTTCAGAGACCTGTATGGCGCTGGGGCTGAGCGTCTTCGCCTCGACAAAAAGCCTCTTGTGACGCCGTCCAACAGAAAGATTGAGATAGATACGGTCAGCAGCAACTATCACATTGAAATCAATCCCGCGTAAGTGTTTTTGTTTCGAGATAATGCCAACTGTTGGAAGCAAATGTTTTCGCCATTGTTGCTGCGAAGTGGTTCATCCTTCTATTTATTCGATATCGTATTCTTTAAGGGAAGTTGGTATTTATGATCGAGTCGTAGTACAGGAAGTCATCAAGCAAATGGCGCAGACCACTCAAATTGCGAGCGCTACACAGAAAAGTTTCAGAGGTAAAATATTTCATTCTATTTCATTTCTTGCACAGGTTGTGCGCCTTAAACAAACAAAAGTAGGCAAAAACAAAAACATATGTCGCAGTCTAAGTGTTTTCAATCCTTTGATCCTAAATGTTTAGGAGACTTTTATAAGATTTGAGATCGTAGCAAACTCATAGTCAGTAATTGGAGAGAGGCGAAATGAATATAGCAGCAGCAGCACGAAAAAAGAAGATAGAAAAAAGAGCTTGCGTGTTAATGCTTCTGTGCCCTTGCCGTCACCATTTCACCATCAATAAGCTGAAACGAAGTGAGAGAGCGAGGACAATGTATGAATTGTTGAGAATGTGAAGACAAGACAATGAGTAATGCTACGAGCTGATAAATTTAATGACGGTTCAAAAAACACTCATACAATTGACAGCAGCAATGCACAATAATACTCCTAAATATTATTAAAGCAAGTTTTCTTCATCTGCCGGTGTCTTCTTGGAATTTACGTGTTGTAGTAGAGGACGGAAGGTGGTTAGAGACTGCTACTCTTGATAACGCCGCGACTGCAATTGATAGACGGAGCGGTAGCAAACATTCAGTTAGCCGAAGAAGCAGGCTAGAAGTTTTTCTTATATCGGACATGTCCACCTGGAACGGGAAAGTTATCATAGACGAGAACCCCAAGATTCTCCGATACCTAGTAGTTGTAATACATTAATTCTTTCTAGTTTAGCTTTAAAATCCTTGTCCGTTTCGCTTTTTATAACCTCAGATGGAAGACGCTGCATCCATCTTGAAACTCTATAGAAAAGTACATGGAACATTCTCGGGGGCCTAAGGATTCTTCTATAGTGCAAATTAAACCCTCCATTTCTTTCACTACTTGGTATGAACGTCCAGTATTTACTAGGCTTCATCTTGATTTCGCCCCGTAGAATACGAAAAACGAATACAAGGTCGGCTATGATACGTCTGTGCTGCAAAATTTTTAACCCCAATTCTCTCATCCGAACAACATAGCATGGCATTGTACTCGAATTTGACCCAGGATGAGTGCGATAAAAGACCAGCCTCGTGAAACTTTTGTGGACTCTCTCAAGTTTAAGTATTTGCTTTTTTGAAAAGGGGTTCCATGCCTGTGAACAATACTCAAGATGGGCAAAACGTATGATTTGTATAAACGAGTCAGAATTTGGCTGTTGTTGCTATGAATATTGCGAAAGATTGAGAAAAGAGAGGCGAATGCTTTTCTCACTACTTCATTGATGTGCTCTGAAAAATCGAGTTTATTGTCAATCATCACCCCAAGATCTGTGGAAACATCGCAGCTCTTGAGAGTAACACCATTTATGAAATTTGCTGAATGGTTTCAATGTATCTTCATGAGAGATACATGACAGTGAAGATTGGGGCAGAGTTTTCCGACCGACATCGTTGCTGTAGTGGAGTGCCTCAAGGAGGAGCTCTTTCGCCCCTGGTGTTTCTAATCTACACCATGGATTTGCCTTCAGTCATTCTTGAAGGCTCTAAAAACATTGGTCTCCAAATATATGCCGATGATATTAAAATATACGGATCCTACAATGACGAGAACTTCATAGAAGTGACCGAAAAGCTATCTCGGTGTATTGGGAAACTGGCTACTTGGGCTTCGAAATGGGATCTGACTGTCAATTTAGATAAATGCTTTGTGATGCACATTGGAGTAGGAGCAAGGAATCAGTACACAACATAATCATACAAAATATTCTGTTTCTCGGGTACATTGATGGTTTTTGTTTGAACTCCAGGATCTGTATTTCGAGAACTTAAACGGGACTGTGGGCGCCTACGACTACCATCAATTTGCAGCGCAAATGGGGGCGGTTGTACATTAGTGAAGAGTAGGAGGTTTTATTATTATCGAAGAATTGGCACAAAGTCATTCGGTCTGCACTAGTTGTGCTTTCGCAATTTTTTCGAATATTCGCATGGTTTCGAATGTCTAAAGATTTGGAGTATTCGAATTCGAATTTGTCCGAAAAAGCGGTATTTCTGAATATTCGAATTCGAATGAAATTCATTCGAATAATCTATTCGAAAAGGTCATTCGAGCATAACTGTAGTCTGCACCCAAGGGTAGTGGTTCATATCAGCGCAACCTACTGCGGTATATTTCTGTGTTCCAGTACCTATATTGCGGTCTCCTCAAATTATGTCAGAGTTCGAAGCTAACTAGTGATGGAGTTGAATTTTTTGAGTGCAACTATTTGTTGTTATTGCGTGCTTTCAGTGGTAGTTTTGATGGAGGCCGACCAACTTACTCGCGATGCCCAACACGCTCTTCGACGCACAATGGAGAAATATTCAATGACCACGCGCTTGATTCTTTGCTGCGAATCTCTCAGTCGAATCATCTGCCCTTTGAAATCGAGGTGTATGGTTGTAAGGGTACCATCGCCAACAGATGAGGAGGTTAGTCAATGATCTAAAAGTTCATTCTTCTTTAGTTGTGAAGTTTCGAATGATCCAGTGTGTTCCGTTCGAAAGCGATGATTTTCTTTCAGATTCGAGAGATCTGCGTATCAGTAGCTGACCGGGTTAGACTCACTGTGCCGGATCCTGTTCTGGATCAGGTACGCGTGGCACACTGAATCTGGCAACCGCACAAAAAGAAGACAAAAAAAACCCGTGGTAGTGTTCAGATTGTGGCAAAGTCGCGTGGAAATCTTCGACGTGCCCTACTATCAATGGAAGCCGTGAAACGGAAAGGGCTTCCCATCAAGGACAATGAGCCGGTACTGTACTGCTTGCACAGAACACTGTAGATCCGAAATGGTAATCACAAGCATTCTACTCTTCAGGTGCCCGAACCAGAATGGGAAATATATCTTCGCGAAACAGCCAGCCTCATACTGAAGAAACAAAACAACGAAACTGTGCTGGCGGTACGTTCAGTCGGTTGTTCCGACTTTTGTTAGCCGTCGAATTGCCCGAGCGGGCACCAGCAACGTCGTCGTTTGCCCTTTCGCGTGCCAATCTGCTGCAAGGGATCCTCTTCGCTCGAGGTACCCAGCAGGGCCAAAGCATTTGTTCAGGGGTTTCAAGAGGTGCGACCAACGCTTTGGTAGTCGTCCTAAAGGCCTTGTGACATCCTGCGGATTTCGATTTGTGACGGCTATCGTCCGACGGGTGTCTGCGAAACGCATTACGTGGCCGGTCCACTGAATTTTCGAGACGTGGCCCAAGCCACAGATCCTCGAACGCCAAGCATGTTCGGAACTCCGGAGGCCTCTCACTTGAGCGAATAGCTCACTCCGAGCACTGTACTCTCGATTCTTTGTTGTGCGACGTTGATCGCGTGTAGGTCCTAGTTTTCCAAGGTGAGTGTTAGCGCAGGAGGACAGTGAAGATAAATGGTTTCACATGAAGTAGCTTTCATAGCTTTCATCTTCGCGATATCTTCGATGCTTTTAGAAGCTCTCAAAGCTTTCTGTGTTAATGAAAACCCTACGTGGAACCATTAGTGTTCATGAGAGAAAGCATCACCTGTATTACCTATCGTCAAATCGGATGGCTGGCAGCAGTAACGTCTTCGTTCAACCCTACCGCGTTTCTCAGTGTTTTTTCCACCGGGTGCTCCTCGTTGGAGGGGCACGGTGAGCGTCATAAGACTAGAATCACTTATAAGGAAAATGCGGAATTTTATAAAATAAAAACTGTCCGGGATAAATATTATTAGAGGTAAGAAAGTCTTGAAATGATATTCTGAATGAAAATCCTCAATTCAATAAAAAAAAATTCTATTATTGATCGGCGCCCATGAATTAGCACATGGTGCTTGTAGATCATTCTCGAAACTTCTCCGTGATAGGTAGCCACGTTAGTTTCCATAACTTTAATCACGATGGTGATTCCACAAGACTACTTTCGAGGCGTAATCTTCTACGAATGGTGACGGCAACCTTTGAGAAGATCAACAGCGCACTGGGAGAAGGCATTACTTCCGTGAGCACCGTCAACCGCTGGTTCGCTCGATTCGCAAAAGGAGACACGGACTTCGAAGACCAACCTCGGCGATGCGCACCCAGGCAGTGATGACTCGGCCGTTCTCGACGCTGTCAAGGAGGATCCGAAAGACAGTGCCCGTAGTCTTGCAACGAGACCCGGGTGCACCCGTCCAACAATCCTCAGTCGTTAAAAACGGCCGATGCGTGTTGTCTCAACGCTGGACCGCATGTAGCTAAAGAGACACGTGAAAAATTGGAAGAACTGGACTGGGGCACGGCTCCCCTCCTACTCTATTCCCTTGACATTCTCTCCTCCGACCATCACTTATTTCGCCCTCTTAATCAATCCTAGCAGAAAGTCACCAAAGCTGAGTGTTAGGAACGATCAGCGAATTCTTTGACTTCCAGCCTCCCTCTTGAGTTCTAGAGCGAAATCGCTGTCCTGCCCACTGTAGTGGCTAGCAGTGGCGATTATATTGTGGAATGAATTCCATTGAATGCTGAATAAAAAAATAAGAAGAAAAAATGTCGAACATAAAAGGACTTTCCTACCACCCCGATATAATTAGTCCCTTCTATTGTTAGATCTGTTACGCGTTCCACCGTTGTCTTGGATTTTTGTACCCCACATGCCAGGGACTTATCCTTCCAAGACAATCCACCAACCAGGAAGAGCGTTCTCAAAGTTGTTTCGCGTCGTAGGCGTCGGTTACATCAGCGACCTAATTAGAAGTTATGTCCGTTCCCGAGTTTTGGTGGGTAGTGTGAAGACTGAACTCGAGTCTGGAGTCTTTGTTCGGCGAGGATCGGGAGGAGATTTGTGTGTGGTTTATGCCGGTTCTAGGTAGGGATGCAGTTCATCGAATTTGTTTCAGCGTGTGCTGATTGTATCCTTGTATGAATTATCCGTTCAGGTGCGAGAACGCTTGTACGAGCTGATCTCCCGTTGTATACAGCCGAACATGATATTTTCTGTGAGTTTGGAGGCATGACCCATCGATTCATTCCACCGTGGCCTTCAACTGTCCGAATTCAGTATCTTCTGCGCGAGCTGCTTAAGCGCTGTCCACCGTCTGGGCAACGCGAGACGATCGAGATGGCCGCGCTATATGAACACCGACTGAGGAGAGGACAAAAGGCGATCATTCATCTGGAGGCGTTTGTCGTCGCATTTATGGACATCTACCTGAACAGCCTCAACTCCAACGCGATGGAGACGTGAGGCGCGATGGCTCCTGTCCTTATTCTGCCCTCGTAGCCGTCGTATTTTCGGATCTCTGTAACTTGCCCAGGTGACCACGGTTCCAGCTCTGCTTTCTCGATGGAAAACTGATGGGTAGAGGCTTCTTTCAACATTGCCACGTTTGAATGTGTCTCTGGCTCAATAAATGGTATAAATGTTCCTCCTGCTTTGGTGTCCTTTAGGTAAATTGCACACAATTGAGAAACCTTTAATTCTCTCACGCAGGAGGTTTTATCAACTCAGCAGACGACGTGCAATTTGTTTCAAAGGTCTGATAGTAATTCATTAATGAAAACCGTCGGCATGTATGCTGTATCATGCACGCCTTGCCCACTGCCTGGGACCACGTGTATACATCTCATGCACTACCACTTGAGGAGTTTGTAAAGGATTTAAGAAACATATTCTGTTGTGCTTTCTGGACTTCACACTCACAATCATGCAGGTTGCCGTATTGCCCGTTTCATATCCTGACGTGGTGTCCTCTCAACATCCTTAGTAGGCGTGTATACTATATCAGGTTGGTTGAGTCATAAATTTTGCAACAAAATTTGTCTTCCAACAAAAATAGGATTATACCACAAAAGAAAAATGATGGGGTTAAACGAAGTAATTGCCGTTATTTTCAATTACTTTCTTACGCTCTAAATGAACTTAGTGGATTACATCTCCGTAGAATTTGGTCGGTTTCGACCTGTAGAAGCCGTGTACCACCGCCGTGACCTCATCAATTTCGGTGAAGCGCCTACATAGAGGAAGTGATCCATCGACCGAAGCAGATGGCAGTGAGATGGCGCAAGTCCAGTGTGTATGGTGGTTGCTTGATTTTGGTCCAGCACATTCCTAGATTTTTTCCAGCGTCTGAAGTGCAGTAAGCGGTCGGCTGCTGCCCTGGTGGATGAAACACTGGCTCGTATCGACTTCTTTCTCCACTAATTTTCGCTGGATCTAGTCGAGTTATTGACAAATGTGAGCGTCGAAGGTTGTCTACTGAATGGAGTAGCTCCCGTCACACTGGACCATTATACGTCCACCAAATGCACAGTAGGACCTTCTTTCGAAGGAGCTCCAGATTTGACGGTCAGAACCCCCAGCTCGTTGCGTTCCTATTGGTTTCCAGCTTTACAGTTGTAGTGAAGCATCTGCCTTTCATCGCTGGTGAAGATTCGATCTACAGCCCCTTGTTGAGCCGGTGCAGGAGCCGGAAGCACAGCGATTTACTTGGGTATCCGTCATAGCGTGAGGCTCGGACGAAGGCCATTTTGGCAACCTTCCAATCTTCTGCAGCCGACGAGCGGTGGTACACTGGGAGGTGTGGAGATCAAGGGTCAGTCCTAGTGTGGTTTGAGAAGAATTCGACTTGATGGATTGGCCCGGATGCCCATTGTTTACAGCACTTGGTCTTCCCGGGAGTGGTTTGTCTTTATTCCGCTTCTGGGCAGTAAGGAACTTCTAATACCATCTCGAATAATTTATTCTGTTAGAACTGAACTTGCCGGTGACTTCCTGGATATGCTTGACCCCTCGCTGGGTTGCTGCCAAGCTTGAACTAATTGAAAATGAAATCACCCACTTTTTTCACTTTGGGTGGTCATCGTTCTAGCGAATAAAACTTTTCAACAGACAAGGAAAATTAATGATTCATAACTCAAAGTGATCGCTAGGAAACAAACTTTCAAACAAAATATAATAATTCAGCCGGTTTACTTTGAATTCCAGAAAAACAGAAATCTTGCAAAATTTATGACTCAACCTAATAGCAGTGGCCAGTGCTAGTCAGCGAGGTGTCAAGTGATCCAGTTCAGAAAACGTTTCCTCAACGTCGTACACCAAACGAGGGTTTCATTCTTCCAGGAATTTTTCAATGGAGACCTAGATATCCGGATAGATGCTGATTACAAGTATGCAGGGTGAAATTACAAAGTGCATCTCCTGAACGAGATCTGACCTGTTAACATTTACCATACATACGGTAACTTATCGTAATTCCCTAAAATTTTCAAAAGTTCTTTCCAAAACCTCTAATGTCACATTTATAATCACAGCCCCACGCAACTGTCGTATACAAAAATTGGGCGGGAGGATTCGCCCCTTTGCTCTTACGCATATCCATCGCGAGCTATCGTAGAAAGAGAGAACGGAGGGGTGATGAATGTTTTGAAGGCAAATATCAAACCTAAGAGGACAAACCAAACAAAGCCAAAGTAGTGTATGATGTGCCTCGAGTGCATGTGCTAGTCTCTAGCCTGTTGTTGCGATCGATTTTGTTAGCAGTGCAGTATCCAGGGAGGTCAGTGAAGCGGCCGTAGTGTTTCTCAAAATGGCTTATGAGGATTGCAGAGCGTTGTCTCGGAGGCACGTCGCTGTATGCAGTTTTCCTGCGGATCTCTGCGTAGGCCGAAATGGCAGAAAACCGCGTCACTTCAAATTACCCTTTTTGCAAAATTAGCCGAAACATTTCTTCGTCATTTTTGACCTACACAGAGGTTCTCACGAAATTTGGAAACTGCTACGGTGCATCCCAGACAATGCTGTACAATACTCAGTAGATCACCTTTAGATCTCAACTGTCGCTTCATTGACCTTACTGATTCGGGAGGTTCATGAAGAAAATGTTGGATGTACTAATTACCGGTTCATTATATATTTAACTCTGACATACTTAATATTTACAGGGTGCGTAAAAAGTATTGACGCAGTAAATGGCGGTTCTGGAAACAGTAATGCGCAGCAAATTTCGAAATATTCATTTGAGAAATATGGAAAATGATCTTACAAATACGATAGAATAACTCGCAGTCGACATTGGCTCCTTTACTGTGAATACAGGAGCGAAAACGGCGGAAAAATTCATGAGCACGCGCCGCAAGTATTCGCTTGCATTTTGTTCCGTGCTTCGAACAGGGTAGCCTTCTGCGACTGGTCACTTCTGTTGAAAGTAGCACAGACCTCATTCTTCAAAATCGCCTAGAAAGAGTAATCCAGCGGATTCACGTTTAAGCTGTGCTCGTCTGAGAAGCTGCTCACACCTGCGCGCGTTATCTGTTTGCCGTTATGGGACAGAGGTTGACAATGTTGGATTTGAACGTTATCGTGCTTGAATATCTTGTAATCATCATCTGTTATGATAGAGCCGTGGCTGACGTTTGGGTTGTTGACCTCTTTTCTCATCCACCATTTTAAACACATCTTAATTCTTTTGTTAATGAAGTATTCATTTCCTTTGGTAACAGCCAGGAAAGGCTCACCGTAACCACGACGGTATCATGTTTCTTCAGTTTTTACAAGAATATTTTTTGAACACGATATAGACAACAAAAATAACACACAAAAACTTGGAAAAGTAGAAAGAGAAAGTTGGAGCTGAAACAAAAACTAGGTGCGTCAATACTTTTTACGCACCCTGTAGTTGACGTTTATTCATATTATTCATTTTATCTTTTACCTTATTTATGTGAGCTACATGCACTTAATTTTTTTTGTAAGAAAAGGAGGAAGTATGGTTAGCATGCTACAAAAGACGTTTTCGGAAGAGTGTAGAAGCCCTAGGGACATAAATTTCTTTAAATAAATACATGCACCGAGTTTTTCTGCAGGACAGGTGTGATGGTTCTAATGAAAGATTTGGAAAGATGAAGGGAAGTTTGGTGTCGGCGAGTTTTATGGTGGGCCTATAACCATGGCAGGCGCTGTATTTGTAATTAGCATCCCAGTGACCGTCCTGCTTCATCTAGGTCTCTGCTCAAAATTTTACGGGAAGCTGAAACCGCTCCCGGTGCAGAGTCATTCATGTAGCGAAGCCGTTCGCCGGATGTCGGATACAAGACCAAGTGCGCCAGAAGTCACCCATTCTCTCGGTGCATGACTTGTGGTACACAAATATTTTCCTAAAGGCCAGAATTAGCATGGCCATTCATGGAACCAGCACTAGTTGCAAGGGCTGATGGTCGTGAGCATGCTAGATCCCCCAGTTCTAATGAAATTGTTAAGATTTTGATGAACATGTTGCGCTCAATCAAACGAGTCTGGAGGGCGAATATGACAACGCTGTTATGGATGCCGTTGCAGTCGTCACCGTGTTTTACCAGTACAATCGCAGGTTCATGTTCCATCCTAAGGGACAGGGAGGGAAATACCCATAGATTTTTTAAGGTTGTGGGGAGTTTTATTTCCCTCGTAATGAAAGCGCGCGTGGTCAGTGTACTGTGCTGCTTAGTGGATAAGGATCGTTTATCTTTGAGTGTTTTTGAAGTCAACAATGCTCGGCTGGGCGCGTTTCTCTTTCCTTCGAAACCGGATCGAGCGGATAAGAGTTACTTTTTTGCTGGAATAAGGGATAAATCCGTCTTTTTGAGCGAAATCGCCTACAAGTGGCGGGTCAGGTCAGACGACTGAGGGTCTCAAGTCAATGCTTGATTAAAAACAAGACAAATGAGCGTTTCCTGCACACAGAAGAGGAAGTCGTGAAGAGAGCTGCCCGTACCACTAATGCAATTGCTTTCCGCAATGCTCTTCTGCTTGAGGTGAATCAAGCATGGGTGCTTGGCGTAGTTCATGTATAAGAGTTCAACGACGTGATAATGCGTCCTTTGAAGTGAATATTTGCATTCTGAATGGATGGTGCCCTTATTTGTTGTGAAGCCTTCCAGTACACAATTGGGTCAACAGATCGACTACTGGTAATTTCACCTGATAAGTTCATTTGGTCATTCGAATTCGGTGAAATATGCTAACTGTAAGAATGCTGGCAGACTTCGCTAGATCTCGCCGGAGATGATAACGAGGGGATTCTATCGCTCAAGGAGAACAGGTCCTCTTACAACTCCTGCACGCGAATGATGGATGGCTTTGTGTGAAAGGCAGTTGAGGTCAGAACAACGTATAAAACATCTAGCTAACACCCTTCGATTGGTGTTAGCAAATATTACTTCAGGGTTTCATCACTTTCTGGTGCAATACATTAAACAATATAACAATTACAATGGCTTTGAATTGGGCAAAGTGCACGCGAGGCGTTGAC
The DNA here is from genome assembly GCA_947396885.1 of Heligmosomoides polygyrus polygyrus. NCBI lineage: Eukaryota > Metazoa > Nematoda > Chromadorea > Rhabditida > Heligmosomidae > Heligmosomoides > Heligmosomoides polygyrus. The sequence goes on from OX377201.1 coordinate 38,768,532, forward strand.
CGGATCCTGTATATGTAAAAAATAGAGGAGTAAACGTCGGCATCGTTCGTTCAACTTTAGGTTTTCACGTTCTGAACTAATTCAAGAGAACACGAGGAAGCTGTATGATTGCACTGATAGGGCCATCTAGCCAAGACATACTGTCAAAAATTCCTTCATGTATACCAGCAGTGCCAATACATTGCATTTTTCGAAACGCTGTAAAATTATAGAGTTGCCGTGGTGAAAACTACCTGGACTCTTAGGGGCAACGCACTCGTAGGACACTGTTAAACTAAGACCAGCAGCGAGAGACATCTGTCAGTAAAGTAATCAGTAGTCGTACGAAAAACATGCTTAGAACTGGCCTTTTCTTCAGCTTCACAGGCTGAAAAGGCTAATGAAGTTGGTTTAGAGTGCGATCCTTTTTACAGTGGATGTTGTTTTCGAACAAACCGCGTTGGTCGAAAGCAACATCCACTGTAAAAAGGATCTGGTGAAGCAATGGGCTAGCATCCTGCCCGGAAAGCAGACGATGGCTTCGAATTCCGCTTGGAGCAAGAGTTTCGATCGCAGCTAAGCATCGTTCTAACAACCTATGTTTTCTGCATCATCCGCTCCAAGCTCAAATAAAAGTGTAGGGCCTTGTTGTTTCAATGACTGTTCGAATGACATAAATTAGAATAAAAATGAGTGAATGAAACAGTGGGTGATAAAAATCTCTGCTGTCCTGAATTGGAAACTATTTTGGCTCAACAGATACGTGAAAACGTAAAAAAGTAATGAGGGAAATGGAGAAGGCCAACAGAACTCACATCAACTCTCGCATGTCACCAACTGATAAAGCACTCTTAAAATTTTGAGGCTAGGAAGCTGTGCTCGCACTCGCAAGATAAATCAGCCGATCTTTTTTAACTGGTTCGAAGTACACATGTTATAATCTGCTTCTTCCTCTTCTATTTCTTCAGTACTGTGTTAACACATTGACAACATCGAGTGTTTCGCAGTGATGCGCGCGAGAAACAGTTGATTTTTGGGCCAGCTGCCGCGTACGCATCATATATGCTGTGTACTGTATCCGACAGTATCCTACAGAATCGCTCTTTTCGCCGCTTGACTTTGAAGGAAAATCAAGTTGGAAGTCAGAAATGATGCGCGTCGTCCCACGCGACCGCATTCTTACGCAGAGTAAATGCTGCGTATTGTCGTCCATGTATTAAATAATTGCTTCAGGGAGTTCGTCACGCATTCTACTTCTACGGCATGTCGTAGAGGCAGTTTGAAAGCTTATTTGGCTTGAATCCCTTTAGCGGACTAGCCGTGGACAGTCGACCGGCACTGCAGTGTTCTACCTTTCAAGACAAGTCTGACATCAATTTGCCAACCCTTGAAGCGATTGAAGGTTTGGTCAGCCTGGATGGGAAATCCGGACCAAGACACCTCATATGGGGTACAGACGAAAGTCGGCGCCTTCTCTGACCGCGCTCGTCGATCCAGTCAAAATTAGGGCAATTATAAAGTTCAAGCAATTGTCCAGTATCATCATTTATTACATGGTATCTATCTCAAAATACCCGACAGTTGCAAGTTAAATATTAGATATATTGAATAATATTAATATATTTAATAATATTAATAATATTAAATATAGTGTTTAATATTAATATTTAGTGTATTAAGCAAATCGGTAATTTCCAGAAAGTGGTATTGGGTGTTGGAGAAAGAAGAAAGTACTTCGCTTCTGCAGGCTTTTTTTGCGGCAAGAGAAACCGTTAACTCTACTACTACATAATTGAAATAACCTTTCGCCTTAGGGAGTTTGCTCAATCTAGGTCTTCAGATTTCTACGACAATAGCATGCGCAAACATGTGTCACGTTGGCAGAGCTGTGTTGATTCAAATAGAGCTTATTTTCGAATAAAACGGCTCATTTTCAACTGATGGCGAGTTGTGATGTTTTGAAATAAAGTGCGAAAACTGACAGAACTCTGTTTGTATCCAAATACTTCGTGCTGGGTGCAGGTCGTTTGGCTTGTCTTGTGAACAGCACACACACACGGCTCTTGCGCGATTCTAACGGTAAGTGTTGGAGTTATGCACGTGTTGCTTCGTTTCTACGCACGTACAGAGAGGTGTTGAATCCACACGTGAGCCTCGCATATGCGCAAGGTGAATGGCGAACGAGGCAACCTTCGGCGAAGGTGAGATGTCTTCCGCTTCACATCGTCACGGTCCCTTTTAGGTCATCCGCCTTCTCTCTGGTTTACATAGCAACATCGCTTTCTTTTCGGACTATTTCTCCGTTTTTTGTTCATCAAGAATTTTCAGCACAAACTGTTCAGCTGACTGTTTGATTGAAGCGCTTCTTCATCGTCACTAGTTCTTTAAAGTAACGCCTACAAACACATCAGATTTCATTGCGAGTAAATAATATGGAAATGCCGGCGACATGGGGCAACCTTTCGTCTCCTCTGTTCGCTTAGATGTGGAAGAGGCGACTGCGATGTAACGGAGACGATTAGCACGACTACCAGAGCTCAAAGCGTTCAATTACGCGCACTGAGGTCAGCTGCAGCAGCTTAACAGCGCTGCTAACCTTTCCCGTGTGGTCCGCCCGACCTCCGGGAAGTCATGGGCTCTGTGCTGCTCGCTGTTTTAGGTGGTTGCGTGATCGCGATGACCGCTGCCCGTTCCGATCGCTAATTGTCAGTCTTCGACGCTCAAGTGGCTGGTATCCGATCCCAGTTTCCGCTCTCCCGCCGTGCTATCCTCGCCTCGCTTTCTCTACCGCAATCGGGACCATAGAAAAAGCCACTCATTAACATCTCTAAATGTGGACGGGCACTGTTCTCGGTCTTCGCGACCTTCGGCAGTTCCTTGCTTTGGACAGCCCGCAAATGAATTGCAGTCGTTTTCGCCAGTTTGACATGCCGTGGGAGGTCGAATGTTGCTCAGTCACTGTGACTCTTCCTTTACCTGTTTTGAAAGCGATTTTTCTAAACAAATACTCGATAGCAGAAAAATAGAAATCAATGTTACCTGTTCAGTTTTTGTTCGCCTGATCACATATTCATTCAAGATCAAATATTTTAATGAGATCTTTGACAAAGTCATTTAGTGCAAATGATCCTTTTCATTTTGTCTAAACTTTAACTGTCATACAAGAGATTATAAGCTTTTACAATATTACTTGGTTGCGATCAAAATTAGCGCAGGAGGAAGCAAACCTGCTACAGACATACTATTGTTCGGGCAGGATCTACTTCGATGCACCACCGGTATTTTTGTTCAAACATAACGGCGTAGCATCCTACCCGGAGTGGTGCGGTTTCGGGTCTCGTCTGGCGCTCGAGTTTCGATGACAACTAAGCATCTTTGGGCTTGTAGAAATAAACTGTCGGATGACTCTGGTCATCCTGGTAGTGGAGAGATTCTGTGCCAAAGACTTTCTCAAAGATCGGCGAATTTAAAAACTGTTAGCGACATACCTGAAGAACATACACATAAGGTGATCACTGAATTCTGAATTAGAATAGGACCTGATCAGTATTGGCACAACTTTTTTTGCGGTTAAAGTACTGATGTGTTTGGAAACAAAAGTTGCTGCGGAAGAAAACAAGCACCTTTATTTGCATCGGCAAAACTATTTTATACTGTTCTCATTTACCGTTTATCTGACGCAATTTAAGTGGTATCCTCATGATTTTATCTAAGTGGACTAGACCTCGGAACTCTTCACGGGTGCTTCACGTTGCCATGCGTAACAATGGTAATAATAATAATAGCAATAATAATAACAATAATAGTTGTTAGTATTATTGCCGTTGTAGACACTGTTATAGTGGCTGACTTCTTTTCGAACCTATCCTTTTGACAGCAATATTTAGCATGGTATTCTTAGATTAATGGTTCGCTTTGCTTTCGAAAGTCTTAGAGCTAGCTTACAAAAGTGTCCAATTTGATTTGAAGAGCGACCAATTCAACGTGAAAATGGCATATTAGTAGGACGAACATCGTTGCGCATGTACTAGGATGCTTTTTAAGGAATTAGTTTCATGTAGCGCCAGCGGGATGCCCAGAAAGATCGTGTACAAAAACTGAAGCGTCCTTTCGAATTTAATTTTTCACGCGTCATTAACAGCGAGTTATCTAGTGCGTTAGAGCAAAGTGTTCAGGTTGGTGCGCAAGATGCAACACGGGCGTCTGGAGCTAAACACTCTCGGACTTCCTTCACCAGTGTTCATAGCATTGTTTTGGAACACAGCTCATAAAGACATGTTCTTTAGTGGAAACTCTTCCAGATTAAAAGAGAGAGAAAGGAAAAAGCGTGTGCAGTCAAAAAAGAGAGGACTAGAGCAACGTAGAAAAGACAGTAAAATGTCACGGAAATTATACCAAAGAAGGAAAAGAGAAAGCTATAGAAGGAAGTGGAGAAAAGTTTCTTTCGCCACTATTCTCAGACACGCCTTTGCTTCATATTCCTCCGGTAGCCTAAATGCTGAAGGCTCCTCAACGGCAATTCGTTCCAGAACAGTGCATGGTGTCCCGCACCCCAAAAAAGGACCAACTAATTCCGACTACACTCTTTACCAAAAGTGGAGGTCTTAGTGGTACATAAACCTTTAGATACGCATTTCTACTGAAATTATGCCGCTCGCACATTCTTTCAGCAGTTTTCAATCTCAGAGCGATACTGTTCAAATAAAGACGCTCTCCTTGTCCGGCGCGTTTTGAGACAGCTTAGTGAGCAGGGCTATTTACCTTGTTTATTCCGGTTTCTATGATTAGGCGGAAACAGCAAATAGTTCCTTTCTACGGCGCAGAGCGGGTAGTGGTAAAATTATTCTGAACAGAGGAAAAGAGGGTAAGTGTGGCACGTGGCGCAGAACACTGGGACGAGCCAATCCTAACCGACTACGTCACAGACCGTACCCACACCAGGTCATCAAGGTGCCGACCGCCTTCTCTGAATGGGACGCCCATTCCGTACGGCCTGATTGGCCGGCGCGTGCTCACCTCCTAATGCTGTGCAACTTAGCGGGGTATATGTCGCGTAGGTGAGCAGCATTGGTAGGTGGGAACGCCTACAGCAATTAGACCGCATTGAATAGGCGTGCCATTCAGAGGGAGCATGTACATTTGGTACCCTGATGGTCTGGCATGTGTTCGGTCTGTGCTCTGTTTGGTTATCATTGGCTGGTGCGCTCCCACCTACCAATGCTGCTCACCTACGCGACATGTACCCTTAGCGGCATGTTCCGAAGAGAGAGGATCAAAAGAAAAGACGTTGGATCAGAGTATAAAGGGGAACAGATACTTATCTCGCTAGCATTATGGGCGATACGCTGTTATTCCCTTGTGGTGTTGTGGGGCCAAAAAAGAAACTGTTTTATTCTTTGTTGTTACGGGATGTTTCGTTGCGGTCAAAACCCTTATGCCAGGCGGACTCGAACCCACATCTTCTGCTTTCCGGGATCGGATGGATGGTTGGATCGCAAGAAAACATCCTGTAGCAACATATGACCTCTCTACCAGCCGCTCAAGGCTTAAGCAAATGTGGTAAAACGTTGTTTATTTTTTGTTTTTTTTTTCAAAATATTCGAAGCTTGTCATTAGAAATATCGATGCAAAAGGATGGAGTGCTAAGCTTGTCACAATACGGAATTCAACGAGAGTTGAGTAGAAAAATCAGTAGAAATTCAGTATAGAACGTCAGATGGGACGCGTAGTGCTTCGTTTGAGACTACATTCTTAGCAGCTTGTCACAATTTGCGGCATACGACGGCTTTGTTGTTATTACGACTTAAGACATCCCTGGTTTCTTCCACATACGTACAGCTCTAATATTAATGCTTCTAGCGTAAAAGCTTCGGCTCCAGCAGCTTTTACGGATCCCAGTGGCCGCATCCACTGAAGAGGATACGCATGAGTACAGTTCAGCAGGACCTGTCTTCGAGCGTTTCGGACCATCTGGGTTCACATATGATTCCGAGACTTTCTCCGCACTTCAGCCACATTTCGTTTATCCATCTATATATGTATGTATGTATCTGGGGCCGGTTTCATCAACAACTTACAGCAATTTAGTTTGGTACCAATTTAGGAAAAACAGCCGAAATCCCTGATAAAGCGAATTATTGTGCGAATTAACGTGAATTAGCGTGAATAACCTACGCTATCAGGGATTTCGGCTGTATTTTCTCCGTTAAGTTGCGGTACATAAGTCGTTGATGAATCCGGCCTCTGGTTGCCTGGCTCACATTTGGCGCCTCGGCTGTGATATTCTATGTCGATAGGTTGTAGCTGAAGAAGCTGCCCTGGATTCGATTTGTGTTATGCCAATACAGTACGTTCCAAGAATTATAAGGCCACCCCTAATTTACTAAATATATGTATTTCGCGGTAAGTGGCTGCCTTCACTGACACAGCCGTCATCGAAAACCGTGTCTGAGAATGAATCAGAGACCTCTCTTGGACACAAAATTTTTTAAGAAGAAATCATTGCTTTTCCACTGTTTCAAAAATATAAGGCCACTAACGATTCTGGTTTGTTAAACCTGCAATCTAAGCTTCGATAAACCGAAACTGCTCTATGTACGTACATTGACTGTGCTATTACCTACTATCCTGATATCAAGATGTCGCCGGGTACCCGGATGACCGGCGAGGAACAAGCACAAGTTCGAGCTCTATATCAGACAGAACACTGTAGAGCAAGAATAGGGAGTCAGCGAATGCAGCTCAACAGCTCCGTGACTCCAAGGTATGTACTGCTCCTTTTTAGGGAGTCGGTGGAGGCATAACAGCGTCAATGAAACTATTCCAACTGTCTGCGGATGGATAAGACTTGTCGGAATGATGCTGACGTCTCGCATCCTGAGCAGAGCGATTGAAGTTCAGTCGACTTGGCACAGATTCCACCAGGCTGCACATTCGTATTCGAACGTCTCCGCTCGCACAAAAATGCAGAAAAGCATGAAACAGCTTGTATGGGACGAACCGATGTGAGCGTAGCCATTATTCGGACATTTATGCAGCTCGGATATCCAGCAATTCGGAAACTTCTGCTGAAAGTAGCCGAACATTTGTTGTGCCATAGTTCTCGGGAAGACGTTAGTATGAACCAACGAGATGCGCTCGGAGTACTTCAACAGTTCTAGCAAATGTTGGTAGCCAGACGGGCAACGCTTGAGTAAAGCTCGACCTATTCCTATGCATTCCTTTTGAGAAAGCCTAATGAACTTGAGAAATTCAACCTTATTTATAGTCAATGAAGGTTTTCCAAGTCCTTTAGCATAGCCTATACCTAACGAGTGCTGTTCACAACTAAGACATCCCCGAAACCATCCTTACCGCGCAGCTAGCCCACTGTTGGCTACATCGTCTAGAGTTGCTGAAACGAGCTGATTCGTAAGATTACACCGTTAGTCAGACGAAAGGACAATTGCCGACGTTAGACAATTCCCGTATGGGACGAGCACCCTAGTTCTACAGCATATTGTTGGGACAGTTCGAACGCGTACTTGCCCTACGCAGGGATTTGCGGTGTCTGGTCGTGGAACACTTCAGCGACTCCTCTTTTCTGGAAAAGACTGGTGCCGATTCATTGACAACCGTCTGGAAGGCTTGGCTGGCCTGGGCGGAAATTGGACCGTAAAAGTTTGAACCGCGTGTTCACCACACCGAACTAATCCGTTGGGGCTCGAGTAAGACATAAGACAGTATTTAATCCCATAGATTCTACGCGATGCCACTGATATGAAGGGCGGGACTCCTAAGGATGTGACCTGGTTGGGCTAATTCGATGCGGTGACAGTGCCATCAATTTGGGGATGCCGCGGCCACTGAAAACGAAGCGCAACCTTGACGTCGCTTGCTTCCAATGAAAACGACATTCTTCCAGTTCGGTTCGCTATGAGCAGCCTCCAGCTCAGTTCTCCCTTTTCTCTATTTGCCAGAAAATTTCGGGGACTGTTACGGCTCTACGCTCTTCTCACCTCGGCGATTCGAAAACGTCCCTTAAGAGGACGCACATGATCTCTGCGGGGAGCCGGGTCTAGTGTACGGGCGTGGTCCATATCCACTTGTGGAAGCTTCTGGAGCAATCCTGCCAATACTCCTGAATCCCACGTCGTGCTATCAATCGTCACAACCCAGATGCGACGCGGCTTTTTTGATGTCATCATGATAGACGCCGAGTGACCGAGCGACCTAGCGACCGGCCGGCCGGCCGACCGCACTCGAGGGCTGGATATTTGTTCGTTTCAGTAGCCGTTTTCATTGACCTAATTGGGCGTCGTTTTACCGCTTCCCAATCGCTCATATCCAGTCGATTCGGCTGCGATAAACTTGCACTTGACCACCTACGCCAGCAGCGACGAAAGTCTTCCACCGCGAGTCCATCTTCGACTGTCGAACGCGGTCTCAAATCACCTCCATCACTGTCTGAACTTTCGCTATGTCACCTGTCACTCCACGCGTGCCAATCATTACGCATTTCGCACAACACTGCCGTCGCTTGGTTGATGCTGCCCTCTTGAGCATTTTCGATAACTGATGCAAGTTTTTTTCAAAGCTTAGTTCAAAGCACCCAATATTTTCGCTGCGTAAGCAAAAAGGGCAATTAGGACGCGTACCGGCTATGGAATGCCGAGCCGCTTAGAAGCTACGTTTGACTTCGCACTACTGCTACACCAGGGAGTCTGGCGACACACAAGAAGAGCAAACGAGTTCAATGACACGCCCACGCGTGCCAAGCGGGAAGAAATTTTCTCTCTCGTTTCTTCATTGCTTGTAAATGGATTAGCAGTACTGATGTGTAAATGGGTATCTGTCCGTTCCACTGAAAAAGCAAATCCAAGGAATCCGCCCAGGAATCGCTCAGGTGCAGTGGTTCAATGCTCTTCAATGACCAACATTCCAGAGAAGATAAACCTGTCAGTGTTAATCGCGTTGCACCTAAATTGAGGCTAATGCCCGTAGCTTGCCCTATATGATGCATGGTGTAGCGAGTACAGTTTACGAAGTTTCTGCGATTTCCAAAGTAAGATAAGATGAGGACTATGCGCTCACAACTTCTCCTAACAAAACCTGCATACACTAACCACACCTTCTTTCCTTTTGCTGAATACATGCAGTTCCTCTAGCCTGTGTGATACAGCTGAAGTAGGGACCGGCTCTCCTTCGCACAACGAATCAAATTTAAAACACTTTAGCCGCTGCAAACCACAGTATGGTCAAAATAGGGATTCGAGTAGCCTTTATAATGTAAGAAAGACATGAAATGCGGTGTGCGGGTCAAGACGAGTTAGAATAAAAGTGGCTTTTATCCATTACGGATACTTTACACTTCCTCGCTCTCCAGTGGGGTGTGGAGTGCGGTCGGAAGAGCAGTCGGCAGTCGCATGCTCTCCGATTCAAAGTTTTTAGTTCGGATTTGCCGCTCACACCAACCAAGACTTCCACCCCCTAGAATCGGTGAATTGCTACCAGGCTTGTCTGGGATGTAAAAAACACTGTCCTGTTCAACGGCTACATAGCTATCGCAGGTCACTATAAATATAACCAAATATGCACTCAAACTGCTTCCACCACATCTCGTAGAAGTACATAGAATGCATCACTCATCTCAATAGGGCTTGAATAACGCCGTCCTGCACCTTTATCCTTATCCTTCCTCAAAGAGTCGGTGGTCCGGTCGAAAGCCCATAGAGGTATGCCCATAAGAATGAAATCCTTCAGCAGTGCCCAACTACTCGCACAACTTTCCCTATGTTTGTGCCCAGGAAAAGTTTCTGATAAGTTCGATACCTTGCCAACGACGTCGGATCAAACCAGCTGAGTAGTTCACCAGGTTCAATAGAGAGGAATTGAAGTAAATAGTGGTATAAATAGCCAATTTTTCTTAATGTAAAGGGATAGTGATGTTGCTCAGTGAGAGAAGATCTTCTTGCTAGACTATTTACTGCAATTAGTTAAATTCTTGGGAATTGCTTTGCTGTGGCGTAAAGAAACGATTTCTACGACTTGCGCATCCTACCTTCGCACTCAAACTCTCTAACCGTTTTGTTGGTGCTAGTCTGTCTATCAGTTACTGAGCGATAAATCCGCTGGAATTCACCGTTCACTTCACCATTACCGTCGCTTTGTGCACTGCGATTTCAACGCTTTTTTGAGTTCTTGGCTAATATGTCCATGACCCTGCGATGTATTGCGCGTTCTTTTTCAACCACACGCAAACGCAATCATAATGGTGCTCCTATTTGAGAAAATTGGTCAGCAGTTTTGCAAGTGAGGCGTTAAAGGCATTGTGAGATCTAAGCATTTCTTCATTCAATGATAAAAGGATAAAAGTCGGCGTTGTTCAATCAATGTACTTGTGGAATGAGCCGCGCACACTGCTTCCACGAGATATCGTGGATGCGACCTGAATGTGTATTTGGCGTATGCAACGACTTCGATTTAAAAATCAGTACTGAATCCTTCCACTCAAATCTAGTGACAACTTTTTGAGCGCGGAGGAAGATGAAAGAGGCTTGGATGAACTTGCGAGCGCCCGAGCCTAGAATCAGTTCGGGTATCGTTTGGAAACCTTGTGCTCCTTCCTTCCTATTGAAGGTCACGAGGTTGTTGGAGGCGTGCCGGTGAATCCCTCAGTGGCCATTTGATTTTGATTTGCTTTCTGATGGCCGTTTTCTACTCCATAAACTGCTCCAACAACACAAGTTTCCGATGGGGTCTAGCTGTCCGCCATGCGGGTCAGAGACTGGAACTCTATTTAGGTTTCATTGGTCTCTCGCTTGTCGGGTCTCTCGCGTACAACTCCTACTTTTTCAAGCGGTGTGACTTCTCGCGCAGTCATCTGGAACAGAGATTCGATAATCGACAGCGAAAGCGAATTCACTTTAACCTCTACCTTAACTATTCTTTGTTTTGCCCTCGTCTTTTTTATTTATTTATTCAGTGCCACCTAAGACACGAACATGTCAGACACACCAAGGAATTAAAAAAGGCGAAAGTGAAGAAACACAATGTACGATTGAAATTACTACAAGTTGCTATAGCTCTATGCCTCGTAGATGTACGTAGGAACACCAAAGAGTAACCTCTGCAATAACCGGGTATGAAGTGCTACTCCCTCTTGGAAGCAAGGAAATGATCCAGTCGATTCTTTCTTCGCAAGTAAAGAAAGGTGCGTACTAGGTCGTGCAGAAACCTAACCCTTAGTCAACAAATTTTCCTGGGATCCCAAAGGAACGGTGCCAAGGGGTCCACAAATGGAACTGCTCGCCATCCCTTAAGTTCATCTAACAACCTACTAGTGGGAGTGTAAATCAGGTGACACTACAATAAGCTCCGCGTGAAGAATTCCTAGACGTCCACTAACAATTCAGCCTAAAGCTTTTGGTGAGAAGCACTACGGCACCTTTCAGGCAACCTTTTCAAAAGGTTGCACATTCACGGCTTACATTTCAACGTACAAAGGACGTGAGCTTACCCCTACCTCTGCCCCAGCGGACCCTGTATGACGCAGACGCCAATGTCCTTCTGGCCTAGGTCGGAAACCTACGAGCGCGTTGCAAGCAGGGCTGTGCGTAAATGAACTTTGAGATTTCGTAAATCGTAAATCGTAGTTACGAAAAAACCGTCATAAATCTTAAATCGCAAACCATCGTAAAAGACACCGGACCTGTAGTACAGTGCAACTAAATTTTCAGAGACTTTTCTGCTGTTGTTAATCAGATGTGGTTCAATACTAATTTATTTGTCGTGTTATTTTCACTTTAAGCTGAACAGTTTTCTTACCAAGCCGTTTCTTTTTTCATGTCTTCTTGCTAGACATCTTTCTAATAAGACTTTACACGTTTCAAGGACGTCGTGAAAACTGTGAATTCAAAAACGTTACCTAAGCTTGTGTAGCGAAACTTTAGTTATTTTTCCTTTCCACATTAATGTAGCAACTTTTTAGACACCATTTCCAACGTTTCCAGTAGCTTTTTTTAGTGTTTATTGCACTTGTTTCTTCTCTTGAACCTGTTCGGTTCAAAAAGGCAGCCCTTACAATGTTAGGGAAACAGAAAAGTTAGTCAAGTGAAGAGAAAAGTAGAATGGGCGCATCTTTATTACCCAGTCCACATAAACTTGGACGCTACTCGGTAGTTGAACAAAGATCACGTTTACGGAAATTTACGATTTACGACCCAGAATCGTAAATCGTAAAATGTTCTTGGAAAATTAGCCGTAAATCGTAAATCGTAATGACGCACACCGCTGGTTGCAGGGCAGTGGCAGATGACGCTGACAGTCTCTTCAAGGTTTTCGGTTCAGGTCTCACCTAAGCCAACAAAGCGACCAATCCCCACGGAGACGGTGAATTAGTACCAAACTTGTCTGGGAAGTATAAAGCACTGATTTGTCCATCGGCTGGCCGCCGAAAGTCGTTGTATGGCCGAATACGCATCACCATTACAGTTACATTCGCCTCAACGACATTTCGTAGCGGTAGAATGCATGGCGCATCCCACCGGAAATTGATTAACTCTATCCTTTATCCCTGGTGGTTTATACTTTAAGACCGGCAACACAAAAAGTAGGATGAGCTGTTAGGCCTAGTCCCAAGCCGATCCTGAAATCTATTGCTGGTGCGAACAGGATGTGCCTCTACAACTTTGTTTCCCTTGTTTATTTTATATTTATTGCGAGTGCACGAGGCGAAATGTGAGGTAGCAAAAACACGGCACTTGCAGCAAAAATACAACGGAAAACCAACATATTAGGCACATCAGTGAGCAAAAAGAAGCCTACTGGGAGAGATCCATTACCATACTCAAAAAAAATCGCGTCT
>OX377201.1:38781554-39158278 GCA_947396885.1 Heligmosomoides polygyrus polygyrus
ATTTCGCCGATTTCGGTAGGTATCCTGCCGTTTGAGGGTGGTCGGGTCAGGATCACCGATCACCCTCAGTTATCAGTATAGGTGCCTTCTGCCATAATCAGCCAAATGGACTTCTTCATCGTGTTAGACACTCCGAATAACCCCTGCCCTTAGATGAAGTTTGAAAAAAAAACTTACCGAAATCGACGAAATTTTCAAAAACCGACGTTAGATTCGTAATCAGCGCACAAAATAACCACTAGATGATTTTGAACGAGAAAACTTGGCCATTTTCGAAAAAATCGATTTTCTATGACGCCATCGTCCGCGCAGGCTCGGCCCACGTCCTCGATGGGAAATTGTCAAAAAATCGCTTTTTCCAGAATTAGACAAGAGTGACACCTTTCGATAGAGCTTTCAGTGCTGAACCTAACGGTGTTATTTCGAGTGTCGAAAACTCAAATGTGGGCGAGTAAGGGCGCAGGAGACTTCAACGCTATGTCCACTGCCCTAAAATGGTAGCTGGGGCTTAGACGGTTTAGGCAGCTGAGGACTTATGAGCATGTCATCGTAAAGTACCTTAAGTGATCTGCTCGCCCATACATTTGTAGGCCGGTATCTCTTCGCGACTTCCCGCAGGGGTCGACTGAAATTGGAAGAAATCGTGTCACACAAGGCTAACCTGCATTTTCGCAGCGTCGTAACTTAGTCCAATCATAAGCTACATTGCTCTTTTTCAGCGCACTATTAGAACATTTTACTGCCTACAAAACCCACAAGCTGCAACCGGAAAGGTTCACACATGACAGAGTTATCGCGCTCAGAACACGGCCACGCGTGCAATGCAATACAACGACGGTCCATGTTCTCCTCGCTCTTACTCGCCCAGATCACAGTTTTCCCTACTCCGAATAACACCATTCAATTCAGCATAAAAAGCTGGACCGAATGGTATCTAGCATGGCCCAATTCTAAGATATCTATTTTCTATGACGTCATCGTCCGCGCAGGCTTGGCCTGGGGCGCACACGTCTTCGATGGGAAATCGTCGAAAAATCCATTTTTCCGAAATTGGTCGAAAGTGTCACCGTTCGATAGAGCTCTTCGAGCTGAAGATAACGGTACCATTGTGAGATTCGAAAGCTGAAATCTGGGTGAGTAAGAGCGCAAGAAACTCTAACCGCTTTCTTGCGCCGCTCTAAACTGGCAGATGAGGCCAAGGCAGTTCAGGCAGCTGAGGAGTGGAGAGCAGGTCGTCGTAAAGTTCCTTCAATATTCTGCTAGCATACGCGTCTGCATGCCGTTAGCACGCCGCGTCTTCCTGCAGGGGTCGACTGAAGTCGGAAAAAATCGTGCCAGACACGGCTAACCTGCATTTTCGCGCCGCTATAATTTCGCTTGTTTACAAGCTATAAAGCTGCATGTTCGCGGACTACTAAAGCTTTCTACTACCTACAAAATCCACAAGCCGCAGCCGGAACGATTCGATCTTAACAGAGTTATTGCGCTCCGAACACAGTCGCGCGTGCAATTTGCGGGTGGTCGCGCCTACTCGATTGATATGTTCGATTCTGTATGCATTGTTCACGGCGCATCCAAAGGCAAGCTTCACAGTCCTAAGGCAATTTCTGAGTAGGGCTGCTGGGAATTTCCGATAAATCTCCCGAAACGGTCACTCTACAGGCTCTCGCGCCCATTCGATTGATAGGTTCGATTCTAAATGCATTGTTTACGGCGCACTCCAAGGGCAAGCTGAACAGGCTAAGAGCATTTCCTAAGTAGAGCAACTGGTAATTTCGATAAAACTCCCGAAACGGTCACTCTACAAACTCTCGGGACCACTCGTCCTCACTCTGCGAATGGTCGCGCCCACTCGATTGATAGGTTCGATTCTGTATGCGTTGTTTACGACGCACTCCAAAGGCAAGCTTCACAGTCCTAAGGCAATTTCTGAGCAGGGCGGCTGGGAATTCCAATAAAGTTCCCCAAACTGTCACTCTACAGGCTCTCGTGCCCACTCGATTGATTATGTCCGGCCTATATGCTTTGTTCAACTCTATTGATTTATATGTCAAAAGATAGAGCTCGGCCTGTTGAGCTCAAATATACGTTTCTTTTTACAAGTGCTTGATTTTAAAGAAAGTTAAATAAAAAAGCCGCTTTGGAACGCTCCAAAGCGGCTTTTTCGGGAATTGACCAAAAGACATGCGCGGTACTGTATAATAGTCAAATGGTTTCCATTCTGCTCCTCAACTGTGTGGACGCTAGAAAGGACGGAATATTTTAGCAATTTTCAATACATTTTGTGTCGCATGTGCTCAGCACTAAATACAGTTTGCTTTACAAATTCGGTTTTTAGTGTTAGCCCCTATGTGAAATAGACTGGAGGCCATGAGCACAACGTCCACTCCTGCTGAGGGAACCCCATTCATGATGCGCTCTGAAAAAGGATATCAAGGGTGCGTCTCCGAGAGTGAAGACAACTTCCTCTTACCAGCTGCATTTCTATGCGACGCCCTCTGCGATCGTGAGGTCTCACCTCACCTGATAGCGATAGCGAACCGTCTCCAGGAACTGCGCGGCTTTGTCCACCGCGCTTCCCGTCGCATGTCGAGTTCGGAACGCGAAGGGTCGACCACACGGTCGTCCCCGTGGCGAGTCGACTCCCCATTCGCTTGGAGACGTTCTCTCCTCTCACCTTCAACATCGGCTTCTCCGAGCGAGATACGCCTCGTTCACTTCATACCGCATTGCTCTGTCTCATTTGTGGTCCGTGTTTATTGGGCAGAACGCGCTTACGGAGACACGTCGGCTGATTCCATGGAATGTCATTCTTTTCTCGCGCACATTAGATCCTCATAATTCGCCTCGTCTGCGGCAAGCCAGTTATTGGGCTGTAAAGAGCATTCATTACCACGTCGTTACGGAGGTTGTGTTGCCAGTCGTCAGGTTACAAGCGATATAGATCATGACAACAAACATCCCACGCTGTTTCTAGAAGTTTCGTGACAAGACGTGACTGCTCCACATCGCCTTCCACGCCTATGCTATCCTTCGGAGAGGTTGTGCAGAGTAGCAAATCGTGGCCTTCACTAGCACTCAAGAGAGGAGAACGACAATATTCGCCCACTGACGCCATTTTATAGTTCACGTAGCTTTAATGCTTAAAGGAGTGCCCATAGCAAAGTGTTACCTACGCCTTTTCACTTCAAAAGCGGGAAGCGACGAACGAAAACAGTTTGGCCATTTGATTCGGGAGATGAGGGAAGCAGAAACTGTTCCTTCAGCAATTTAATATTTTCACGTACTCGAGTCGTTTCATTCGAAGAGCGAAGAAGAAGCGGTTTTGTTGCTTGAAGTAGCAATGACAATATTGTAGACGTTACCGCGCAGAGTCTGGCATTTAAGTATGTAAATGAGGTGGAAGAACGCCTCGGCGGTCAACGAACATTCCGGATGATTACGCAACGTGTTTTGCTCGTGACGTTTTGCGATTGTATGGATCCAGAAAGCCGGAACCTCGTTCGTTTCTTTGGCGAAGAATTTTGTTCAGCACAACCCTTCAAGAACGCTTCCTGTCAACTGCTTTGTGAACTGTTTGTGCGACGCCGCGATCTCCATCATGCTAGCTCTCCTAGCGGCTCTGACAGGGCCAGTATAATTGCAGCTAGTTTGCCTAGTCTGCACATAAAGAAAACACTGGAAGAAGATCTACTCATTTTGTTCAAAACTCTCACAAGAGGTTTCATATGCCTCTGTACCGACCAAGGTTGCAGGGTGGCTTAGTTTTTATTGAGCGGCCTATGGTTTCGACACGTACGTTACCTTCGGGGGCCTGAAGACTCAAAGATTCAGACTTTGCTATCTTTTCGAACGGCTCGCCGACTCTATGATTTCGGGTAGCGTCCTGGGTCATAATGGAAAACCTGAGCCCGTGAGCCAAAACAACCTGAGCCCATAAACTCAACCGCTGATCCACCGCTTGAGCGGAACGCCCTCGCTACCTCTGTTAGTTTTCCCGCAAAGACATTTATTACCTTTGTTATCTTAAATTTTCCTTTTTTCACATCAGTAGCACACAAATTGTCAGCCAATAAGATTACGCAGACTTTTCGGTGGTGGTGGTCGCCTTCTTGGCTGTCTCACAAGGATTTCTATTGTCGCCACTGAGTTTCCTGGTGCGTGACTGACAGCTAGAAGAAGAGGAAATCTCGGCATTTACTTACTAGATGCGAAGCTGAGGCCAAGTTTGGCCCTTTTACGGGAACTTCAGAGAACTCGCGTCCTTGCTTTCTGAGAATACGGTCGCTGTTAGTATGCCACTGTATTCGTTTAAGCAACTAACTGCATCAGGTTCTGATAGCCAGCTGCTGTTTCGGTACAGGTCCTCTTTTAGTTCGTCACAGATGTGTTATACGTTTTATTGTCGTGGATTAAATGTATACCGCTATGGTCCGCGTCTTGAAATAAAGAAACAAGGAACAGTGTGGAAAGGGGAACTTAGCGATTGACACCTGAAACTCACTTTTCACTCGATGGAGCCATCATCAGTAAAGAAACGGTGCCACTCGCCCCGATGGCAATTTTCGACCTGCTCTGTTTCGTATAACACAGTGAGTGCACAGTGCACCTTGAGTGAAAGACTATTTGCCTGGGTTTATTTATTTATCCGAGGTATAGGCAATTGTCTAGGATGAAGTGTGCAAGAGAGCAAAAAGAAGCAACACATAGAAAGGAGAATGTAACCATTAGTCATGTAAACAACAAACCACAAAAAAGAAAACATTTCTGCACCGCGACGAATTTTCTGCAGCGCTGATCAGAGAGCCTTCCTAGATCTTCATACTTGCCCAGCGGCAGGCTGAATTGCTTGGAGGTTCGGTAGGTGAAGCAGTCTGACCTGATTCGCGATTTCACTGAGGTTCGAAGTTTCAACTTCCATGAATCAGGTCAGCATCGCGTCAAAGAACTCTACTGGGTCACTTGAAACCTTACTTGCAGCAATTTTGTCCATCAAACCAGCTATTTTCGTCTACACTTCAGTCAAGAAAAGCCAAAGAGCCAAAGAGCCCCTCATTATGAGCTTTCTAATGATCTATATTGAATCAATTCTAAATGGTCTAAACATTGTATTTCTTTTTTGATGAATTGAACACTGATGTCCCACCTTTCACTATAGGTTGTACATAAGCAGGTTTCGAAACCACGTATATAAACCTAAGGAACATCGGGTTTCAACGCACTGAAGAGGGTGTATATATGGCAGTTGGCCATTTTTACTAAATTACTGTAATGTCTGGAATTCCCAGTAAGAAGGTCGTGCCTCCCGATAGCTGAGAACTTTGGGCAGACATCCACCCCAATCGTGGAGGCAAATACGAACCTGGGAATGCAGCCGATAAATCCTGTTGCCACCACTGCCACAGGTAGAAAGTAGTGAGCAGTTGTCACTGCAATATTGTGACTGATCTGCCCCACATGGATGAAATTTCGTTGTTGCCAACAGTCGAGGTCGAACATGCAGCGTGGAGACTTGCGACTCTAACGGCCACCCAGTGCTGTTGTTCGGACGCCAGTCCCACAATTGTTGGATGCTCTACAACGTCTAACAGTCGAATAAGAAACAACTTATCGAGTAACGAGAGTGAAATCAAATGACCAGAAATGTTCAGCAAAGTACGATAGTTGGAACCTGAGAGAAATCAAAATAACAACCCAATGACCGACCGGCTGTTTAACATTCGGGCACCTGCGTGCTCACGCTCCTGCGGTTAGAGCACGGACGGCGCGATTTATTTCTATCTGTTAATGCAAGAGGGGTCCCTCGGAGATGGAAAATCCACATCTAACTTTGACCCTGGCAGCTCATCCTTCGGGCAATTTTTGTCTGCCTATAGGTTTCATAGGAACGTCATATAAATAATTTCGTGACGACGCTGAATGTTTGTGCGAGAATTTTGCTTGTAATGGGAGGCACCGTCACCTACTACAGAATACTGAAGTTTCTGCTGAGTTCCTTCTTTTAAAGTTCAAACTAGAACCACACTTACCTAGTCACGATAAGTGAGCTGAAATCCGAGCGGCCTGTGTCTGGAAAGGGTAAGGGAGTCCGAACACTAAAATATGGATGCAACCAGGAATCCACATGAATGTAGTTCTCCTTTGTGATTCGCCGGGAATATGTTCCCAATAAATATCGTAAATTTCTCGATCCGACTTCGCGTCGGGTAAGGGCGTTTAGATGATTTCGTCTAGTTTTTCATTGGACTGTAATCGAGTCTTCGTCTTCCTGGGCGACCTGGAAAGTTTTTGCCAGGGCGTTTTTACCAGTACACGGACTTCTTCTTCAGCTGTGCTTGTTGCAAATTGTTGTGGCAAGTTATCTCGTAAAACCAGCTCTGCGATTTCGTTTTGAGGTTCTTCAAGCAAAGCATCACAAAGACGAGCTCGAGGAGGTTTGGAGTGTCACTGTGCGTGTTTGAAGAAGAGAAAATTAGACGCCTCTTACAGAAGAACGCCTCTTACACTGGGGCATAAACCTGCACACCATGCTACGGCGGGTTATAGTGGCCTCCTTCTATTGTCTTCTCGTGTGCTAATGTCAAGCACCACATCTTGTTTCTCTCAGCTGTAATCATATTCTTAGATAGAAGCTATCCTGTCCTTGCTCTTGGTTTCTGAGGAGTTCAAAACTTTGGGCTAATGTTCAAAGATGTGCTTATATTTCATTCCATTCGGAAATTTTCAAAAGTTTCTCATACCCTCTGTGTGAAAGCTTCTCCTAAAAGCTCTATTTTGCCTGCCTGTACCCCTCTGCCAAGCGCTTGTTAGTTGTTGCAGAATCTTAAGCCGTGCGTTTAACAATAGGTAGTACTGCCTTCCCTCCAGCGAACTCTTGCGGCGAGAAGAATCGCTACTGTGCCAAAAACTGGTAGTAAGAGCAGCAGTTAGCCTGTCGTAGTGCCGTGCAAGTGGTCATAAACACTGAAAGTAAATGGCTACCGTGTCCTAATTGGTGTGGAGCCCTCCACATCCTTGCGGAGCAGTGATGGTTGTTGTGGGGTAGGCAGTTCATTCCAAACTGCTAACAGAACCAACGAGAACGTGTGCGATGGCGGAAGCGAAGATTGGGATGCGGTCGAGTTTCACTGCTTCGTGCGTGCAGTGCTTGAGCCGAGCTTGTTGAGCGGTTCCTCGCGCACAACCTGTCCACTGTTGTGTCCGGTGGCGACGTTTTACCTAGCGGACACTAATGACGGCAGATGTCGCGCGCTTCTCCGCTTCTTCGTCGTGCTGTCGTCGGACATATTCTCATCACTGACTGCTTAGCAGATTCGATGCGATGACGATGGTTCCGCTGCTGCTCGTCCTGCTGCCGCTGCTCCATGGTCTACGATCAGTGCCGGCAAAGTCACCTCAGCGTAAGTCGCACCCACCTCGTTTTTCTCGCTTTCTCTCACCCCGATTTGGCGGGTTTTTCCCGCGATTCCGATCCCGCCGCTAATTTGCTTACGTCGGCTGGAGAAGCGAGAGTCACCTCGCACGGATATCGGGAAGCAGCGTTTTAATGGGCACGGAAAACTGATCAAAGGAACGCGACCGTTACAGCAAATGAGTGTGTTAAGCTCGCATAGCGTCTATGTTTTATGTAGAACACTTTGTACAGTGAATGGGTGGAAACTGCTGGGCGTTGAGCTTGGATTATTCCAGGGTTAAATCCATGGGTTAAACGAGTTGTGCCGAGCACCGAGTAGGACAGTGTGGCGCCGAAGCTTTCAGAGAGATACTATTGTTTTCTTCACTTTCACTATTGCAGAAAATTTGAGATTCGCTGCGCATTCTCACTTCCCGTGGAATTACTACGCACGTTAGGCGTACATTTAGCATCTAGAGAGAATTACTTTTCCAGCAGCTTGAACTCGCATCCAGCTTTCTCTAAGACAGCTCGAGTTTCAAATCGCCTTTGAATTGTCTCTATGCACCATCTGTATCATCTGCCGCCCAGTTGATCGTCGCATTGCTGGAACGAGTGTCAGCAATGTTTCCATGTTTCCGTCCTTCTCTGTCGCGTGCCAGAGTGGTCCAGTGGGTTATCCTTTCTCACTCTTTTCCTTCAGAGCACTCACCAATAATTTAGATCAACAGTCTGGTTGGAGACCTGGCGTTCGATGAAGTGCAGAACTTCTAACTACGTAACTGCAATTATAACACCCATTTCACGCCGATGTAAAAAATCTGAATCGCTCCCACTGTGCTCAAAAGAAAAACGTATGGCCTGCTTAGAGTCTTTCAAAAGAGAAAAGATTATTCCAAATTGACAACAGAAACAGAGTTTTCAAAAATTTAGATTTTTAAACTAATGCTTGTAGCTGAGGTGGCGAATTCAAAAAACAACAAAAACAGCTGGAGCAGGTTTCATGAAACTCTCTCAAAGCCTCTATAGGTGCCCTACTACATACTTATTTGGGATGCTTCCTCTTCACCTTAAGGAAGAAGAAGGAAGAGGGTCAAGATATAGAGTTGCGTATTCCACGTTTGAGGCAGGAACAATTAACGCCACTTTCTGTCCTGTCACACAGGTTGCAGCACTAAACAAAACAGACCTCAGTTTTCACATCGCACTGTTGCGATAACCGGTTGACCAGCTCCCGATAGAGAACTCTGTTGACGTTGAACCTCAAAAATGCCGACGCTGTTCACTTTCAATAAACCAGCAGAACTGTGTTGACAGCGAAGAAAGAACATCGCGGAAGGCAATATTTCAGCATGCTTCTTTCCCGAATCGGATGTCCGGCCGTTTTTCTACGACGTTCACGCAGACTTGGCGCCGGGAACAGTGGTCGCCGAGTCCGTAGTCGATCCTCCACGAGCAGACATCCTGCTGGCCTCGGTGAGGTCCGAAAAGCAGATAGGAGTGAGTTGTTTCACGATCATGAACTCTGAACTCACGATTTGGGGCTGTCGATCATCGAGGTGTTCTCACGTATCACTCGTTTAGCTCGCTGTTAACCCGATATTATTATGTGCTTTTGAGTTAACAGATTTGAGCGGGTGTAACTGGAAGCGCAAGAAAAAACAAGGAGGTGCCCACAGCTAAAAGCATCAGCTGACGACCACTGAGAGCCTGCGAAAAATTGAAAAAAATGTAAATCAGGGCTATATCAACGACGATATGGGGAAGGATGCGTGAAAAAGCGAAACATATGGCGATTTGAGCCAGCGAAGAAAAATTCTTCAAGGATAAAAAAATGAGAAATAACGGCTTTTGAGACACGTCACACACTCTATTTCTACGGCATATCGTGAAGCGAAATTGAGTATTGGCAGTAGTTAGTATTAGTTACTATTAGTATTTGGTCTGCAATCTCTACATATTTGGTCTACGGGCGCGTGTAGCGCAGTCAGAGAAGGCGTCGGCTGTCGCATGCATCCGATACCCGGCTTCTGGATCGGGCTTCCCGCTCAGGTTAACCAAGCCTTTCATCCCTCTGGGGTCAGTGAATTGGTACTAGACTTGTCTTGGAAAAATAAAGCGCTGACTTGTTTATTGGCTGGCCAGCGCAAGTCATTGTATGGCTAAATACGCATTTCAATCGCCTCCACAACATCCCGTGGAAGAAAAATGCGTGGCGCATCCCAAAAGGGATTGAGCAACGCTGTCCTTTATCCTTTATTCTTTATTTGGTCTAAGCAATGGGCTTCGGAGTCACCCGATGAAAAAATCAGTAATTATCCAATCCAAAGAAAAAACTGGTTCCAATTCTACCGATTCGCTAACTCCGAAGGAACGTAAGGATTGACTGGCCCAGGTGGGAGATTCGAACCAGGACCCTGGAGTCGGGTACGCGCAATAGCCGGTATCTCCTCCGTCTGCGCTACCACGCGCTAGTATAACATGGTACCGCTTTCATTAAGTAATGTAGGTTCACATCGTATATGTGCTGCTTCACTAAGGTTAGGATACTAATCTAATTCAGCCTTATTGTTAGGCTTCACTGCAGAGAGAGAGTATTAAGTTGTCCATAAGTCCCCGCCGTTTTTCTCAACGATTCACTGCAGATTTCACCAGCGGTCTCTTGCAGAGCGCTGCATAGCTTTCGAAAGAGAACGATTTGCTGTATCAGAACATGTATTGAGTTTCTTTTTTTATCATGAATTTTGTCAATTTTTAGGTCGTTGAAGTGAAAAGTGAAAAGTAGCCATTAGCGCACTTGTTCTCTCCGCTTAGGTTTGTAATTTTTTGCGCAGTTTTTTATAGCACTTGGAAGACAATGTTCTGTACTACAAGATTATGTGTTGGTCCTATCTTCTCACTTCCCCTTTACTGATTTTTAGCCCATCAAATTGGGAATTCCGATTTTCCCGTCCGAATCTTTACCAAAACTCCAGTTCTGTGGTTGAACTTTTTTGCTTGGTGTATATGTCGTTTGGAAGAGGATGTTTCGCTCAGTAAGAATTTGTGTCGCTGTATCGTTTATTGGCTCACGCTGATTTCTGTCGAATATCAACAACTGAAGAAGGAGAAGGAGTTGTTGATGAAGACGATTTTTCTCTTTTTGGCATTTTGCTGATATTCGGTAGAAATTATAAACGCTACACACATTCTTATAGAGCAAGACATTCTCTTTCGAATGACGGTATAACACCAACCCAAAAAGACCAGCCACAGAGCAGGAGCTGTCGGCAAAAATAACCATCCTCCTTCGGACGTCCCAATTTGATGACCTAAAAATCTATAAAGGACACATGAGCAAATCGCACTAACATAGATTCTTGTAGTGCAGAACATTGCCTTCCAAATGCCATAAAAAACTGCGCAGAAAATTACAAACCTAAGCGGAGAGAACAAGTGCGCAAATGGCTACTTTTCACTTTTCACTTTTCACTTCAACGACTTAAAAATTGACAAAGTTCATGATGAAAAAGAAATTCAATGTTCGGATAGAGCAAATCATTCTCTTTCAAAAGCTATGCAGCGCTCTGCAAGAGACCGCCGGTGAAATCTGCAGTGAATCGTTGAAAAAAACGGCGAAGACTTATGGGACAGCCTAATAGTTCAAGCCCATATACATGTGTCCCGCCGCATTGGAGGTTTCTCAACACAAATCTTAAAGTTTACATCTTATTTCTTATTTCTTAAAAGTGCTTCATTTCAGATAAACTTCACCGAACGCTTCGAACTGAAGCAACGGCGTGCTGGCCAATTTCAGCTTGTGTTGACGTCGAATCTCAGTTTGCCTTCCAAGGTAGACGTCATCAAGCTATTCGTGACCGTAGTATGCAACGACGAAGCCTTTCCGCTGTTCACTGTTCGTGTTCGAAACAACGACTCCACCTCTCCGCAGTTCTACAACGAGCCGTATCACGTCGAAGTGAACGAGGTGAAGTCTCTTTTCCCCTTTTCCCTTTGATGAGAGAAGTAGTTCTCTTCAGACTCTGCGCGTCGGCGACACCGTAATCACTCCAGTTGTTGTGGTTGACTGGGATTCCGAGAATTCTCCACCGAAGCTTCGACTTGAGGTGGGTGACAGCTTCCTGTCAGCAACATCACAGGAAGAGCTCACCGTGTGATATTCCAGGACTCGAATTCTCCTTTCAAAGTCGTCGCAGATCAATATCAAAATCAGCCCGTCGCCAGGGTCAACAAGAACCAGACTTCTTCACGGAATCCGACTCTCGTTTTGCTAAAACTCGTCAAGCCCATCGACCACCTTCCGATCACATTGAAGCTCGTCGCCGAGGTATGCATTCTGTGACAGCAACATTGCAGATAGATTCACATCAAATAAACCGCCAATGATGTGTCGCAAAGCGAAAATGCGCACATCTCCGCGAAAGAAACTGAAGTAGAAGATGCACCCGGAGGACTGAAAAACTCCGCGGTCTATTCCGCACCATCCTCATTCTGAAGCTGTTGATGTGCCCTAAAAAGTGGATTGGGAATGTCTGTGTGTGATATTCATGAATGGCGCGGTTTAACGACTGGTAATACAAGCGAAGCCCTAGAGATGAAGAACAGCAGATAAGGAGAAAATTCGCTCCTCATGTAGAGTCTCTTCATTGCAAATGCTCACAATAACAATGGTTGGGCAACAATGGTTCTCCGAAACCAACACACTCTATGAGGCGTCGTCCCCACAGCTTCTTCTTGGAAGAAGTCGGTGGGAGATTGGATCCTTCTCTGCTCATACCAAGTACATAATTCGCTGCTCTTGCACCTCAACTGAACTGGTTGTCGAGCTGCTGCGAGGATATTTACCTGCGGTCAAGACTATCTCGCCAAAAGAGAATCGAACTAGCGCTCCGAGAAAACGGTGCATCCTACCCGAGAAGCGCCCACTGCTCCTCAGGTAATAGGTGATAGGATGTTTCACTAGAGCAAACAGTACACCCGGAAGGCAGGCGGTGCAGATTCGCGAGCTCCCTGTGCCAGCGGTTTGATCATTCCTACTTATCCCTATAGACCGTAGCCTGTAGCCTTCTTAACAAAACCTTCGCGGTAGATCAAATGAAAGCGAAAAAAAATGAATGATTTTCTCTACTTTAAGTGCAAACCGCGTCTTGGGGCTCTCTCATCCTCAGGGTAGCCGAGGATTGACCTGCCCTGTTCATTCGAAAGGACTGGAAAGAGGAGGTCACTTAGACTCATGCTGCGTTCACCTAACTTGCTATTCTTTCAGAACAGTCTTGATCGAACCTCCGAAACATTGATTCACATCCAAGCGAAGTCCAAAAATGGGAAGGATCGACCGAAGATTCAGGCGTCGAAGATCCAGGTACGCCACACGGCTATTCCTACGCTTATGCAATTGCATACGAACAGAATTTTTTATGCATTTTACGTACTTAGATGCATGAACCTATGGCGTGGATGGCCCAAACTTGATAAGAACTCTAACCATTATAGATGTGGAGACCGTAAGAGCCAAATTTAGCTCTCCCGACGCTGCTAAAATAAGGGAAGCAGCGGTTAAGTTTCGCTTAATAATGTTCCTCGTTTGAGTCTGGTTCGAGGTGCTCGAAGACCTCTGGTTCGCCGCCAATACTGACAACAAGCGGAAGTTGCGAACGTTAATCGAACTGGATCGCAAAGCAGTTTGGAGAGACGCAACAAGAAGCGAAGGGAGTGAAAGAAAAGAAACAGATAATGTGAGAAATGGACTGGATCTGCAGAGATCTGTATGACAAAGAGGCACGGATATAAATCTCTTCACCTTCGCTGTCGCTAGGAGAAGCGCTGCATTATGCATGTCGTCTTGGCACATAATTGTTCATTTATTTACCACAAAAGTGCGACATTTGAAAACGAATCCACTCAGGTGAAACAAAGTACCAGGCTGTCCAATAATTCCTGTCCGAAATTTTTCAAAATTCTATAATTTTCCTTAAAGTGTTATAATATCAGGCAAGTGTAAAAACCTTCTAGAAGGTTCTCCAGAGTTCCACGCTAGGGGTATATAAGGCGCAGTCGCCGCGTCTAGCTACCAGTACAAGCTAAAATGGACCAAGGTCGAATTCGTACGTTCGTGTACTACGAGTGGCTGCTGGGCAACGACAGGGCACCGCGGTCACCAACATCTGCAGAGCGTGCAAGGAGGATGCAGTGTCCCAACGTACAGTCAGGCACTGGTTCAATCTTTCCGAGAGCGGCGACACGAGCCTCGAGGACAGGTAGCACAGCGGGAGGCCTTCTACGGTGGATGATGACGAAGTCCGTCGCTGTATCAAGGAGAAGCCGGAAGCCACCACTCGTGAACTGGCGACGACGCTCGGCTACAGCAAGTCCACCATCCACAATCGACTCAACTTACTCGACTACCACAAGTTCTGGCCCGTTGG
This sequence comes from Heligmosomoides polygyrus polygyrus, assembly GCA_947396885.1. Taxonomy (NCBI): domain Eukaryota; kingdom Metazoa; phylum Nematoda; class Chromadorea; order Rhabditida; family Heligmosomidae; genus Heligmosomoides; species Heligmosomoides polygyrus. Next base: position 38,795,373 of record OX377201.1, read on the forward strand.
ATCCCCTACTATCTGAAGGACGCCAACAAGCTGAACCGCGTGGCCGTCTGCCAGTCCTTCCTCCTTCGTCCGCATCGCAAGGAGTTTCTCGAGGACCTGGTCACTGGGGATGAGAGCTTGGTCCTCTACGACAACGTCGCCTGCCGTGCCGTCTGGATCCCGCGCGGAGAAGAGCCGCCGACGACGCCGAAAGCCGACCTGCACCCGATGAAGATCATGCTCTGCTGCTGGTGGGAAGCCAAGGGCATGCTGTGCTTCGAGCTGCTCCCACAAGGCAGGACGATCACCGCCTCCATCTACACCGATCAGCTCGATAAACTAACCGCCGCCATCCGAGAAAAGCGTCCCCGACGGGCCTCGGTCCACCTGCTGCACGACAACGCGCGCCCCCACGTGGCGAAGGAGACCCAGCAGAACTTGGCGACGCTCGGCTGGGAGACGGTTGCCCATCCGCCGTATTCCCCTCCGACTGCCACTTGTTCCGCCGCTGAAGCACTATTTGGCCGGAAGAAAATTCACCAACTACGACAACCTCAAATCCGACATCGCGGACTTCTTCGAGTCGCAGCCACCGGAGTTCTGGGCGAAGGGCATCGGCGACCTGCCCAATCGATCGGCCACTGTTGTGGATAACTGTGGTGATTATATTGTTGATTAGACTTGTTTTTCAATAAAGTTGAAAAAAATTAAAAATGGTGAGATTTTCGGACAAGAATTATTGGACAGCCTGAAATGATGATATCAGTGCGATCTGCAATTTGGTAAGGCAGCGATTCAGAACCCCAAAATACAAGACGACTGCTACAATGATCAAATGTATAATGAGAATAATACATATTATTGTATGCGAAATTAATTGAGTAGGTATGGTGGCAATGTCCGTTCCTCCACGTGGTGCCACTGAAAGCTGCTCGCTCTGCGAGCTAAGCCGAACACGGGCAACATTCGGTCGCAAGAGACAGCTCCTTGTGACAGGCCGGCCTAAGAAGACATGTCACAGCACGTGGTGTATGACTGTTCAGGTTTATCGAGATAGTGCTACGGCGTCCGCGGGAGAAGACGCGCGCTCGCAAAGCCCGGCGAGTGTAGAAAGTACATATGTGAGGGTCCCTGATGCGAGGATCGGGGGGCAACTGAGATAGTCCGGAAGTTCCTTAACGTAAGCAGGACCCGCGTGGCAACGATGTGGGTGCATTGACGGGCCGCTTCTGCGAGTTGATAGAAGCACTGAAGCGAAGAAGAGTTGATTTCTGTGCGGTGCAGGAGACGAGGTGGTCCTGCTGCAAGTCGAGGGAACAGGACGTGGCTTCAAGTCCGTTCAATGTGATTCTCCCAGCACCACCTGGTGTCGGGACAATCGTCTCAAACGATTTCGTTATTCGATTGTAAGCGTCGAATGCTTTGACGATCGGTTGATGAAGAACGTCGTCGCGGCTAAGGAGCGACTCTACCACTTCTTCTCTGCGTATGCTTCGTAGATCGGCTGCTCAGAGCAAGCCAAGGGCGAGTTTTGGAGCCTGCTTGATGAAAAGACAGCAGAGGTACCGTCCAAGCTGCAATTCAAGCTGTAGCTGGAACCTCGATGGAGTTTCCCATCTCTGTCGGTGCACACCAGGACTCTGTGCTTTTCCCACTCCTCTTTTTTTGTCATGATGGACGCCATTACACGGGATCTTCAGAAGCCTGTCCCCTGGACTTTGCTTTATGCCGATGACGTGATGCTCTATAGCGAAGATAAAGGTGAACTCGAGCGAGAGGTGCAAGCTTGATGTGGTTGCGCCATGCACGCCGATAGCTAACAAGATGCGCCAAACTTCGGCCACGTTCTGCGTGGAGAAAACAGCGTCCGCGTCCTTGACTTCGAGAGAACGGTGAAGCGGTCTGGAGGGCGCCCCAAAGCAGCACTGGTGTAATACGTTACATATGGACTTGAAAGTGGCTGGCCTTCACTCTGATCTTGCGCTGGATCGGGAGAGGTGGCGTCATAACACCGGGTTCCGCGACAGACGCTGAAGAAGAGAAAGAATTTAATTGAGTAGGAAATTAAAGCAGATTTTAATATTGGTGCAGAGGTCGGTTTGGCAATCACTATGGCTATAGTATGATTCCGATGGCAATGTAAGATAGCTCGCTGCGGAGTAATACGGAACAGGACTTGATACCTTGTTTGTGCTGTGTTTGTTCACGCTTAGTTAGTATGCTTGCTTTGTTTTATGTTTGACGTAAGCGGCTACCTAGAGGAGCATATGCAGACCGCCGCGGTTTTTTCCATTCTATATTTACAGTTTCTTTATACACCATTCCCACGTCGAATTGGCACACACTTTTCAAATCAAACTGGACACTCTTCAAAGCTGGCTGGCTAAGACTTTTGAACTCAAAGTGAACGCCTTCCGAACGATCTTCATACAGTTTAAAAAACTATAGACTCACAAGAATAATGTTCTGTGCTAGGAAAATTTGGTATAACGTTCTTAGAATTTTTTTATTACAGATTACCTTCCCCGGTGAATGCAATAATTATATAAAACTTTTATTTAAAAAAGAAAGTAAAATTTGCATTAAGCTACAGCGAAGAAGCGTATATAGCGCATTAAAAGAGCGCCGTGCACTCAAATGCTCGTCGCGATTTTTATTCGATTGATAGTGTAAATGCTTCTTACCTGAAACGACAGGGTGGAGATATGTGTGTTCTTAATAATTTCACTTGTTGCAATGTCAAAATGTATGTAAATCTACGCTAACAGAGTTTTCTTTTTATTTCATGGTTTAGCAAGGCAAAAAGCACGTAAGACGTTATTCAAATAAAACTGATTATGACATTAAAGACGGTACTTCAAAGAACTTACAGATTTACATACCTGTAGACAATGCAACAGATAAAATTGTGATGGGCACACATCTCCTCCCCTTGTTGTTTCATGTAAGCAGCATTTACTCTATCAATCAATTAAAAATCGCATCGCGCTAGTCGAGTAACAAGCGCGATCTCTTCCTTTACTACATTAAACGATAGCCGTTTTGCTGTGCTTTAAAACAACATGTAAACTAATATTTTTCTTCGAAAATAAAAATTTTATAAAAATATTACACTTACTAGGGCAGGTGAACAGTAATAAAAAATTCTGAGAACTTTACACCAAATATTCCTTGAATAGAAAATTATTTAAACCATCTTAGTTCAACATGTATTAAGGTCGTTTTAATTTGGAAGACGTTCACTTCGCGTTCAAAAGTCTTAGGCTAGCCTACGAGAGTGTCCAATTTGACTTGAAAAGTATCCAATTTGATTTGAAAAGTGTTTAATATGATTTCAAAAATGCTCAGTTTTATTCGAAAATTGTCCAGTTTGGTTTGAAAAGTGGCTATATATAGCATAGCTTCATTCTTTACACGGAGATAATGTACTACTCCAAGTTCGACTTGACTATCTAAGCCCATATGGAGGCAGCATCGAAAGGAAGCGTAATGCGACCGCGGCGCTTCTAGGTACAACCGGAATTAAGACAGGACCCCGAGGTGCTTTCTCCCGCCTAAGCTGCTCGAAAGTGATTTTCTCACCTTTGTTAGATGCTCCACAAGAACATATAGGTATTGCTGAGAATCGTTGTAATTTCACAGACGTCCCTTGTAGGACACGACACCTTTTGCTTCGAGTCCGAACACTTATATGCTAGTCACTACTAGAAACAGCGCTGGAAAACTCAGGAAACAGTAGAATAATCACTCAAAAGTGCTAGCTCAATTGTAGAAAACAAACCCGCAAACGGTATAAATTGTATGAATTATTTCTGTCACTCTTAGTGTTTCCGTATTCGCGCATTTACAGAAGTCCAAACCAATCATTCTGGAGGAGGAGAACGACTCCGTCCACCAGAATGAGCCGTCTTTCTCTGAAGATACTGCGCCCGAAGCAGACGTCCCCGTAAAGGACTCGAGGTCTCGACCCAGCAAGCCACGCAAGGACGAGGCTACCCGCTTTGACCAGTGCTCCGTCAGCGTGGCTATGCCAGAGAACAGCGAAGTGGGCACGTTGGTCACCACGCTGAAAGTGCTGAACAGGAAGAACGTGAGCAGCTTTGCGCCTTGAGAGCGACGACGGCAAAAGTTAAGCCTTTCTCTCTAGTGGACCATGATAGACATGGTGAATCCGGATGGGACGTTCGACATTCGACAGAACACCGGCGAGGTGTTCGTTCGCGACAACCGAATCATGGACCGAGAGCTGTTCACCAACCTCGAACTCGTCGCAGAGATCCATGTGAGTTCCGGCGAGGGGCCCTGGCTCTGTATTGCTCCGACGATCGGCTTTTCAGGGATCGTCTCATTTGACCGAGTGCTCTCGCATTCGAGTGAACGTCGAATTGCTCGACGAGAACGACAACAAGCCGGCATTCGAGAAGGAAAAGTAGGTGACATCTTTACTAATCGGCGCTTTTTTATTTATGTAATAGTGAATATTGCCAAGTGCCAACCAGAAATTTAAAGGCATGCAACGCAATTCTATATTAAATAACGCCACTCAGAACAATGAACTCTTCGATAGCCACGTCTACCTGCCCCCACGTCGTCTTCCGCAGGATGGATACGTCGTCCCCTCTGTTCTCCCTTCCGAGATCCGACACGCCATCTCGTCGGTGAAGAAGCGTAAAGCATACAGTTCCGACAGGATCACACCTGAACACCTGAAGAACCTCCCCAAGCGCTCTTCAATACCTTGGCGCGACTCTTCAAACGCTTCCTGCCGGAGTGCAAGGTTCCATCTCAGTGGAAGACCAGTAGGACCCGTCTTGCTGTACAAGAAGGGAGAGCTGCACGACATTGACAACTGTTACTCAATCTGCCTGCTGACCTTCGAGAGAGACCTTTGAGAGCTGTACGGTGAATTCACGACCAGATCTCAACATTCTACAACGATATCGTCATCGACGTGAAGACAGGGGTTCGGCAAGGGGATACCATATCCCCGAAGCTCTTCAGCGCCATCCTCGAAAGCCTCATGCGCGAACTAGAATGGGAAGACATGGGAGTGAATATTGACGGCCGGCAGGTGCTCCAACTTCTCTTCGCCGACGACATCGTGCAAAACAAAGCACAAAACACCGAGCATCAGCCAGGCGGGAAACGACTGAAGGTCGATTCGATCGTGTATGTGGAAACGTTGGGCTACAGTTGGATCTTACAAAGACGATGTTCATGAGGAAGGACAAGTTTCTGAGTTTCTGCTCCATTCTCGCTCAATGAAACGAACATCTCTGAATGCTCCAGCGACGTATATCTGGATCGCGAAGTCAATATGACCAACAGCCTAGCGCCAGAACTGAGCAGGAGGAAACGAGCGGCTTGGGGAGTTTTCAAGAGCGTCGAAGAAGTCATGAAGAAGTCGAAAAACGTCCGACTAGGTGCCCACCTATCGACTCCACTGTTCTTCCTGCCCTAACATACGTCTCAGAGACCTGGGCTATACGAAAGCAGGTTGAACACCTGATCAGTGTCGAGCAGCGGGGAATGAAGGGGACGATGCTTAGAGTGATACGACTCACGCAAGTGAGAGGAAGCCTCCGGAGTTCCCAGCTTCGTCGATGTTCGAAGACCAGAGACGCTGTTGCATGGGCCGAGTAGTCGAAAATTAGGTTCACGTAATGCGCTTCGCAGACACCCGCTGGACGAGAGCCGTTACCGACTGGATTCCGCAGGAGAACACGAGGACGCCCACCAACGCGTTGGTCGGACTTCTTCGTGAAAGCCCTGAACGAACGATATGAGGCTCTTTGTGTCCACCGAGCGAAGAGGATCCATTGGAGCACTCTGGCACGCGACAGGAACGACGCTGCAGGCACACTCTCGAGCAAGTCGACGATCATCGGGACGACAGGTGACAGGCGAATATGTAACAGGTGATACTCTGAACAAATTCCATACGGCAATATTCTAGAAGACGGAAGTTTTTGAAGGAGTACATATATAAACTTAGAAGCTCTTCAGTTTCAACAAGCAACGCATTGAGCTCCTTCAACCTGGATATGGCGGCATAGCAAGTGCTAACGAGTTCTTGCCCGAATTTCCCGCCCAGGTCAACCAACTCTTTCACCCTCCGGAATCGGTGAATTGGTACCAGACTCGTTCGGGAGGACGAAACACTGGCTAGTTTGTCGGCTGTCCACCGCAAGTCGTACTATAGGCTAAATATGTGCGTATACAAATGGCCTCTACGATATCCCGTAGAAGTAGAATGTGTGATGCATCCTGTAGAAGAAATTGAGTAACGCCGACCTTTATCCCCTATCACTTTAGCGGACGGGCGCGGCACCGCTGTTTGAGATGGACTTTCATATGCTCCCGTATCGAGGTCCAGCCCAGGCAACTGATCCATTCGGATGCGTGGTGCATCCTGTTGAAGAGGAATGAGTTGCTGTGGGCTGGACCCCGGATCCTGTAGAATTGGTGCCAGACGTGTCTGGGAAGGGGAATACCATGAAATGTCCATTGCCTGGCCGCTAGCGTTCGCTCCACAGGTAAATGAAGGATGAAAAGCCTAAAGGACGGTGTGAGTCAATCTGTTTTGGGGTACGCCACGCACTTTGTTCTATCCTCTGACCGCGCTACCACACTCCTCTATATAGGAATACGCATTATAATTGCCTTTACGACATACACTAGAATACTCCGTGTTCCACAAGCGATTTCCGTTCTCATATCATTCCTTCACTTTTTAAAAAGACTTTTCATACATATACAGCGTGCATAACTGGTTCAACGCTCCGTTTAGATATGTCTTCATTTTGGCGAACGAGTTTCCTGTGGATGGGTCGATAGGAATTGTAAGAGCAAGGGATATCGATGAGGTAAGACAGGTGCTAGTACTGTAAGAGGTGTATGTACCTTTCAGGCTGTAATTTCTTTTTCAGGGAGAGGCCGGACGTGTGTCGTATCGGATTCTAAACGATTCGGTGCCCTTTGAAATCCGCCCGAAGGGTAAAGATGCAGAAATAATTGTCACCTCGGAGCTTGATGGTATCGAAGATTTCCATCTCATCATTGAGGCCCAAGACAATGCTCCACCTTTTCTGTGAGTGCTTTTCCATGGGATTAGATTTCAGGAAAACTTATCTGAGAGCGAATATCAAAGAATCACGAATGTAATGGCTGCCTTTTGGACAGCTTTTTGTTTCACCTCTTTTTGGGACGCGCTTACGTTAGATGCATGTAGTCTGTCTTCTTACGATATTTAATCCCACATGATTCTTTGATTTCACACCTGGCTACTGACCGTAGAAAATCGTCGAGTAGCTGCAGTATACATTGACGACTCCCATATCTGAACTATGAACGAGTCTAAGGGGAATAAACATTTTCAAAAGAGAGAAGAAAGTAGTATGTACCATCTAAACAAATAGTAGAGGTTTCTCACTCATTTACTACCTGTTCCAGGTCCTCGCAAATTCCTGTGGACATACTTATCCAGAAGTCGATATTGAAGTCGCCCTCGAGAAAGACAACGAAGAAGAAGAAGATTAGTGGCGTCACCTCGGCAACGTCAGAGCCTGTAGAGCTGGAAGAGGCTACAGCTAGTGAAGCTGCTCAGTCGGGAAGCGCAACATCATCATCGTCATCGTCATCGACGTCCACGTCACCTTCGTGGTCGTCGCCATCCACGGCGGCAGCTGAGACAACGACACAAGCACCGCCAACATCAAGAAGGAGATCCACGACCACTCGGCCGAGGACGACGGCTCAGGTACCACCGACATCGAGACAAAGAGTCCCCTCCAGGCATGTGCATCCCACGCTAATAAGTGAAGAGAACATTGAAAGTAAGGTCGATTCGACCACGGAGTCGCCGGAATCAGAGCAGTCTGGTGAGGAATACACAAGCAGCGAGTCCGAAGAGGTTCGAACGACAGTGGCAGCAGAGGTACGTTTTCGCGGCTTCGATTTCGACCCCGTCTCATATTTAGCTCTGTTTTAGGCAACTTTTGACTTTGTTCAACCCGCCTACTACTACGAAGTGTTTGGAGCTCCACATGAAGGTGACGTTCTGGGTCGCGTCGAGGCCCGGCCTCGGGCTCAGTTCTATGGAGTCGACAGAAAGGCACGTCGAATCTTGTCCACCCTCTAAACAGGGAGTGAAGCGGGGAAGAAAAACGGCTGAGTGGAGCGGTAGGTAGCACAGAGGCAGCTGTGAAACAACGCGACGAATTAGGTTGAAGGCGTATGCCAGGGCCCGGTAGGTTCAGTTGTAGAATGCTCGCCTGCCACGCGGAAAACCCGCGTTCGATTGCCGACCGACGCACAATGTGTGAAACTATAACTGTACGCATCGTCACGAAAACGAAGAATAATGGTGAAGCTTCTGACGAACAGAAAGAACAAAACTTCGTATTATTTCCAGGTCACCAAAGCCATGTTGAAATGTAAAGAGTAAGAGGCGCGCTAATCGATTAATATTTGATGCGCTGCGCATCCCACTCCTATAGGATATCGCGGAATCCGACGACCGAATCCGTATCTGGCTTATGCAATGGGTTGCAGTGGTCAGTCTGTAGACACCGATGTGAGGTTGCCTTAGCAAAACAATCACTATTTTTCTTTACTGGGTGAAATGCCGTCCCATCAGGTTGTCCTTTCATCGGATGAAATCGCCAAACTCAGAACATGAATCCTCATGAAATCTTTCCGTGCCACTCACCACTCTAACTATAAGAATAATGCATTATTGAGAGCCAAGTGCTTTTGTAAATTTGTAAAGCTGATTGGACGTAATCGGACCGACTGCACCCAATTTTCTAGCCAAAGCAGCGATGCCTTGTGGCTGCTTGCAAAGGTTTCACACGACGTAATGATCTCGCAATAAAGCTGAGAGGTTGAACAGGCGCTGCTCTCCCGAGGAACGTTGCTTCTTCCTAAATACTCCAAGTAACCGCATTGAAATGTGAGAGTACTCGTGAGGTGTGCGGCTTTCACTTCACGAAGTGCATTTCAGTCTGACCATCTGTCGAACGCGATTCTCTACTCAGACGAACCCTTCATCGTGCCTCTCCCATGAATAGTCATGGGAGAGGCACGATGAAGGGTTCGTCTGAGTAGAGAGGCGAGCGGTTGCGAAACAAAACTTCAAATTTTCCTCTTGTTCAGTCTGCAATTTCTCTCCCTCTCCATCTCTTATAAAGAAGTGTTGCACCGCTTCGAATCCGTGGTCCGAAAAATCCAGAGTCAACGGTACAGAGATTTGGCGCCGCTGGTCAATTCACTTGTTCGCCAACTCCAAAGCCGACCAGTCCAGGGGTCATTACACATTTACTTCCGTCTATAGGTCGCTGCTCAGAAACTCCGGAGCCTACCAGCACTCCTTACTAACCATCAGAGAAAGAATGGTTGGAAACATAGTTTAAAAGCACGTAAAACATTGTATAGAAAAATGTACAGTTTATGTAGTTCTACTCGAGCTCTAGTTGTATAAAACAGACTACGCAGACAAGGGCGCTCTGGTGTAGCCCATTCAACGAAAAATCGGATCGCAAATCGAATCGACGTTCGGTGCAGATCGCAATACCAGCATAATAAGTGATTGGCTTTTTCGAATATCTTTATTCAAAAGGATACAGGGATTAGCGGGAAATGGTAATGTGTCGTCTTCACGAAAGGCTTCAGGAAGCAAACACGAAAAAGGAGGCTTGCAACGAAGGGCAGTGTAACAACGATCATATCGAACATCTCCACATACATAGTCTCAGCTGCTTACTAGGAGAATCGAAGGGCCGCCCAACTACATAAAGCTTTGTCTCACAGAATCCTCAGCTGTAAGCACAAAAGCCTTTCCAGTTGCCATGTTTCATTACGCGGCTTTTTCAGCGGTTCAAATAGCCAACACTTTTCTCTATGTTCGGTACTGTGTTACAACGCAAGATGCTCGTAGAACGAGGTTTACGAATTCTGTTGATGCCCTGCTGCAAATTCAGCTTAATTCAAATATTAGACATACAATGCCTCCTGTTCTGTCTAGTGGAATATTACCAGGCCACCCTTTGCATATGGTTGTCGATGACATTCTCAGCCCTTACAGCGGGAACATCCGACGATTGTTGAAAATGAAGCCGTTCTGTACGGAAAGGACAAGCAAGTTGTCCTTGGAGAGGAATAACTCGGAATATCTCCCACACGGAAAGCTAGGGCTACGAAATCTACAATGGATTTCACATGCGATCAAGCTCTTCGTTTTAAGTTTTCCTTTTGCAAAGGAAGCTCTTCGATTTAATTCTTTATGAAACATCACAAAAACTGAAAACATAACAACGCTTTGTCTCTCCAGTGCAAAAACCTTGCCGGATCTAAATAGAACTACCTACGATGGGCCGCAGAATACGTGAAGTACCTAGAGGTCTGAAGACCTTTCCCTCACAACAGCCCGATGTGCCCTGAATCCACTTTGTCCTTCCAGTAGCTGTCCCTCTGCGCTAAACGTTCTAATTGCAGATGGCTGGCTCCTTCAAGGTGGATCCGGATCTGGGAGAGATCGTCGTGGGACGCGGAATGGAGCGGCTCGACGACGGCAACCACACGTTCGAGGTCTCGGCCACAAACGGCCTACACACGGTGAGTCGAAGCGGTCCGGGTTGCCTAACGCGCTCCTCGCAAGCGGCTAATGTGGCCGCCGTCCTCAGCGAGAAGCGTTTCTCGAGCAGTTTGCGCTGGTGCCTTGGCAACGCTCAGGAGAGCGATTGCCGCGTAATTGCCGACTCGTCGCCGCTGGCCCGTCCGCAAAAATCACCTGTCCCCAGCGATTTGGACGTAACGGTTCGATGAGGTCAAGCGACTGTCTCTACCTGGGTCGGGACCGCAGTTGCTAGGGATCGGCGTCGAGCACGGAAGCGCTGCGCTCAGCGAGGAAGTCCCTCTGCTGGAGGTGGAAGTCGGTGGCGAACACGCGATGACGGCGCCTTGGTGACGGCAGAACGCAACTTCTACCGAGCAATTCGCTCTCTGTAGGGATCGTCGCGCTGCGGCCCCATTTCAATCCCTTAATCCCTCGTCTGACCCAACTCGTCGACGACGTTCCTCGGCCGCCTTGCCCTGTGGATTTAGGGTCTGTATTTCGTCGATTAGTCCGCTGATCTGGGCCGCCGTAACACGTCAACAGGGCGGGCCCTTTCCCCGGCCGCCGCCCCGAAACCCTCGGCCAACAGGTGGCCCTCACGCCGCTTCATGTCTTGTGCTCCGCTTTCGGTAATCCGATGAGCTAAGCGTTCATGCCCACTATCCGTCGCCTCTGCGATCTGCTTCTGCTGGTGAGCATTTCTTTCGCCTCACATGGTCTTCACGTTACGTGCTTTTTATTGCGACCGCAGTTATTGCTACTATTATTATTTACTGAGGTGGAGCTCATTGTCACATGTAAAATTTTGAAGTGAGAGCACCAATCGACCCAAAACATGAGGAGGCCGGCTAACTAGAGCTGGAACACATTTTCGGACCTACAGCGGGGTTTCTTCGCATAACTTTTCGTGAACACTAAAAAACCTTGTAAAGGTGTTTTCAACATATCTGTGCTACCTACTGGCAACACATAGAGCTCCCTGAAATTTCTACGGGTAGCGGAATTGACTTTAGCGCGAGTTTTTTCCTGTAGAGCTTGAACTTTCCTCCCGCAGTGAGGAGCAGCTGAGACGAAACATTTCAAACTGCAAAAGTGGACTCGTTAAAAGTGCGGTTGTTCTACTTAGTACTATGGTTGGGCCTCAATGTCCTTCTTTGATTGCTTCGCCGCACCACATTTTTCGATCTCATTATGCTCACTGTTTGTTTAACGAAGAATATGCATGCGTCGCTACAAAAGTTCATGAGAAAGCAAGCCGGAAGTCTAGTCGTGAGCGTCGAATGGTCCTTCTGCTCAGGCCAACTGTGAAGGACGTGTCTGCTTCCCAGCCGAACTCGGATAAAACCCGGATTGTAATGGGTTGGAAACCAAGTCCCCGTTTTACTATTTTATTCCAAATTTCCCTGAAAATATTTCGCGTAATATTCTTCACCATTCAAAAAATATGATTTGCTCAACAAGAGAGTTGCTGCGTTTTTTCGCTCTCTTTCATTCTTGCTAATTTTCGGTGCATTACAGTGGAGTGTCCAAAAGACTAAATTAAATTATTTTTATTAGGTCGTTGCATATGAAATGGCCGATTTTGCTACTTCAATTTCTGGTCGAATGTTCTCGTTTCAGGAATTGCTTATAGCTTCTAAAAGCGCGTAATGTCCGCTTTCTTACCATTTATAACTTTTGTGTCTTAATTGCCGCTTGCTGAGTTTTTGACGCCCCAACCATAGTACTAAGTAGAACAACCACATTTTTCACGAGTCCACTTTTGCAGTTTGAAATGTTTCGTTTTTACAGTATAAATCAACGTGATATTCGGGTGCTCTTCTATGAATGAAAAGTAGACACAACGCCGCGACTGCAGCTCGTGACATCAACGCTGCATTTAGGGAGGATTTCGCCACTGGTTCGAAAGGTTTCGATCTGGAGATGAAAGTCTCGAAGATGAAGACCGAGGAAGGCCGCCATCACTCCTTAATGACGACCAACTCAAAGCCATGGTGGAAGCGGATCCGAGTCAAGCTTGAGAAAGCTAGCACAGCATTTCGGCGTGGGCGGCAGCACTTGACGGCAGCACAGTCGCCCATTAAAACGCTCTGAAAAGTGGAGAAGTTGGATAAATGGATCCCACACGAGCTGACCGCCGGGCAGATGCTGAAGCGCCACGACACCTCTAAGGGGACCTTTTTGGACAGGATCGTGACGTGCGACGAAGAATGGATCCCCTATGACTACCGTGGTCGCTCTTCACAATGGCCGGACAGTAATGAGAGTCCCAAGAATATGCCGAAACCAAGTCTCCATCCAAAGAAGACCATGGTGACCGTATGGTGGACAATAGCTGGTGTCTATTACAAGTTCTTGAAGAGTGTAGGACTATCACAGCGGAGAAGTGCTGTGCCGAAATTGAAGTAATGCACCAGAAGTGGATTGAAAAACAGCCGGCTCTGGTCAATGAAGAGGCTCAATCCTACTGCATGACAACTCCCGTCCGCAGGTTTCAAAAATGGCTGTCCAGAAAGTGGATGAATTGTGATACGAAACTGCTTCGTCTAGAATATTCACCAGATCTGTCCTCTACGGATTATCGTTTTTTCATTTACATCATTTAGATCGTCCTGTGAAGGATAAAAATTCACCAATCAAGATGGTGTCGAAAATGTCGACTTCTTATGTTTTATTATTTCTCGTAGTTCTGATTTTTACAAAGATGGAATGTGTAAGCAATTTTCGCGTTGGGAAAAAGCGTTAATTGTAATGGTGGTTATTTTGATTAATAAAACTGCTTCCAAGCAAAGTTATGATCTGTCAAAAGTTTCAGCCAAAATCGGCATTTCATATGCAACGACTTAATACCACAGCTTTTATTCTTCTTTTAATTTTTTTAAGACAATTCTATGTGCCGTTTAAATGATAATGTTTTGCTCTATCAAAACATGTATTTGATCATGCTGATTTTTGTCAATTCTTAGCGAAATGTTAAAAAAGAGATAAACGACTTTCACTACATACTTTTCGCACAATGTCCTATGTCGTTTGAAAGATAGTGTTTTATTCTATCAAAATATAGGTTCTTTTTGGTCATTCGGAATTGCTGATTTTCAGATTATCAGGTTCAGACTAAAAAATTAACCAAGGAGCAGGAGCTGTGGTAGAAATAAATTTACATCTTTTCAGCACTCTGTTTCAATGCTCTGAGGATTAAGGAAAATCAAAATGAGCGAAAACCCCATCACGCGCTCTCGCATAGCAAACCATTCTTTTATGAATGTTATATAAGGTTGTGCAAAAAAAACTAAGCATGGAGAAAGAGTCGGCAAGGGCATTTTCTTTTTTGACTTTCCATTTTAATAACCTTAAAATAGGCGAACATCGAAATGGGAAAAGAGGAACCTATTTTTAGATAAAGCAAATCATGCTATTTCGAATGGTTTACGACATGGGCTAGAAAACTTCCAGCGAAGTTTTATTTATTTGTTTCTTTATTTATTCAGAGCGTAAGCATGACACTCACGCGCAAAACAAATGAGAAAAGCAACAAGATCTACCAAAAAAGTCACAAAACAACAACCAGACGTAGACAAGAGGCACCTGTCATTCTGAAGGCAGCTATGAACAGAACTTAGTCAACAGCAGAATCTAGTCAACAGCAATTTCTTGAAGACATGCATGGATAAGTACAGGAGATTTTCGTTTTCCGCAAGCAGAGAGTTCAGCTCCCGCAGCCTTCTATATGTCAGGAATGAAGATCTTATCGTAGTTTTTGCAATAGGAACCTGCAGACGGAGGCTACTTCTTCGTGTTCTTACTACTTGACCACCGAAGAAATGTGAAGGGCTTATGTGAAGTTTGCCTGTGAGAATATTGAATAGCAGCATTTTGCGATCAGCAACCTTACTTCTACACACCAAAGATTTTAGTCCAAGTATCCTATTTCTTACTCTGCCGTTTGGGATTTGCGAATAATCTACGCGAAAGCATCTCATTGTGAGTTTTCGGTCAAACTATTTTGAACGCTCTCCAACATATCAATGTCTTTCATTAGACCGGGTTGAAAACCGTTGTACCAATCTCTACTACGGGTCGTATGTTTTGTAAGCAAGTAAAAGCGTTACAGGATTTTTGCTTTTTAAAACCGTGAAGAGATTATACGTACGACAATTAGCCATTTTTACCACGGCCTTGTAATGCTTGCAAAATTAAGCTTTTTAGTTATTAGGAAACCTAAATCTCGAACATCATCAACTACCTTTAGATCAACATTTTGTAACTTATAAACAGGTATCATTGCCGTATTATTCGCTACTAAAGGCAAGAAAGAGGATTGCTCTGGTGCAAGTGGCAGATTCCACTAGCCCAATTGCTTATGTAGTCAAGAGCTGCTTGGACGAAGTGAGTGTGTGTCCTGGTCTTCCTTTATTGTTTTGTATATTTTTACATCATCAGCGTACATTTTGCACGTCACCGCTATCCTCGAGATTGATTCTGGAACCTCATAAGTGTACAGCAAAAAGAGTAGAAGTGAGAGCACTTCGCCTTGTGGAACGCCAGTGCAAGCATTTAACACAGAGGAGGGTGCTCCCTCAACCCTCACCTGGTACGTCCTTCCTGTAAGGAACTTGTGCGTCCACTCCGTTATCCTTGGATGAATCCCGACAATATTCATCTTGAGCAATAGTTTGTCTACAGGCACCTTATCGACAGCCTTGGAAAAGTCTAGGTATACCACGTCTACTCTATTTTTATTTTCCATAGCCTCATTCCAGTCATTAAGGGACGTCAGCACAGATGTTTCTACAGATCTTTCTTGCAAAAAGCCAAATTGATTACCAAAGATTATCTTGTGGTTTTCTAAGTGCGTAACGATATGTTTTTTGACGATTTTTTCGAAGGTTCTAGCAAACACAGAACTAATACTTATAGGACGATAGTTCTTTGGATCACTGAGCTGAGACTTTTTTGGAATGGGCGTAACGCAAGCGTGCTTCCATCTTTTTGGCACTCAGATGTTATAATACTGAAGTGGAAAATATGTTCTAGGTGGTAGAGAATATGGCTTAAAATCTGTTTAATGAAGCGTAGAGGAACGAAGTCAGGAGAGATAGAAGACGATTTTGACCATGTTGACAGAATATGAAGTTCAAAATAAAGCGTTTAGAAGACGGCGGGTACATAATTTCCTGCCCTACCTAACACTAGACCAGGTTGCAAGCTTCCTCTTTTTCAAGTTATAATTTCAAGTGGTCATAAGTCCGTTTAAAGCCAGTATTTTTAATGTAAATGAAACCTACTAAACGTGATATAAATCTGCAGGTGAAATGAATTGATAGTAGTTTATAGTTGAGCTGAAAAGTTGAGCAGTTAGAGCTCAGGAGCTGAAGGAATGGAATTTTGACATTCCATTTTACACAGTAAGAATTCGTCGAAAATCCAGATGAGAAACCCGAGAAATAACGATGATTGAGCAAATTAGGTGTAAGGAGATTACAAAGGATTAGGTGGAACCTTATTCTCCAAATCCAGCAGTCTTCGAACGGATACAATTCACGACGTGTTATTTAGAGTTATTTGTCGAATGGCTAGAATTTTTATCTTTGTTTTCATCACTTCATTGGCAGAACTGGACACATTCGCAACAGATTCCTTCGGTTTTCATTATGATCCTCAGCTCTAATCATCAAACCCGCTCAAGAGAATTACCAAAAAAGGATCCTTCGAGAGTGACTTGAACCGGTCTGGGAGGCTACAGAGTTCTTGTCCGAATGTTTCAAACACCCTTTTTTATTATTAGCGCATAAATGATTCCTTGAAAAAGCGATCGCTCTTCTTGAGATCACTCTCCATTGAAAAAGTAATCAGAGGTTGCCGCTGCCACCTTATTTGTCAAAGCGACAGGTATTAGATTACTTTCAAGCGAATTTTTCTTCTTCCTGTGAAATAAGGTGGTTCGGCAAAATATATTTTTGAATCGTCACCTCAGACCTCCAGGCCAACCAAGCCTTCCATTCCTCCGGGGTCGGTGAATTGGTACCAGACTTGTCTGAGAAGGATAAAGCGCTGACTTGCTCCTAGTCTGGCCACTGCAAGTCATTATATAGCCAAATACGCATTCAACTCGCCTCCACGACATCCCGTAGAAGTAGAATGCGTGGCGGATCTCAATGGGGATTGAATAACGCCGTCCTTTATCCTTTATCCACCTCAGACCTTCTGACAATTAAAGCGAAATTCCTTTGGCCATGGTTCGCGTATCTCTATGGACGCCCTGCTACTTCGAGCAAAGAGTTCGATCATTTGACAGGTTTACACCTCTACTTCTTAGTGTCTCTTGACAATCGTCACAGTCCTAAATTGCTGTTCAATCCTGGCATAAGATTTTTGAGATTGGAGCGATAAAATTCGGTGAGATGGATACCGGGATTTTCATTTCCAGCTTTCACATATCAGAGGGTTAAAGTCCCCAATTTTTATAACATATATATGCTATATAACTTGCACATGTTCGCAAACACATGTTCTCCTTTGCGCGTTGATAGCAGGCTTGAGTAGCCGTGGAGTACAAATGTTATTGAAGGTGTCAACATTCAGAACACCAAGGCGCTGTAACATTTCGCTTCGACGTAAATATCAAGGGCCGGGAGAGTTAGGTAGAGAATTCCAATGCCGTTGAATTCAACTGATCTCTCAAAAACTAAAATCTCTCAAAACACCAGCCAAGCCCCTCCTAATTCTCATAGCCGCAATGGAAATGGTTTTAGATTTCAATGCGAGGACCAAGGCCACCCGTTCGGACCACCATTCTTTTTTGCTCCAACATAACCACTTGGTCGTCATCCCAATAAGTGCATCCTCTAGGATGTGGAGAAAATTCCGCT
Organism: Heligmosomoides polygyrus polygyrus; assembly: GCA_947396885.1. NCBI lineage: Eukaryota > Metazoa > Nematoda > Chromadorea > Rhabditida > Heligmosomidae > Heligmosomoides > Heligmosomoides polygyrus. The sequence continues at coordinate 38,812,836 of OX377201.1, forward strand.
CGAACAATACAATCTGTCAGCCTAGTCAGAGAGGGAGCTCTTCAGTTTCGTCATGCGGAACTTAGCTTGACACCTACCGAGGCATGAAGTTCGTGACGTATATAATAAGACAGCTAATTGTTCTGTCGATAATAGCTAAGGGTGCCAGGATCTTGTTGACTACGCATTAATAGACTATCCAACACCCAGCATCAGTGAAAAATTACCCCGTTTTTGCAGCATCTAGAAGCTTAATGCTAATTTCTCCTTGTAGGAAAAGCTTAGCTTGTTATTTTCTAGCCAATAGGCGTTTCTAAGTAGTTAGCCGTGTGATGAAGCGGCATTTTGCAAAGAACTTGACGAATTTCCAAGGAGTCACGAGCTGAATAAAAAGCTGTCTGCAATGGCTTCCACTTTGGTCGCTCCTGCAATGTTAGTCGCAGATCTGTCATAGTGACCGACGACCCATTATTACTCCATCCAGCGAAAAACAGCGAATAAAAAGGGGCATGGGAGCGTTCGACGCAATGTTTTCACTAGTGGCCGAGTAAAGGCTAGGCGATGAGGAGCCGAACTGTATTCAACGCGAGGAAATTCTCAAGCACTTTAATGTCTGGCTTCCATTTGCAGACACAACTTCTTAAAAAAACAATAACAAACCCTTGGATTTTTTTCCGGTTGCATTTACATTTTTTTCATTTTTTTACATTTGCATTTATCATTTTAGCGCGTGTATAATGCGATAGCTTTCCTCCCCGAGCCAGTTTTTGGTTTGGTTTCCGTTCATTCTTCCACCTCTTCGGAACTCCTGCTAGACGTGCCTGGGTATATTGGCATGCTAACTTGTTTATCAGCCGACCATCGCCTCCTACCGAACAACGTTCTCGGTTGCTTTTTCTCCAAACCAGGAAGGAAAATGGGCATATCGGCGCTGTAAAGTTCTGAACGGAGCTCGGCCAATTACGGGCAAATGTTCAAGGCCCGAAGGACCCTGAAGCCATTCAGCCTCCAATGACAAGGACCTCAACAATTTCGCTTTCTCACTTAGGGAATGACTGGCATAATTTATTCATGTATTCATGCACAATAGTGTACCATAAAAACTAGAAGCTTAAAAATGTTGAATAATTATAAAAACAAATTTATTTAATGAATTAACCCAACAGACAAATTTATTTAATTAATTTGATTTATAATTTATTTAACAAGTGTACGGCAAAAATCGGCAGCTCATAGAGTCCGTGAGAAGAGGTCGATTTTCTATTTCAGGACGTATTTCAAAATTTGCATAAAAATGTTTATCAAAGCACATTTAGTTAAAAAATAGTAAAAATGCTGAAGGAATAAAAGAAAAGATAAAGGCGGATGACGCTACGCTTTATGCAGCAACGGCATGCACAGGTAATCAAGAAGTTAGATGTTAATAATCAGAAATATAGAAGTTATACCGTGATACATGTGTCTACCGTAAAGGAGAGAGTTTACCAAGCGATCTCTCGCCTGTTATAGAACAACATGAGAAGCTTTTTCTTTTACTTACAAAGACAAGAATCCTTACATTAAGCTTCCAGGTAGCCTTCCATCAACAACGTGACAATTAAGGGATTATATGTCAAAAATTTTACCCACGAAGTGAGCCGTAAAGTGTTATTTATTTAATTATTTCTAACTCTAGGTCGTTTTCTCATAGAAATTCAACTTCGGCTTCCTACCTATCGCCTGTAGTGCTTGCTGTTTTCTCTTTTCTGCGATCATACCTATTTTTTGACGGTTGCCCCATGAAAATGCACAAATACAGACCAAACTAGATAAAACGCAGTGTGATCCATTAGTGCACGAAGGCATCATGGTGTTGAAGATATTCATTGTGTTCAGGCTCACACTGTGGTCACAGTAAGGTTGGACACCAGCCGGAGCAGGACCGACGCAGCGCCGCGCTTCGAGAGGGATCGCTACGTGTTCAGCGTCCCCGAGAACAGACCTCCTTCCGTTGTTGGCGTCGTTCGGGTAATCTACTCCTTGCTGGTGAGTGTCGCCATTCGGTTCCAAAGCCTCCCATTTGCAGGCATACCATGTCGCCTTATCCTCGAACAACGTCACCCTCCAATACGAGCTGCTCTCTGGCTCGACAGCGCTTCCATTCCGTGTCCATGCGATCTCCGGCGAAGTCACCAGCGAAATCGTGCTCGACCACGAGACCAACAAGAACTTCGAGTTCAAGGTGGGAGCAGTCCCACTAGCCTCTCCACTATTCGACACTGTCATTCTCACTGTTCGACCACGTTCTTGCAGATCCGAGCTTGTCTGTCTGCGAATCCAGGCAGATGTGGATTCACTTCTGTGGTCGTGGTTGTTCTTGACGTCAACGACAACGCTCCTCAATTCTCGTCCTCACTCTTCCAAATATCACTCCCCAGCGACCTGCCCATCGGCTCGGACGTCATAACATTGCAGGCCACCGATTCTGACTCTGGCATCAACGGGGACGTCAACTACGCGATTAATCCACCTAGTGGTAAGCTTCCATCTTTGTTTTGTCAGAATCATAGGAAGTGATATCGGGGGAATGGCTTACTCTTCAGAAGTGTTCGGCATTGACTACCACACGGGCGTCGTCCAGACACTAGCAGCGCTTACTGAGTCCCAGTACGAGCTGGACGTGGAGGCCTTCGACCATGGTGATCCGAAACAGACTGCTGTAGCTCGCCTGAGCATCGCCGTCCATGGGACCAATCCGTCAGCTCCTGTTTTCGATCAGGTACCACTTTTGGAGCGTCTTCCTAAATTCCTCTCCAAGGTCCGCACTGAATTAACCTCAACCACCATCATTCCCATATGGTGTGACATTTCTTTGTTCTTGTGACCCGCTCGAAGGTCATTAGGAAACTATAGCGTGCCACATAGGCGTATACACTTCCGTTATTTTGTATCGCAAATTCGTACCTCAGTTTTCCGCTTTAATTTTTTTCCATTTTTTAACGATGTCTGCTTCTCCACGGTTTATTGGCTTTTTATCACTTTCTCCTTTCCCTCATCTATGAACTGTTTCGCAAATCTTCTACCAATTTTAGAGGCTCTACAGCGTTGTTCTGAATTCGCCGATTAGAGCCGGAGCTGTGGTCGCGCAGCTTCACGCAAAGGACCCCGATCCTGGTCTCGAAGGTTTAATCAGCTATCGGCTGGAGCAACTCTCCATTGGCGGAAAGGAAACAACAGAAGCTCGGAAGTTCTCAATTAACGAGCAGGTAAGCCGTCGGTCGGTGGTGTGGGAACACGAGACATAACGAGGCAGTTTCAGACGGGAGTCGTTTCGGCTCTGACGACCCTAACAACGCAGGATGGCCCATTCGACATGGTGGTGGTCGCCGAAGATCAGAGTACTGTCTTCAAACGAAAAGTGAGTCCGTGATGAACATTTGTACCGTGTGCATTGTACTTTGTAGCTCACTGTGCCTTATAATGCGTGGGCTTCGTAAGGTTGGTCTTGTCGAGGGTTGTCCTTATATGAAACTACAAAAACAAACTTCTGTTTTGAGGAACTGATTGTCCCGAGCAAGACTTCGACACACTCATATTCACAAAAGATCTCTGCGCCAGCCAAAAGAACATTTACAGAGGCCGGAAGAGTATCCACCTTCTAAAGACTCAAGGAGTCAGAAGCTTTGGTGAGGGTCTGGAAAGAATTACTGAAGACGGTGGCTCTCGCACACACGCGGAAGCTATCATCTGTTCAAGATTCGGGTCCCGTACAAAACGATGTCCTTAACACTTCGTGAATCAGAAATCTGGAAGGAATCAGACTCGTTTGGGAACGACAAAACGCCGACACAACCGTCGACTAGCCATCGCTATCCGTTAAGATAGGGACAAAAGAAGGCGTTACTAAATACCATTTTGGGATGCGCCATGCATTTTATTTTTACGGGACGTCGTAGAGGAGATTTGTATGCGTATTAGGCTTATGTAATGACTTGCGGTGGTCAGCCGATGGTATCCTTCCCAGACAAGTCTGGTACAAATTCATACCTGGGCGGGAAACCGAACCAGGAGATTGGTATCGGTAACACGCGACACTTTACCACGCGCTCCACGGAAACAGAATGAGCGGCGCAAAGCACCCAAATTTAGATTTACTTGGAGTTTTTGATTTGTTTCATGAACAATTTTTTCGCTTATTTTCCTTATATTTTATTTAACGCTACAAGCGAAACTGGTTCTGTCTTATGTAGCCGTGCACCCATGTCGTTCTCTTCTGATTCTGTGGAGTTTATCGGAATTAAACCTCTTGCGGTTCTCGAGTCAGCGCTAGTCAGAACTACATACATATACATACATAGCAGTCGTGCAAACATTAATTGAACCAGAAGGTGAGATGGCTGACCTGTTGTTAGATTCAGGGCCCTAGCTCTATTTTTCTCTTTATGTACCTTCCTGTTTTTCCTCTTCTTATTTACTTCTTCTTCTTCTTTTTGTGGCGCCCTGGGACGCGTGAAGCGCACTAAGAGGTGCTGGATGTCGCGTGCGCCCGACACCAGGTTCTCGGTTCGGATTTCAGCCTAGGTCAACCAAACCGTTCACATCTCTGGGTTATTTGAACTGGTATCATACTTAAACACAGACTTGTTCATAGAAGGCCACCGGAAGTTATTGTTCAGGTCAAGAACGCATTCAAATCGCCTCCATGACATCCCGAAGAAGTAAATACAGGGTGCGTAAAAAGTATTGACGCACCTTCTTTTTGTTTCAGCTCCAGCTTTCTCTTCAAACTTTTCGAAGTTTTTGTGTGTTGTTTTTGTTGTCTGTATTGTGTTCAAAAAACATTCTCTAAAAAGCAAAGAAACAAAACAAGAAACATGATACTGTAGTGGTTACGGTGACCCTTTCCTGGCTGTTACCAAAGAAAATGAATACTTCACTAACAAGAGAATTAGGCGGTGTTCGAAACGGTCGGTGAGGAATGAGGTCAGCAACCCAAACGTCAGCCGCGGCTCTGTCATAACAGATGATGATTACAAGATGTTCAAGCACGATAACGTTCAAATCCAAAATTATCAACCTCTGTCCGATAATGGCAATCAGATAACGCGCGCAGGTGCAGACAGCTTCTCAGACGAGCACAGCTTAAACATGAATCCGTTGGATTACTCTTTTTTAGGCGATTTTGGAGAATAGGTCTGTGCTACTTTCAACAGAAGTGACCAGTCGCAGAAGGCTACCTGTTAAAAGCACGGGACGAAATCCAAGCGAGTACTTGCGGCGCGTGCTCATGAATCTTTCCGTCGTTTTCGCTCCTGTATCCACAGTAAAGGAGCCAATGTCAATTACGAGTTACTCTATCGTGTTCGCAAGATCATTTTCCATATTTCTCAAGTGAATATTTGAAAACTTTCTGCGAATTACTATTTCCGCAACCGCCATTTACTGCGTCAATACTTTTTACGCACCCTGTAGAATATGAAGCGCATCCAAAAACGATTGAGTTGCGCCGTCCTTTCTCTATATCCTTTACTAGTCTTTCTCTGTCAAGGTTTTAGCCTTCTACAGCCACAATGCTCACTATTCATGACGCTTGTAACGAATTGAACTTGCTCTTGACTACTCTGCCTTGCTGTGGATCTCGCAGTTACCCAGAACTTTGGGCGGGTATAAACAAAAGATGAAGAAAATGCACACTTAAAGATTCATGCCGCAGCAGCAATAGATCTAGAATATCAGCGAGTTTATGTCTTCAGTCAAAAACGATGTCTTGCATTTCGTGACAATTGATGAAGCAGTATGAATACTGAAATGATGCAGCTGGCGAACCAAGATTAGTGTAGATATAGATCCTTAATTCCAGCTAACCTTTCGGCGTAACCGCCTTCTTCGGGGCCTCAAACTTGGGTAATTGAACCAATTCTTATTGCTAAAATTACCCAAGTTTGAGGCTCTGAAGAAGGCGGTTGCGCCGAAACGTTAGCCGTAGTAAAGGATGCATACTCATCTTGGTTCGCCAGCTGCATCATTTGGGTATTCATACTGATCAATATCATGCCAAGATTCAGTGACAGTCGAACATGGAATTGATGAATCTTCGATGAAAACTGACCGTTTTTCTGAACACCTGAACTTCTCTAACGTTTGAAACGAAAGTCTTAAACAGCTTTTGTCTTCTATGTATATGGTACAGTAAATATGAACAAGTATGAAGCATAAGTTGATCTGTCGAGAAGACGCAACACCAAGGGAAGTGGTGTCCGTAAATTTCTACCAAGCCTTATCCGCGGTGTAGGATCTCGTAAAGCTGTTGAGCCAAGATTGGAAGAATGGAAGCTTTGTTCGGCATAGATGCCAGCGTAGCCGCCTTCTTCAGAGCCCGGAAAGGACAAACGTGTTTCTTTATTCAAGGGTGGCCTGTGGCCTATCAACCTATCGGCTGTTTCCATAAGAGCACTCGGGTTGCCTGAATCCTTTTTCGTCTCATTCTATCATTAACTTTTGAAGCGTCTGTAACCTAAAATGATCCTTGGGCGAGTAACTTTCTCAAATTCTTCTGTCTGTTCCAAGCTCTGAAGAAGGCGGTTACGCCGAAACGCATGCCGAACAAAGCTTCCATGCCAATCTTGGCACAACAGCTTTACGAAACCCTACGTCATAGAAGGACATGCCATTCAACGACAGTCGAACATGGCACATCCTACGTGATGCAGCAGAGTCGTCTGGCAAGGGAAAAAACTAAAGTGTCGATTGGGCCCTGCAACCCCAATGTACAGGCAAAATACGCATGCTACTTGCCTCCACGACATTCGGCACATAGAAGGGAGTAAAATGCATGGCGCATTCCGCAAAAAATTAATAGGTCAGATTAATACACGTACCACGGTATGGCCATTGTTGACTCGATTAAACATTGCATCACAAGGTGTCGAGGGCAGTGCCGAGGTCTAGCTCCCACAGCGATTTTCAGGCTTCTGCCACTCTTCACGTGGAGATCGTTGGGGACACTTCGTTGCGCTTCCTGCCGTTGCCCTCCACCATCTACATCTCAACTGAAAAAGCCGTTGGAAGCGTCGTTCTGAGGTGAGTGGTGGATTCTAAATTGTGCTGCGACTATTCTTAATTCTGATCTCCTAGAGCGTCCGCTTTCACCAGCTCGGCCCACCCGGTCAGATTCCGAGTGCTCCAGACCGAGGCACAGTTTGTGATGGACGGCGACCTGATGCGGGTGAGTTCTGCCTGCTTCCGCGGATAATTCCGTGTTATGCCTGGAGTTTTCAGGTGGCCACCCACCTTGTGCCTGGCGAGACGAATCTGACGATCCGAGCCGAAGCCGACAACGCCCATTCGGATCACCGTCTCCGGGTGGTTGTCATGTTCGATCGCGACAAGTACCCAGTGTTTCCGCAGCTCACCTACGACATCGACGTCAGTTCCGCTCTATTTTGTTCGGTGGCGTCTGTAAAAAGACAACAGGCTGGGTCTCATAGGCGGAGTTTGTCGTGAACCCACAGAGTGGTCCCATAAATACTGCGACGAAACTTGTTAGGATTCAGTTGTCAATTGCCTTAAACCGCACAATAGCTACTAAATAGGCGTTATGCTCGCTACAGATATCATGGTTCCAGCTCTTCATCCCAAAGAGTAATCGGCTTTCATTTGAAACGATCTCTCCTGGTCCGCGCCATTTAAGAGTAAATTGCTCGTTCAGGTGGAGCGACCATTCTAACATCAAAGAGAAGAGGACGGGTGGCGGTTTTCCGTCCATCCACTCAACTTCATACCTGCGAAAGCTACTAGCTATGGGATTCATCCATGTTTGGATCTTTGAGCTTCATTTATGTGCTGCCTTAGAGAACACGTCACGCTAAACTCAACGTAAAAATATGTGGGGTCGTAAAAAGCGCAGAACAATAGGGTCCAGCTTCGTCTTGGAAATAAATGAGGAATGAAGTTCCGTAAAAGGTGCTGAGACGCGGCCTACAAAGCTGTTCACTAGTGGTGAGCCCATATGAACAGCACCGCTCCACCGTGATCTGTGATGCGTTTGCAGACGAAGTTTTGAACTGCATCTAATGTATCACTCTTACTGTTTTTTAACGAACCAATTTTCGTTGCAGTACTTATGAGCCACTCTGTCCCACCGCAGTAGGAAATGTCGAAAAAGTCATTCTCATCCATGTGGAACAAACTCGAGTACTACCCCTTACAGTGCTGGCTTTTTGCACGAAAGCATTCAGCTGATGAACAGTGTCATCTCTACGAAATTCTTGGAAACATCTCTCTCTATATGTCATGCGAATTTTCGTGTATCCATATGTTTCTCAACTCCATCTTTGTGTTCTGTCATGGGTCACCTCTTACACAGATTTTTCTGTCCATAAAGGTGAGCTGGAAGGGGCATTCATAGTAGTCAAAGAATAAGGCACAGGGAGTTGCACCTGATGTCACACTAGGTGGTAAACGGTATTCATTAGGTCGACACGCTCTCAAATGCCACAGCGGTATCACGTAGAAAGAAAATGCATAGCATGGCCGAAAACGGTTTAGAAAATGCTGAATTCAGCTCCAATTTTGTGCCCTAGTTCACTGCGTTGAATAGAACAGAAGCGCCGGAACTTCGCTTCATGACACGTAAAGGTACGCAACCGTCCAAGGCCGAAGAGCTAAACTAACTAGGGAATGATACCAGGTCGCAGTGACACTTTGAGGTGAGCTGAATATCACTGGGTGCAGTTTCAAGCGCTGATTCCAAATGTGTGTACCATACCTGCAAAACGCATCTGGGAACGGACCTGTGCAGCATTTTCTGTGCGCCCTTTTAGCCCTGTGCTACGCTCAGAGTCCTCCTATCACAAAGAAGACGAGCTCGTGTATGCTGGAGACAGCGCCCGTTTCGAGCAGCGGTAGAGCAGTGGTTAGAGAGGAGCAGCATGATGAGACGGAGTGGCGCACAGTTCGACTCTCCTGAATGCGACGTTTTGCACTCCCTGAAAAGGGCCATCACAATCTACCAAAGCACTCTACGTAAAATCACAACGAAGATGGTTGTCAGAAAGGAAACCTATTACATAGGCACCATAGCACTTTAACGACTACAGAAACGGAGACGTTTCTTTGTCTAAACGTAGCTTAGAGAGTTTGCTTAGGGCACTGATCACTTATGTAAGGTCTGCTCTTAATTTTTTGAGTGATTACTGTAGGCTTATATATATATATATATATATATATATATATATAATATGTATGTGGGTGAGTTTGGTCGAGTGTGTGGCGCTTACTCAATCATACCTATCGTAACCTATTGTAATCAATCGAAATTTTAAAAGCGAACATCGTATAGATGTCAGCGCCTTAAGCAATCTCTCCGACTGAAGTATGGACGAAACCGATGAGCACGATCCCACCATTATGTATTGGATCCGATCGAAAATCTTCGGATAATTGGATGATTCGGATAATGGCAATTTTGAGGACCCCGGATTTTTGGATGATTCAGATCGCGATATCCGAATCGGATATCCAAATCTGATTCATTCGGATCCAATGTATACCACCCATGAATATGTCGGGGTGATCAGTGCCTTAAATAGAATCCTCCATAGGCGAAAGAACTTTTCAACCCTCGGTATTGTTAAGGGCAATATTTATTTATTTATTTGTAACTGCACCTTACGTGCGCTCATAAAACAGTCTAATAACAGGCTAATACTGCCGATCTGTCTTTCAAATTATGCCCTCCAATTAGATGTAGTGGTCTTTTTTAGGAAGTGCAAAACCGCAAAAGAGTCGAACTACAAGTCACTGCGTCTCACCGCGCCGCTCCCTATCCACTGCTCCATTACTGATCGGCAACGAGCGCTGTTTCCAGTCCATCCGAGCTCGCCTTCTTGCGATTGAAGAACTCTGGACATAAGCAGAGGGCGAAGAAGACGAACTGAAAAGGGTCCACAACTCCGCTCCCAAATGCGATTAGCAAATAGGGGACGCATATTTTTAACCAGCGCTCGAATCCGCACCCATGATCTCATCTCAAAGTGTCACCTCGACCTGGTGTCCTTCCCTCACTGAATGTGGGATGCCACCTAGTCGGAAACCTTTGCGTTTTGACAGCTTCCCGCATGATGTCTGTGTCGCGTAATCATTGACTTGATTGAGTGAAAAAGCACATTGCAGATTCCGATCGACTCCCATTTCCCTCTGGTGGTGCACCGTTTCGACGCCCAACTTCTGAATGGGACTCTTCGCTACCGGTTCTTCCCCGACGGCACTGCCCCGGAGGGACTTCAGATCGATCCAAATACGGTGCGTACCCCTGTGGTCGGTGGTGACACTCGCTGCAGCTGACGAGGTTTGAGAGATGCTCGTTTCCAGGGTGAGTTCAGCGTCACTTCGGCGTATGCAAGGACTCCATCTAATCACGACACCCAGTTCGTTGTCGTTCGAGCTGTTAACATGGACTACCCTGACTTCTATTCCGATGTTGGGGTACGGTATCGCTGCAGTGTTCCTTGAGAAGTCGTTCTTAGTTTTGGCTTTCAGGTGGCAATCAGTCTGATATCTAGCAGAAAGATTCGGTTCCCACACTCCATCTACCGACTTCAGATTACCGAGAAGTTACCCGTCGGAACAATACTCTTCCCTCCTATTGAGGTTTGTTGGAATTTTCTTTGGGCTTGTCGTTGATCTTAGCTACATTGTAGCAATAAGTGGCGATTGACGAAGGCTAAAATACCTTGAAAAGACTTCACGACTGGATTTAAAGGATTGTCGATTGTGAGCCTGACTTGAGCCAATTCACTTTAGAAAATTCACAGACCGCTAATTGATGGTGTTCCTGTGCTTCCAACTTATCATTCCCTATCCCTACTTATCACGCCCTAAAATTTCAAACTTCAACTTGAAATTAGGAGGTTCACAGAAAGTAGCTCCAGCGAACTGGAGCGGGATTCGTTCAGGAAAATGAGACATATCAAGAACCTGGGTGCATACTTATGAGTGAGATATTGAACCGATGCCGATTCGGTTAATTCGGATTCGCCATTTTTCTTCAAGCCCTGGTTAAATGGATTGTGCTAACAATGGGATTTCTGAAAAGCTCAGATCTTATTGCAGTTCAGATAGGAGTGATTTTCACCAGATCGGGCTTTCGGATAATTAAGATAACTGATTTTGATCAGAAGTCTGATGAATTGTCCGATTCTGATATCGTAAGATCCAAAGATAAATCACGCATTTGGATCACACGAAAAGCTACTCTTACCTGAAGCACAACAAGATGAGGGGCTTTTCAGAAATGCCAGTACGCGCATAATCGTTTAACTGGGTTTGAAAAATGACGGGTTCGAATTATCCGAATTATCAGCGTCGGATCGAGTGTCATCTTGTTAGCGTACATTCTTTCCATAAACCATTTCAACCTTACGAAGTGAACACTCTCGCTGATGCGGACCATGCTGTTGGAAAACAAGGAAGTTTCTGTATGCTCCAGAACAGAACTGATGGGTCTTTCTTATGAAAAATGTTGACGGAGCCATCTCTGCTAGGCTGTTGCAGGGTCATGGCTTCTCTGTGAGGCAGTGTTACGTGCTGTTCTGTTCAGGTGTTCCCCGCCACACCTTCTGTGTCCTACTCCATCAGTCCGGCCACTCCGCTCAGTATTCTTCCCAACGGCACACTCGTCATCAATTCTCCTATTGATCTTGAAGAGCTGCCGGTGGATCAGGCCGACAGTCTGTACTTTGCGGTGAGACTTTCTTTATACACGATTAAACCTTCCATTTGAGGTCAACTTCAATCTGAAGTTACATTCGTGACCTTTTCTCCGCGCCCCTATATTGCCTACACCTGAGGAATCAAAGCTACTTGGACGGTTGTTCGAAATTACTTCTTGAAGTGAATGTGATGAAAGCAAATAGTCCAAATAGTCGTTTCTCCTATCAGATTTTAAATTATATAAGCTGCTTTTTTCGCTCAGAAACGGTCAGAGGAGCAATTCCCTCGGTGGAGGCACAACAGAAGACTGAGGGCGGGCTTGGTGCCGCTCAGCAGCTTGTCACTGCTGCCCACGTCGTTTTGATGGCTGTCAGTTACGGGCCAATCGGAATCGGCTTTCTAGTGTGGTTCAACTCTATGACATAAACTCATAGCCGGTTGCCTAAAGGCGATCGTCATGCCAAGCAATCAGCTCAGCAATCCCTAGGGATAAGTGAGGAGGAAGCTTCAGAATCGGTCTGAAACCGCATCCCAAGGCGCTGTGGTGAAGTGTGCTTTCAATGCATTTCAAGGGCTTCACTTCGAGCTTCTCTCGGCCGCTTGCGGAAGCTAATCGGTAATGTCCTCGACAGACACGGAGACTACAGTAGTAGTAGTACGAGTGACCCGGCCTTAGGCTAGTTGTTAGTTTAAACGCTCAGACATGAGAATGGGCTCTATTCAATGTCACTAGGATGCGCCATACATTCTATCCTCCCACCCCACTATGCTTATGATGCTTATGATACTGCGACGCGCCATGCGTTCTACCACCGTGCAAACTACGCAGTGGAAACGCACGACAAGCGTCTGGTGTTCCTTAAGTCTGCGTTACGCGCCACAGAAGCAACATTTTAGTAAAACGCCCTGAACATAAATAAATAAATAAATAAATAAATAAATATGAAAGACATGATTCTAATAAGATGGCGAGAACACGAAATAGAAAATACAAGCATGTTAAATGAAAGGGGAAGGTCGTAGTTATCCAAACCTGAAGTGTGAAAATTCTAATTAGGCGATGCACGGCGTCCTCAGATGGCGCGAGGGGTCACAGAGCAGGCGAGTGGACTGGCTCCGAAACTAATCTGGGTCCCTATCAGGGCATTTCACTCGTAATAAACCGGTTCCGAAGTGCCAAAATTTGAAATCGAACCACCGTTCAATTCAGAATTAACTGGGGAATGCTCTCGTAGATTATTTTTCCGTTTTTGAGCAATCTTTTAAATGACACTCAGTTAGCATTGGGGTGAGTCTGCCTCGTAACTACGTGGCCAAAATGTCTTCCAGCCTAGTCGAAATTTCACCTATTGAGGACTATAAGGTGTTTTCATAGACCTCCAAATATCTGTGTTTCTTTCTTCAAGGAAACGATTTTGTATTCACTTCAATCATGCAAAAAGTGAGGCGAACTGCAAAGAAGTGTCATGTGGCCAACTTTGCCAGTTACTAGCGATTTCAACCCCAAAGATTCCACTTTCGCATCATGATTTCCACTGTTGCCTTCAACGGGACAAACGAGTATAAAGGATAAACAAGGATAAAGGACGAGGTTATTCAATCCTCCACGCATTCTACTTCTACGGGATGTCGTGGAGGCGAGCATAATGCGTATTTGGCCATACAGTGACTTGCGGTGGCCAGCCGATGAACAAGTCAGCGCTTTATCCTTCCCATACAAGTCTGGTACCAATTCATCGACCCGGAGGGATGGAAGGCTTGGTTGCCTGGGCGGGAAATCCGAACCAGGAACCTGGTATCGGGTGCACGCGACAGTTGGCGCCTCCTCCGACTGCGCTACACGCGCCCGCTCTCTGGTTCCTTTGCTTTCGTTTTACCTCGAAGTTAAGGCCTATCTTGCGGACGCTGTCTTCCTTTCCACGCAGAACGTGGCCGAGTATAAGGACACATAAGCTTGACGTGGCAAAATTATAGTCCTCCAAAGTGGAGACATTTTCTGAAAATAATAGCACTTAAATTACCGAATCCTTTGAAAAAGTACATCATTGTGATCGAGAAATGCTAGGGAATCCAGAAAACTATGTGTTACAACAAATAAAGTAGAACAAGGCTTTAATAGGCCGAATTTCTTCCTCGTTAGCTACTTAGGAGCTGTGGGTGTAATTATCTCCCGCAAGGGAAGGGGACAACCGCGCCAGACAGAAATTATGTCACTAAGCTATTTTTCAGGCGCTCGCTAGGCGGTTTGCAGCTCATCGGGAAGAGGGTTCGGTGCTGGTCACGAATATGTGTTTCAATTTACATTGGGCTCAATTTGAAGAGGGCTACAGAAAAACGGCGGAAAAGGCTGTTTTTTCGCTTAAGGCCGGTATTGTACATAGACACATAGGTACTCTGCCAATACATCCTGTTAGTAGAACAGAACGATGTGAGCGTCGACCTGTCCAAAACATGCTGAAAGCTCATTTCCTGTGTTCATTCTAGTAGAGCGCATTATCAATGGAGACAAAAACAACGTTTGTAAAGCAGGGCCACACTTAATTTGACGGCTATCACTAGCCTCACAGTAGTTATACGAGAAGAAGCCTTTCTGTATAGGCATACATGTCAGTCAGCTCCGTCTAAATTGTACTATATCTTCATGTTCATTTAGGTGACGGCGACTGTAAGAGATGTGAGCGCAGTCACAAAAGTCCAGCTGAAAATCAAGGATCTGAACGAGTTCTCGCCGCAATTCGACAGACAGCTCTACGAAGTCGTTCTGGCGAAAAACTCACCTCCAGGAAGTACAATCGTCAAGGTCAGAGCGAACGATGCAGACAGGACCGACGGAACTCATCTTTTGTACAAGGTTGTCGGAGGTGAGCGAAAGGTCTAATTTGTACGGAGATAGCACAAGGAATCAAGGGCGATTCCACCACCAATTCTAGAATGCGCTTTGCTCTATGCGTAGCTGTCCTACGTGGTGTCTACGTGGTGCCCAGGCACTTTAAATGCACATTTAATCTACAGAATAATTGTGAGCGGCAGCTGGAGAAGGCTGTATTCTGCTTTTTTGCAAATAATTGTGATGCTAGTGCATAGAACCCGCACGAGTTGTGGTCTTTGCTGCAATGGGGACCAGAAACCCAATCTCGATTTGCTGAGACCAGCGCCCCCAATCTACTGCAACACCTACTTCCGGCGTAGAATACCCTCAACAATACTACTCGATCTGTTTGCTGTATTGGGGAAGTGAGCTGCTTGAAGATGGGGACACTTCTTTCCTCGAGATAGCAGAAAAACTGAGCTCCCTTTGTGCCTTATTACCTCAAGCCGTCATCACCGATTCAAACCGCCTTCATTGAAACACTGAGCTTCTACCAGTTCCGCCGTCGGGATTTTAATCCTTGCTTGCTTCGTGCTATTACTTGCGATTTTTGCGACAAGATCATAATGTTAGTAGTAGTCTCCAGCTTCCCTCTTCATAGATTCGCCTGGTCGTACTAACACCCTCAAGATGAATCGAACGTCATCCTGTGTATCACAGGAGAACGAAATGCTTTTATTTTGTTAGAAAATATAGATTGAAGCTGTTTTTTCATGGCATGTGAAAGGTCCCTTTATAAACTATTGGCCCTTTGTAATTTCCATCATTGGCAGGACATATTAGAGTCGGATGAAAATGCAAGGGCTGTATTTCGAATGCGCATAAGGAGAAAAGCCTGCGTGATTAGTTCGAGTTGCTTACTTCTACAAATGCAAAACTGGAAATTGGCGTCCTCTGAAAAGTTGCTGCTCAGAATGAACGGCCCATGGAAGGAGCTGGTACAACGAATCTAATGTACCAACTCTGTGCGTCCATAAAAAGAGATTTAGATCTCTTACTGTTGGTGGACCGCCTGAGGTTTTGGAAGACGGCATGTTTCCTTTATTACTAGAAAAATGGCAACCTTTACTAAGAGAAGATTAACCGAATAATAACCCTTGATAAAGTGCGAATTTTGGGTGAGAACGCAAAGCACTCTTCGAAATACAACGACAACACATGGCCTCCTCAATCAGTCGTAGACCGAGAGCTTTATTTTCGAGTAGTCGGCTGTGATTGTTTGTGATTTGATGGCAGGTTTAGGAGACCATAATTACCCAAAAGTTACTCCTTCGGCTATGGCGGTGTGCAGATATGTATAGAAAAACAAGATTAGCTATAAATGAAGAAGAGAGAAGCTGGAGACTATAACGCTGCGCTTAAACCGCTACTGCACACCGTTCTGCTGTCTCAAAAACGTCGGAAGTCGCATCATATAGATAAGCGTGTAAAAATTTCACAAATAGGTCCTCGAAGCTCTACCTTATTGCTCACGTCCTACAAAGCCTTATCTGTAACTCGCTGAAATCTTGTTCAGTGTCTGAAAGGACTCCAGATAAAAACTCTTTCTGTGATGTCGAAGCTCCTGGCAGATTATGAGCTCTAACAGCGCAGTATTTCGAAAGAATCAGATTTTTGCGCGCTTTATTGCAGGAAGTGAGTTAAGTGACATAGTCTAAAGGATATCACAACCGAATTCTGCGATACGCTTATGATAGAACGGAGTTGTGGTTGTTCGATTTTTTACTTCCTAAACTGAGGAAGCTTTTCAATCAACTCAATACCAGAAATGGTCCCTGGAAAAGTATAGGAGAGGGAGCTCCAGGTGCGAAACTTTCCACCAAGAGCCGCCACCATGGTGTAGCGCACCGACAGGCTGCTGCTGGATTGAATTCATTTTGTAGGAGCCGCCTAACCAAGGCGGCTGTGTGTCCGCGGGGGTTTGCGTGCTGGGAAAGGGTGGAACATGACTCAAAGTTGGTTGGCCTCCGAAAGTCACTACATAGGCGAAATGAGTCTTCCCTTCAAAATAAGTAGAACGTGTGAGCCGTCCCACAAACGGATTAGAAGCACGAATCTTTAGGCTTCTTTATTATATTCAGTAAGCCAATTCACTCTTCTAACTACTACTGATTTTCGTCATTCGAAACATGTGCACACTCGTTTTAATCCTCGAATATCTGA
Organism: Heligmosomoides polygyrus polygyrus; assembly: GCA_947396885.1. NCBI lineage: Eukaryota > Metazoa > Nematoda > Chromadorea > Rhabditida > Heligmosomidae > Heligmosomoides > Heligmosomoides polygyrus. The sequence continues at coordinate 38,829,538 of OX377201.1, forward strand.
CAAAACGCTATTTGTTTACGGGCAATTTTTAAATGAACTTTTCATTCCACAACATAGCTCGTGCTCATTGTATTCTCTTCAAAGCACCTGCAAAAAATTGAATTTGTAAGAATTTAAAGTCACCATCCCTTCCAGGCTCCGGTAGCAGTTTTGTGTTCATTCAAGAAGACGGCACACTAATACTCGGAGAAAAATCTTTGAACGCTGAGTCAGTAAACTCCTTCGATGTCGTGGTCGAAGCGATTGACAGGAGCGGTAACAAGGTGGGTGAACCTCAGAAAGACCTGTGGACGACGTCAGCAACCGACTAATTCCAGGACACTACGACCGTCCACGTTAAAGTAGGAGACGGCGGTGGAGGCTCGATCGAGTTCCCTTCACCGCTTTTCTTATGGAACATCAGCGAAGGTGAGTAGGGGAAACCAGAGCGCTACATCAGTTCTTCTTCTGAACGCAAGTGATGTTGCTTAGGTTCAATCAACGATACCCTCGACATTACTGCCAGTGCTTCGGGACAGAACGGCGACCTGGTGTATAGAATTGTGCGCGGAAATTCAGGCAATCGCTTTGCCATAGAGAAGACGTCATCAAATCGAGTCAGTCCAGAACTTTATTAGAAGTTTTGCGTTTAGCGTCACCACTGCGAATGTTGCCTAAGGTGGGCCCTTCTGTAGCGTTATAACTGAACTTTAGACTGTCCTAAAAATAATCTCGCCCCTGGACTACGAAGTGCGAACCTCCTACAAGCTTCTCATTGAAGCGAGAGATCGTGCTGAACCAACCCAGATAGCCACTGCCGTCGTCAATGTGACGGTGACCAATCGAAACGACAACGCTCCAATCTTCCAAAGGATCAATATCGAGCAGGAGGTAGGCAATAGCTCAAGCCACTAGCGGTCCCTCCTCAAATTCTCTCCGGATTCAGGCTGCAGTGGACCTGCCGATCGGCTATCCAATCCTGACCCTGACTGTCAACGACGCGGACCGCGATCGTCTATCGTTCTCCCTCTCAGGCGATCCAGGCTGCTCGTCGTTGGCTGTGGATCCTCTGGGGATCGTTTCCTTCTCGAAGCCGATCTCGAAGCGGACGCCTGGTACAGTCGTATGTGTCGTCTCTGCTACCGATGGAGTCCACACGGCCAATGCCATGCTACGACTCAACGTCCTGAACAGCAAAGAGCAAACACAGTAGGTCCCGTCAACTTTTATTGTCTCTTCTCTTTAGGTGACATAGTATTCTGCCTTTGACGCCTATGTGGAGGGAGGGGAGCGAGTGGCAGAATGTCTGTCTACAGAATGGTCTTTGGAAATCTGTTGTGTCTTTGGGGATACATTTCGCTGGATCTCTTACCACACTGTACTTTGTGCCACCAGAAGGTCTCGCTGCCATTTGGAGAAACAGATAATAGAACACGGTTTATTAGAGGATGGGTCTCCAGACGATGGCCAGTGGCGAGGTGACAAATTTCTGACCATAGGAGAATGTGGGTTCGTACGTCAGATGTCTCCCTGAGTTACGGTAGCGCGCCGCCGCTCCCGATGACGGTAGCTTGGCGGGTTGCTGAGCCCGCCTCGATCGTGGGAGGTATCGCGGATGAACAGCAGCGTCGAAGCTGACTCTCTGTAGATGGAGAGTGAAGACTTTACTCGTTTTTTGCTCTTCTTTCTCTTCGATCTTCTAGTTTTCATATGCCTTGGGACGCTGAGTGACTCCTGGCGCGGATTTGCCTCTATAATTCACTTTGACGACGGCATTAAACATCGAACTAACCACATCCGCATGCTACTAAAGACTACATTCAACTAACAAACCGTAAAACAAGCAAAGGAAAGCACATAGGAAGTTGAAAAGAGAGCATGGTCTGAGCGAAACCTATGGAGCTGTTGAAGACTAAGGAAGTGTAGAAAATCAAGGAAGTTGATGTGTTTTTCTTTCATCATTTCTTCTTTGTAATCTCGAATGCGGCGTGTGGTCGGACCCAAAACTTGCACAAGAGAAACGAGAAAATGCGGGTTCTGTTCAACTCGCCTCATTTCGTAGCGAAATCTCGTCCGAGGCGGGCGCGGGAGCCAATAAGCCTAGGGTAATGAGGCATGTCGCTCCGGCTTCTAGAGTAGTGAGAGACACCTAACGCAACGCACCGGCAGGTACTGAGGTTGTAGGCTCGCATAACATGTTTTGTCGCGTTCGAAACTTTAGCGCCATGCGGGTCTCGAATCCGCATATCCTTCCACCGGGAGGAATTACATCACTATCAAACGGCGCGTATGGTGAAATGACATAGGGAATTCCTGCCCGATTAGCAGGTAGTACGGTTCAAGCCCCGCTCGGGGGGTTTTGACCGCAGCAAAACTTCGTTGTGAGAAGATGCAATCATTTACTAGTGATAAACGCCTAGTCTTTGCCTAGAAGTCCGTTGATCGTCCGGTATCTGAGCCTACCAGCACAATGAGCGGGCAAGCGGTCCATACAAAGGAAATGCCAATGCTGAGTAATGTCTTAGTTCCTAAATTTAGAGGTTTTAAGCCGTATGAGAATTGACCCTGTTGCCTAGAAAATGCTGGAAGCATGGGTCTTGTTCTCTTTACAAAGTGAAGACAGCTAGCTACTTTTCGCACTTTGAAACAGTCTCAAATCTATTCTTTATCGTAGTTTAAAATTGAACGTTTTATAGAAATTCAAGCATTATTGGCATCCATGGGGCATGCGAATTATAAATTTCCAAAGGAGGTCACTGTAACGCCCACCTCCTACGAGTACTGAGACATCGTGGCACACGCGCATGGAGGACGAGCTCCCTTGGCCGGAGACAGCGTGGACAGACGGCGTGGGAGAAGGCTTGTTGGCAGGCCTAATGAAGATACTGAGAAAGCGGTGTGATGACCAATGATTGAATGAGAGGGTGAACTGAACCGCGCACATCTGTGCGACTAACGCCAGGAATGAAAAGCAATATTTGCTAATAAGGGACCCTTTTTTCTGGCTGTGGAAAGTGTTGGCTAATATTGAACCTCGTTAAGTCCTGTACCTAGATTTATTTATTTATGTATTTATTTCATTGCACAGCAACATGCACCTATGACATTGATCCAAAATTATTATCGAAGATTTGTTCGGCTAATGTTTCGGCGCTGCCGTTTTCTTCAGAGCGTGGCAAGGATAGGTGAAGTTGGAGAGGTTGGTCTCTCCAAGGGTCATTTCAGTTAGCAGCAGTTTCAAAAACTCCTGAGAAAGTGAGGCGAAGCCGTAGTCGACAGTCCAGTTCGCGTGAACCAATGCAAACCGCCTTCATAGTCTTGAGTGCTGTATCTGTGTACTGGAGCGACTGGATTGGTGTTTTGTTGAGCAGCGGTGAAGAGCCATCTATGAGATTGTACTGAGCGATGGTATGCTAGGATTGAACGACAGTCGACCGTGGAGTGTCTTGGCTGAATGCTCAAAGTGCGGTGTTCCAAGTGCCGCTTCCCTCTATTGCAACCGGGCTCCAATCTGCTGTTTGGGATTCAGCCAGAGTTTTCGCTTCGCCCGCTTAGGGAAGGATAAGTTAACAGAGCTGGATACGCCAGCGTCTCCATAACTCACTGCAAATGCTGAAATACCTTCACGTTTATCCTAAATTTATGTAGCTGCAAAATGAACGGCGCATATGTACTGAACCCGACAGCAGTTATCCTTTAAATTGCAGGAAACCACCGCATGACAACCGTGCTCCTCGGTTTGCCAAAGAGATCTACACAATAACGGTGAACTCTTCGCAGACTAACCAGCTACTGAAGAAGGTGACAGCGACGGATCCGGATGGAGATGTGGTCGTGTACTCAATTGAGCCGCCAGAGTTCAGGAACTTGTTCGCTGTCGACTCAGAGGTAAGACGCTCCATCCCCACCCTAATACTTTGTGTAATTCCCGCTCATTCAGGGGCAATTGAGCGTCCGCGTGCCGATTTCCGACCTCAAGCAGTCGCTGTACAGCTTCCTCGTTGTCGGAGAAGATCAAGGAAAGCCGATCATGTCGTCGTTCACGAACATCCGAGTACGAGTGCAGGAAGCCGACGTCGCGCTTGTCACGGCGAGCACCACAAAAGACCATGTCTCCTCCTCCACCACTTCCGCCCCAAAGTCCTCTACTGGGTCACTGACCGCCAGCAAGGCAACACCCAGTGGCGGTGAGAACATGCTGTTGACAACGGCTCCCCTGCAGTCCAGGTCAACTGCTTCGCCTGCTACTACTGCCAGGACAAAAGGGTCGTCATCTCCGCCACCGTCGCCGCCTACATCAACCAACAGAGGTCCTCATTTCAAATATTTTATTTTGAACTCTTTGGTCTCTTTTCATAATATATGTCTGGACGTCTTCCAACAATTCGGTGAAACTCTATGTGGCCTTTGCCATGTGAATGTTTTTCAATACTGGCAATACACCACTTGAGTTCAGAAGTCCGCTTCGGGCGAAGGAAGTACACCTTCGCGATTCCAACCAACGCCAGCGTGGGAACATACCTCGGTCAAGTGAAAGTGAACGATAACGAGGTGTCACTCGCATTCAAGGAGACGAAACAGTTCTCGATCGACGGAGAGGGCTGGATTCACACCGCAGCCGCCTTTGAGGGTCCTACGAAGGTCGAGGACAAAATCCTGGCAAAGAAACAGGTGAGATGTTCCTGAGTTTACTCCAGTTAGTCCGCTAAAGTGTTATGTTCCAGGGAGTTACCGTAGCTGAGACCGACTTTGTGGTGCACGTTCTGAATACCGAGCCCGTGAACGCATCGACGACTGTCAGCGCTTCCAGTGGAAGTACAGCCACTTTCACTGATATTACCGCAGAGCAGGCCTCTTCAACCGTCTCTGGAAGCACCTCGGAGCCGAATTCTCCGCCATCGACGATCGCACCATCAACCACTTCCTTACTTCCGAGCACCGAAACAGACGTGTTGACGAGGGCGGACACTATCACGCCTTCGATACCATCAAGCACGTTCTCGTTCTCGAGACCTATGTATTTCGCCTTCGTGCCTGAGGGCCAGTATACGAATGGCATTCGCCTGTCCGTGAAACCTGAGTCGTTTTCTGTCAACAGAAACACGTCGGTTCGGTACGAGATCGACGAGAGTGCCGACCACATTCCGTTCTTCCTCACTTCCGACGGCCAGCTCATCATCTTCGACGTCGACAGAGAGGCGCGTGCCTCATACATGTTCCCCATCAAGGTACGATCCCACAGCTAGCTCGTGTGCATAGCTGAAGCGAATGAGCGCTGTTTAGGCTACGAGTGCTGAGTACGGCGTCGCGAGGGCAACGGTGAATGTGACGATTCTGGACGTCAACGACAACTACCCGGTGTTCAACGCGTCTCCTTCTGCGCTCGGCGTCTACAACGACGTCGCCATTGGCACGCCGCTCTTCCACTTCAGCGCCCACGATCGCGACGCCGACAACTACGGCACGATCACCTACGGCATCGAGGAGTCAGACGTGCCATTCGACATTGATCCACACGGTATGCCTCGTATAGATTTAGCACCTAATCAATGGTCACCTTACTAGAACTGCGGCTAAGGTTGAAGCAGGCACCTCAGCCTCTGTATCTGTTCACTAGTTGCTGTATTTCCTGGGCTCTTACGATTAGATTGGGTTCTGCCAGTGTTGAGGTAGCTGACAGGTGCAATTTCGATTATAAGGGCGTGTTCATAAGTCTCTTCGCAACGCACCTACCGAGACATCTGCTTGCAAGCTATGTAGCTGTCCACCTGTTGTTGCCAGAAGATAGGAGAAAGCTTTTAGTATCCCGGAAAACTTCAAGTATTGAGCGTTTCATCAGTAAGATCAGTAAGATAAAACTTCAAATTCGCATCCAGACTAAATGTCAAATGCAATACATCCCAGCGTGGCGAGTTTCCGTCCTTTGTTTTGCGCCATCTTGATAGCTCCACCTGGGAAGCCAGTTTTCAAGAAATGTCAAAGCGCTGAAGTCTTGGAAGGCGGTTGTCCATCACTCCGAAGTACGGAGCTATGCTATACGGATTCGGTGCAGTTCCCGTGTGCTTTTCGCTTTGGCAGTATGTGGATGATCACCGGGCTTCGATGTCTTATTCAGAGAACCAGAGCAGATGGCTTTCTTAGCGCTTCGAGGACCTTCAGTGCTTTACATTCCATCGAGCTGGATCTTGAAAAGCTTTAAAGCTGCGGTAGTATTATATCCCTCTTGGAGACACCTGTTCTTGGAATGAGGTTATACCATCCTCAGAAAATGTATCTTTGACACTACTAGTAGATATAATGTCGTGCTTATAGCGCTTTTTGAAAGAACTGAGGTCTTTCCATTTCAAGAAGCTGCTATTTCTCTAACAGTATGGAAACAGATGTATAAGCCATTGGGGCGAAGATGCTACTACGGCATTGGCGTCCGGAGAGGGGGAGGAAGGTGGGTCCGACGTGTGAAAATTCCTGGAATAGCCGTTGAGTCTACAACCTTCAACTGAAATTCTCATAGACCCTCTTTCCGTAGCATCTTTGTCGTTTCATAGCATTAGGATAAAAATGACAAAGGACGGCCGTGATAATTCCCCCGGAGTACGCCACTCATTCTACTTCTACGGGATATTGTGGAGGCATTTTGAATGCGTATATATGTAGCCTATACAATGGCTTGCGATGGTTAGGCGATGAACAAATCAGCGTTGTATCCTTCCCAGACAAGTCTGGTTTCAATTCGGCTTCAGCGGAGGGATGGAAGGTTTGGTTACCCTGGGTGAGAAACCCGAAGCAATAACCTGGAATCGGGTGCAGGCAACAGTTGGTGCTTCCTACGCCTGCGCTATCACCCATCCAAACAGCATACAACCTGAGACATCCCATCCTACGGCGCATAAAACAGCTAATACACCTGCTGGTTTATCCTTGTGTTGGTTCTTCCGTATTCGGGCGAGCTGTATTATGGGCTAATGCCTGTAGCCACTAGAGATTGCACTCGACCGTGATGATGACTGATCCCGGAGTTCCTTCCCTTGCCCTACCTTGCGCTCTTCTTCGGAACGTGGAGCCTGCTGTATGTTAAGGGCGTTCACAAGCCCCACATCGGCGGCACAAATAACAGCCGGCGATGATTCCACCCTTGAGCCTGACGATTGCAAAGTATAAAGAAGATCATAATGCTAGAAATGTCGTAACTAAGAATTGTCCAAAAAGAAGTTCAAGGGACGGCAGTACTCAGAGAATGTTACATTAGTATTCGACATTTCATACCCGGAATGCAGCAGTTGTTTCAGATGGTACCCTATTCGTCTCGCAGTCGTTGTCGACCAACCTCGTGGACGAGTTCCCGATCGCCATTTTTGCACGAGACAACGGAAGGCCTTCACTGAAATCCACACACAAGGTCAGGCCCACTACTCATCGAACGTGTCGGCTTTTTCTACAGTTTGCGTTGCGTTGAGATGTGCGAGATTGGAACAAGCGCTTGTTTTCAGGTTACCATCCATGTATTCGACCCAGCCAATGATCTGCCGATGTTCCCCACGGAGCTGCACGACGCGATTGTGTTCCTAGGAACACAACCAGGAACCGAAGTGGCTACGCTGCTGGCAGGACCCACAGTCAACACGAGACCCTCTCAGGAGAAGATACTGTACTCTCTGGTCGACAACTACAAGTGAGTGGCGGCGTGGGAGCAAGTGAGTGAGCAGCCTCCACGAGACTGAGCCCTGTTTTGCAGCGGATTGTTCGAGATGGAGGACGGCGGACGGTTGGTGCTGGCTCGTCAACCTCTAGTCGAGGAACAGAATCGCTACGTGCAGCTGAACATCACTGCGGAAAACAGCCATGGCAAGACGTGGACAGCGGTGAGTTGAGGTGTCATCGTGCAAGTGAGGATCGTGCGTTAATATCATGGAGGTAATTCGAAGGTGGAGTTGGGATGCACAATGACATGCGGTGATCAACCGATGGACAACTCAGTGCTTTGTCCTTCTCATACAAGTCTGGTGTGCCTTTTCACCGATCCCGGAGAGATGTAAGGCTTGGTTTGCCTTGGTAGGAACCGTCGACCAGTGCATGGGTTCAGGTTGCATGCGAGAGTAGGCGCCCCATCCGACTGTGCTTGCACGCTCTAAGGGACTAACCATAAGGGATGAAGCCATGAATACTATTTTCACGTCACACTACAAAACAAACAGGATGCTTTGAAATCGAAATGGATGGGCTTCCGATGCATTGTGCAGTTTCGTAGCGAACAACTTGAGAACATTGGATTCAATATATGGACGGCCGCATGAAAATAAGGCTACCCGAACCTTGATTTGTTCTCAAATGGAGTCTCAAAATGTTGCGAGTCTCAGCTTTCTACTTGTCGGCATACTGTAAGGAATAAGGGATTTATTGTGGTGATCAAGATCTGCAGATAAACATAGAAAAAGTCCTCTACAGGCCAGTAGTAAGTTAGGATTCGAGATCCATTGAAATGTACCATTGAAGTGTGTTTAAACCAAGGTCTACACCTTACTATTCAAACCAGACACGCATCGAAATGCCCACAGTAAATCTAGGATCACGAGAAATGTTTTGATTTCTCTCAATATTTTTAAATTCTGGATGAACAATAAAAGTCAATACAGTACTTGAGTGGTCGTAAAATTCTTGTTAACTGTGGTAGTGTTTTCAGACACGTTTTAAGCTGCTAAAAAATCAGTAAATTTCCGATGCGTCGAAATAAAAGGTTGTGCCATTCGCTGGTTCACTACACCATTATGTTTACCAGACTGATAGCAAAAATGGTGCTTACGATTTTGCTTTTCTGCACTTCAGTCGATCCTTAAGACACTATGTAAAATTTTTATTGTGCATTAAAGCAGTGTAATCACGCTTTGGGGACTTCTGTTCAAGGGTTTAATACATTTTCGACGAAGTTTGAAACGAATTTTTCGAGCCTTCGAAACTTTACTATGGTTTTGTTATGGCTTCAGAGGTGTTCACAAGTCTGAAAGCGTCCGATTGGACATTCTGATTGTGAACGTGAGCAACATCCCCTAGTACTGAGCCTTCAGTTGTACACAACTGGAGTCTCATAACGTTGCGGGGGATCAACCTCTACTTGCCGGCTTACTGACAATAGAAGGTATAATGGATTTATTGTAGTAGTCAAGATCTGTAGGTACAAAAGTCCTCTACTGCCCGCTAGTCGGTTAGGATTTCAGGTAGAAAGCACGCTCGGTGAGCAGGACGGCCTGCTCCCCAAATCAAAACTGACGTAGAGCGTGCCTCTAAAATAAACAAATTACATCAAGATTCTGTCCGCGTGCAGAACACCATTACATACTGTGCTCATGGTTATGCATGAAGTACGTTCGAAGTTCATGCCGGTGGTCCTAAAAATAGTCGAATTCAGATTTCTTTTAAGGCGCGTGATAGAGCAGTCGGAGGTGGTGCCAGCTGTCGCTTGCATGCGATTCCAGGTTGCTGGCTCTGATTTCTTACCCAGGCCAAACGAGCTTTCCATCTCTTCCGGGTCGCAGATTTGATTCCAAACTCGTCTGGGAATGAAGAAGCACGGAATTCTTTATTAGGCGGCCACGGCAATTCGTTGTATAGGCCAAGCACGCACTCCAACTTCGACCTCGACAGGAGTAGGACGCGTAGCTCATCTGAAAAAGGATTGAATAACGTCGTCCTTTGTCCTTTGTCAGATTTATTTTGTGTAACTGTCATCTATCGCCTAGGTTTTCGGTTTCAAAGAATTTTTGTTTGATAATCAAAGTATAGTTTTACGCAAATCTGGGATGGGCACGTAGGTTTGTTGGTGAATTTTTGTCTCGCACTGAGGTGTTTTAAAAGATAGTGAAATATGTATTACTCAAGTAAAATATGAGAATCTCTGAATACCCCCGAGTATCTTCCCTAATAGCAGTGTGCGGTTGAAAACCCTGTTCGTTTCCAGCATCATTTCAGCTTCTAATTTTAGCTAAACGTGCTCGTGGAGGGCGAAGTCCATTCCACGGACGAAGCAACCACCAACAGCTCTGCTTCATCGGACAAGTGCTACTTCCCTACTAAGGTCTACAACGCTGAGATCATGGAAAATCGGGAAGGGCGAAATCGAGTAGCCAAAGTGACGTCGTCTTGTGAAATCGACTCCCGTCCGTTCCTCTACTCCATGTCACCAGTATCAAGTAGGCCTCACCGCTCCCTGACATATGTAGTCACACCCACCCTGAGTAAGGCAAGCCGTTTTCAGAAGATTTCGAGTTGAATCCGTCCACTGGTGAAATCTTCGCCGTACGCCCCCTGGATCGCGAAAAGCGAACGTTCCACTTTCTCTACATCAGCGTGTCAAGCGGTGGATCCGAAAGCGAGAAGCGCCTCATCCGCCAGAGCCCAGTGATCGATCGTGAGTTGCTCACAGTTCCATTTCGCTGCACTGAGTACTACTGCCGTGTTCAATGCGGTTAGGCGGCAGTGAGGCGACGCTGTTCAAGGCCCTTCCTGCATCACACAGGCATCGTTCAGAAGCGAAGGCGAAGCTCACCGAATCCGAGACGCTGGTGGTCGTGCGCGTCCTGGACGAGAACGACAACGTCCCGAGATTCGTGCGCGGGAATGCGAGCGAGCCGATCGTCGCCACCATCGACTGGCAGGCCCGTCTGTTCAGTCCAGTGCTCAAGCTGGAGGTAGAAGCCTAGACATATTTCTTATTCGGAGACCTTTTACCACGCTTCTCGTTTTAGGCCAAGGACGCAGACGAACGCGCACAGCTGTCCTACTCGCTGAGTGGCAGCGACCACGAGTACTTCTTGGTGAACGCCACCAACGGACTCGTGATCCTCGCGAAAACAATCTCGGACTATTCTGGCGAGTCCCTGGAGTTCAACGGCATCGTCAGTGACGGCGTCCATCGTTCGGAGGTGCCAGTTCTGGTAGGCGTTCAATTCTTGCTTAACTTGGAGATGGATCTGTACAACCTTTTTTTACAAACTCATTTCTAAACTAATGCCGACAGCAATCAAAGTGAAGTCTTCCTTGAAACCAAACTGGCTATGCTTTATGCAGGCCGAAATGAATTTTAGGCTCATAACGAATCTCAGAAAAGTCTTAGAAATTTTCCATACCGATCCTTTTTAAAATGACCACTCTATAAATGGTGTTAAAGTCTCTAATATTAATATTTTTACCTACATGAATGACCTAAGGCTCATTTCGAAGATTTTTTTCCAAAATTGGTGTGGAAGGGCAGTGATTTTTCAGTTTAACGTGCGAAGAGTTGCGCCATGTTTCCGACCAGTAGACCGCGGTGTCTATCTGTTTGATATTCCAAATGGGTTTTCTTGTTGTTACGCAAATGACTGCGGTTAGTTAAAAACAACAGCAAAAAGCACCAGCAACATACGGTTCTGAACTGCAGAACTCGTTGACAGGATCAATAATGCTGAAGAACCGCCAGTGTCGTTCCTAACGAGTCCATGCAATCTCGTCAGGTACGTAATGAACTGGTGCACGTTATATTAGGGGGGGGGGGAAGGGGGCAAAGTATTGAGAGTCTCCATGCCGTGCCCACATATGTCGTGACTGGAGTCCGGTTTCGTGCTTCTCGTATTTGTATGTTTGTTTGCTACTACTGAACGGTACCTGAGAAGTGACCATTTTCGCCCTTTCCAGAAGCATGCCAAAATCCCAGTCTGACTCATGCCGAAACCCCAGTCTGGCGAGTCGACCTGTGTCGCGCAAATCTCGCCTAATTCCCAACCCCGAGCAGCATGGACTCAATAGTCACCTAAGATGAGAAGTACGCCTTCTACCTTAACCTTGCCAAGCAGCGAGTCTGGGTGAGGCCTGCTGACCTGTTACCGACTTTCGTTCAGCGGGATATTCACGGCGAGAAGCACCTTCTGAGCGTTTGAGTCTGCGCCCATGGACCGGTATACTGGAAGCTGTTTTCCAAAAGCACGACGATGGACTCCAAGACCATGGTGAACGAAATAGAAGAGGTGGACCGGCGACTCGCACTTATTCTGTCTCAGTGCTTCAAGAAGTTCATGCTCTTCGACAACGCAGCACCGCGTCGGGCAAAAGTGACCACGGATAAGCCTGCTCAGCTGGGCTACGTTCACGTGCCTTACCCACCGCATTCGCCGAACATCTCTCCATGCGACTACTACTACATACTTCTTGAGCCTACATGGCTTCATGGTCGGAAGGGAAGCAAGGAACACAACTATAGTGCACATGCGATTTATTCGCGTGACGTGCCGTAAAATAGCTGCTTTTTTGCTCTGTAAAATAAGCTCAAAACATGATGAAGGAAAGAAAGAGAATGTTGTGTCCTTCAAGCATTACGGTCATTCATTTTTGGAAAACTGTAAAGGCGAAATTTAAAGTTTCTTGAAGCGACGCAATCCTGTTGACTCTTTGAAACGTGCCCTCTTCGAAAGTGTCCACCTTGAACCGAACACCCTCTTCATTCTCACGCAATTCGCTTCAGGTCTACGTGATATCCCCGTCGTCATCGTTGGTGCAGCTGACGTCCGAAGTGCCGCACTCGCAGCTCGACCAGCGATCTGTCGAGAGGACGCTGAACCAGCTGACAGGACTGGACAACCGTCTCCTGGCGAAGCAACCGTTCGTCGACCAGCAGGGACACGCCGACCCCACCAGGTTAGTGATCGCTTCCACAATCAGGTTCTTCAGATCCTGAAGTCGTAAGGTTTTCCTCCATCCAGGTCGCATCTCTTCGTCTACGCTCTCGATCGCAATACAAAAGCTCCCCTGTCCAAAGAGGATCTCGTCAAGTTAGTCGTCCCAAGCCTTTGTTGGGTTGCTTCTGCGAGTGAGAAACACGCGTGCTTCAGAGTGCTTGAGCATCACGCCGCGCCGCTGCTCTCGTCCCCGTCCAAGATCTCCGAGATCTCCTTGCTGATGCAGGCTCCCACTACAGTGTCGACCTTCGACTTCATCCTCGCCATCATCGTCGTAGGCCTTCTGCTGCTGCTTCTCGCAGCCTGCTGCGTCCTCTCATCATACTGCAAGCGGTACGTGACCTTGACAGCGTTCGGTCGTTTCGGCGTTGTATCGCGAACGATTCAGGAAACGGGCAGTAGCAACCAGCGATCGAGAGTACATGGTGACAGCGAAGGCAGGACCTCGTCCTTACGACGTTGAGGCGTATTCGCGGACAACCGCCCAGCGGGTGCTCTCAGCTCGACCGCTACCTGATCCTCTGACAAATCAGTGCGTTCCTCTATGCCTGTTTCGCAGCACCTACATACAGCATCTGCTGTGATCACTTCAGAATCGAAGTCGCCGTTTCACCCATCTTCATGGACCAAACGCTGACGACAAACAAAAGTGACACGATGCAGGATTTTTCCAATAGTATCAGGTGAGATTTTGGTAGAGGTTTCGGTACTGGTCGTTAACGCGGCATACATGAGAGGTGGGACACAACCCACCAATCAGGCGGCATCAACCGGACATGAAATCCAAAGGCGCGCACTGCCTCTGCCATGACTGCCTTACCTCGCGCGTATTCGTTCGGTTCTCTCATTGGCTGTGACGCTCTATCGTTTCCCATGTGGGTCAAATTAACGAGCCAAAGTTCCTAAGGCTAACGTAATGTACTCCTCTCGTACGATGTATCCTTCTCTTCGTTCTGCCGGTTTAAAGCCTTTGGTATCATACTGGCATTGCTGTAGAGGAGGACAGGCCATTTCATGCTATGCTGTGAGCGAAAATTCAAGGTTAACACATTCGTTTCGAATGCAGAGCAGATACATTTGATCGGAGCATTCGTCTGCTGGGAAACGCTGGCACTGGATACCATTATGGGGAAGCTATTTACGGTGGATAAATTAGCGAGCAAGACCCGTGAAACCTATAGCCCTAGGAGGCGAAGGCTGTCGCGTGCACCCGATTCCAGGTTGCTGATTTTGATCTCCCGCACAGTTGAACCAACTCTTCCATCTCTGTTGTCGGTGAATTGATTCCGGGTTCGTCTGGGAACGATAAAGCACAGACTTCTTCATCAAGTGGCAACCTCAATTCACTGCATAGGCCAAATGCGCGTTCCAGTTGCGTCCACGACATCCCGCAGAAGTGGAACGTGCAGCACATTCCAAAAATGTTTAAATAAGCCGTCCTTTATCCTTTCATCGTTTAAATTGGCGAGAATGATTTATTTGCTTAGTCCTCGCGCATTATCTTGATTTACTCTACAAAAAATCTGGTACCCCAATCCTTCTAAAGTTCTGGTGTCACTTCATTCTGGATACCGAAACATGAGCACAGCGCACAGCTAGGTGTCGAAGGAGTGGATCATTCGTTCTGACGCGACTGGAGGAGCTTTTGTGCACTTTCTTGAATACTTCCTCAAAAGGAAGGGATACATCGCTGATCCTAAGAATTGAGCATAGCGATTCACGTGTATATGTGCTATCGTTGCTAGCTATTTAACTCCCTTTTTTTGGAGGTGCTCTGCTCCGCACAACTGACGATCGTCAGAGTGAGGTCCTCATTGTCAGTGATTATCCGACCTAACGTTAATTCAAGTAAAAGTTGTTAATCACTGTTACCTTAAGACGCTTTGTGATCGGGGTCTTCCGCGTCACTGCAACTCCTTTTTTGCACTCTTATTTAGGCTCAAACGACGGGTATATAAGCCACACGTTCTTACAAGGATTTCCGTTTCCCTTTCATGCATCTGCGATGATGACTTCGTCTACTCAAAATCGTTTTAGGGAGAGGCCATCACTCTTGCAAAGTGCCTTGGCGAGACAGAAGGTGAGTATATTTTCTATCGTGTTCCACTGTAAGTCTTATGATTTTAGCAATTATTGAAAAATTTACCCGAATCTTTATCCCGAACATTTGAAGGCTCACGAAAAGGCGTCTTTGGCCTCGGCGGGTGTCGATCTTTCGCTTTGGTATTCAGAGTTTGGTAAATGATTACGGTGCCTTTTGTTTATGCTTTTGCTTCGTTCGATGGACTGCCGCTCGCCCATTTTTCGCCGTAAATTTTTTTTGTGAAACACGGAAGATAAACTGATACGGCACAATTCATAACACGTAAATTCTCACCAAAAGAAAATTTTATGCAGGGCGCATCTGTGATGTCGTCGCCTTCTTCCCAGGTGACAGACGGGTTATATCCATGTTATTTGGCTTAGTTCTTAAAACTGCTGCATAGTATTGATTATTGTTATTAGATTGATTAAATTATTGATTTTTGCAGATGTCCTTCAAGAGTTCCGAAACTTCAGCCCTGGAATAATAGAGGTCATACTGTATAATAATCCGCTAAGAGCCATCGATCGGCGAAAACAGGGGGGGGGGAATCACGGGGCGCGAAAATAGCGGAAAATACCCAGGCGTCTTCTATGTGCTTGGGGATTCAGTCGACGTGCCGAAGACGTCGCCCAACGTGCCTATAGATTCAGAACACGTGCCGAAACCGTCGTCCGCTGTAGAGGATTATTGATGGGAACCACTATCAGTAAAGGAGAGTTATGGCGGTAAGGGAGACTAGTAGTGGGGGACCAGTACCAGCGATGGAGACGAGTTCAACTAAGATGGGACCAGTAATAGGGAAGAGCGCCAGTAAAGGGGATCTGTAGTGGGGGACCAATCCCAGCTAGGCAAGAGGGAACCAGTAGTACGAATAATGGTGGACGAGCTCCAGTAAGGGGAACCAGTAGTGGGACCAATACCAGTAATGGGGACCAATTCCGCAAAAGGGATGTCAGTAGGAAAAGACGGTACGGAGGACCAAAGGGGCCCAGTAAGGCGGAACTAAGGGGGAAACAGTAGAAGCTCTCAGTATCAGAAGGTGTCACAGATAGATCATGCAATGAATAGGCACATGGCAATGATCAATATTATCGACTTTCCCCCAGATTTAACCGATCAAGCCGGGACTTAAGTGATTACTATCGCCGACGTGAGGCTTCACATCAGATAGGAACTTTCGATCGGGGGCCAATATCGGTCGATATAATCCCCGACAGGTGATTTCGAACTGGGAGACACACGGGTATTATGGCCGACGGAAATGCTTCACAGCAGGTGGAAAGTTTTAATCGAGAGGCCAATATCGAGCAACATTCTTGATTGTAGCTTGAAAGTGATGTTCCTTTGTTTGTCTGTCGATGACGATAAGGCAATGCGTCACTGCTTTAGCGGTCCCGCGTGGAAAAAATTCTGTCCTTCTGTCCAACTTAGTAACAGCAGGGAATCCTCCATTATGTCCAAAAGACTTTTCGTCGTGTGCCGAAATCGATCAGACGCTCAGTACCTATCCAGAATGTCGATTTTTGCATGAGGTCGGCCGTAAGAGGATGAGGAGTGAAGGTGTCTGCAGTCAACTTGGCGCTGAAGTGATGTGGGGTCCGTGCTAAGGGGCATCAGGAGAGTTGTCGAAGAACCGAAAGCACGATGTCACTGATAAGCACAATCAATGGCATCACTGAACCGTCGGAGATGATGCCGATGTTGGACGCAGTGCTGGAGAGGGGTGTGCTTCATGCAGCAAAATTACTTGCGTGACCATAGGAAAGTAGAGCAGGGTTGGAGCACAATGAGGAAGTTCTCAAATAATGCCTTGTCTACTAAGAGGGAGGGACAAAAGCTGCGCCAGTAGAGCAGCTAGCTTGAGGTGATTGTCTTTCGCTTATCGTTAGTGATTCTGCACATCGCGCGAAGCGCGCAAGTGTGAGGCACCCCGATAGGCGTGACGGAGCACTTGTTAATATCCCCCTTTATATAATAATAATACTTCGTTTAACATTAGGCTAGTAGTATTCGTGGAGCAGGCTTATGGTTAGGCTTTTCTGAATATTGAATGGCTGCATGTGAACGTCGTTGCGAATGCGGTCGAGTCTTTTCAGGTTCACTCCACTGCCTCCAGGTCGACCGAACAATCTCATACGTAAACTTCCCCACTGTCTTTCTACAACTACGGGTCATTGTTTCGGTAACTGTATAGTAGCAGAGGTTGCAAATGATGTTGTTCTCTTTCACTTATGCTCAATCAACTGCGTTCAATTCAGTGTATGTCCTAGGAACGGTGCTCTATCATTTTCGCCTGTCTTCGAGAGTGTTGCTTCAATGAAATATTCCATTCATATTGACGTGCACTCTGATTCGATAAAGTGCAGTGGTGAAGAGAACAAGCGACAAGGAGCTGCAGTCCTCGAGGGCAAACCTTCAGAATTGCAAGAGGCGGATATAGGGTGCGTGACCTCCCACGCTTGGCATTTTCAGGGGCCCTGTATATCCCTTGGCCTCCATCCCAAGGGATATACAGGGCCCCTGAAAAGGGTCAATGCACTGTTTTGCCGAACTGCGCCCATTTTTTATTATTGATCTCGCTACAATAACGCATTGCAGTTCACATTAAAGAAATGGTGGTACAGTAGACTGCGCAATACGTCGGTCCAGCATTTCGTGATGTTCATTTGATTGATGGTGCAAATGCAGCTCACATAGAGATTTCCAACAAGGCTTTGCATAGATTATTCCTATGCTTCGTTGAGTTGCTGTTTTAACTTGTGCTCTCAAAGCCCAAGGCTATTTATGAAAAGTTATGGTGAACTGATATTTTGCAGTGAACCAAGACATCTGCTCGTCGACAACCAACCGTCATCCTACTAACGAAGGCGTGTAACCTATCGTGGGAGCGAAAGTGTGAATAATTTTTTGTTGATCGGAACGTCTTGGTAGAGATTTTTTTTGGGGGGGGGGTCCAAGGGCCAGATTCATCAACAATTAAACCCTGGGGAATGTAGGGTAAAGGGGTAGAGATAAGATACAGGGATAGAGATGAGTGCTCTATAGTGGGTATCTATACCCCTAATACTCACGGGTTAGTCGTTGCTGAATCCGGCTCCAGAACTTCCGACTTTCGCTTGAGATCTTCCTTGGGTTTTAGTACGAACTCAATTTCCCAGGAGCATCTTCGAGCATTGATCTTTCACGAAAGGCGCCGCGGCACTGGAGCGAAGGCAGCAGTCCGCAACAGCAACAGCGGACATCACTACCATCCACACCGTCAACTACCGGTTCCTTCGTTTCCCAGAAGAAGCCACGGACTTCGAAGGCAAACCTCGGTCGGGACGCCCCCAAGCAGTGAAAGATTTGATGCACTTGGTAGAATTCAAAAAATCTCTTCACAGCTCCTAATTGGACATCTTGAAGTCATCGAACACATAGCAGAACGAAACCTTTTCTTTCTCAAAGCTCAAACACATGAACGGATCAGAAGCACTCTTGAATTAGGAAGCGGGTAATGCTAACTCTGCCAAATGTGGAAGAAGTGCAGGGAGAATTCTCTCTCTAGACTTACGCCTTTCCTTAATTAGGATCAATGTGGACCGATGCAAAGCCGATGCGATAACTTTGATACGGATGTGATAAGAATCAGCTGGCAGCAGTAGATGATAGCGGCCGACACGTCAGCGCAGAGGAGCGGGTGGTTCACTCTCATTTGTTGCCTTGCAACTGACGGTGCTCTCGAAGTGAAGCTTACTAACGACTCGTTATGGCACTGAAAGGATCCAATACTAAAACCAACGACAAGGTGAGTGTCCTGCGCTGTGAGCAGCTCGGAGCTCTGCCGTCGACGACGAGAATAGAGAAAATCGTTGAAGCAAGAGGCTGTTAAGTTTAGGCGGAAGGTTTTGAAGGAAACTGGGCGCTAAATGGCTCCGTGAATGAAGGGTGAGGGGGGGGGGGGGTGGGTGGGGAGGTCCTGCTGTAATGCAGGTCGCATGCAGGGCTGGTGCATTCCACCCTTGCGTTTGACTGAGCTGAACCACTTCTTGTGTAACTTTCATTTTCGTTCTGTCCTAAGGTACATGACCACTTAATGCACTACCACTTCGACGTCTCTTGGCGCCGGAAATCGTCTGCCACTGACCACACCGCTGTTTCATCTGGCTATCGGATGGGAACACTTACATGCAGATCCGTTAGGCGCCACGTGCATTAAGAGGGGGAGGTGCATTAGATGTTGCACATCACTTTAGGGTGGACTGCAATCAAGGCATAGATACACAATTGGACACCTGTGGTTTGTGAAGGCAGATCCGCTCGCTCTGATGTTATAGCTGGAGCTCGTTGGAGGCCCAGAGCGAATGATCCACCTTCATTGTGCACCATAACATCGAGAGAATTGGGGGCGAGCGGCTCGAGGAGGGGGTCAGCATGCAAAAGCAACCTACGAGACGTTCCGCATGTCACGAAATCAAAAATGTTATGCACCGATGGTCTGCTCCACCCCGGTGTGGGACTGGACTACGCCACTTCTGACGTAAATGGGCATTCATGTGGCTTCCGACCGATGCGGATGTTTACTGAATTCAGAGTGGCCCCTCCCCCGAGCCAGGCAAAATCTTCAAAAACACATAAAATGGCAATGTAGAGACGGTTGGTTGTGTGCCACAACTGCTAAGGGTGGCCGTCACGGAAGAAGCTCAGGGTGAACCCTCCTCTGAACTTGCACCTGGAGCTATGTTTCACTACAATGAACGATCAGATCCGACATTCCAGTGGCCGTTCTCATGAATGTTCCCGGGAAAGTTCCTAGCTTTGTACGGGAAGCAACATCGTCAGGAGCTGGAAAGGGCTATTCATGAAACGATTATGAACATGAAAACCAACCACGTGCTAGGGAGGCCGGGAAGGGAATGGAGCGATAGCGGGAAGATCTCGCTTATCTTCCCGCTCCCGCCGCTTCATGAATCCGGTCCTTGTGTTTTGTTACGCACACAAACGCTCAAACACTAATGCGTGATAACACCGCTAGGCAGAAGTCGATTGAAGATGCTCACTCATGATCAGACAGATTTCTTCGGATGGCGGCTATTCTTCCTTCGCTGCGCCGCGAGCGGTCGCGTCGCGGACACGTGGCAAACGTGGAAAACGAGGTCAGCGCGGTCAGTCGATGTGGAAGGCGGCCGATGGTCGGTCGGTGGCTGCTCACTGCTCCGTGGACTCTCCCTGAGCGACGAAAGCAGTTTCCACATGGGTAGTTTGGATGGCACACACCCTGGAGTCCCTTCCCTAGCCTGATTCTGCGCTCGAAGAGCGCAGAATCCATCCGCGGACTCTCTCTGAGGGACGAAAGCAGTTCCCACATGGGCAGTTTGGATGGCACACACCCTGGAATCCCTTCCCTAGCCTGATTCTGCGCTCGAAGAGCGCAGAATCCATCCGCGGACTCTCCCTGAGCGACGAAAGCAGTTTCCACATGGGTAGTTTGGATGGCACACACCCTGGAGTCCCTTCCCTAGCCTCTTCGAGCGCAGAATCCATTCGCGGACTCTCTTGAGCGACGAAAGCAGTTCCCACATGGGCGGTTTGGATAGCACACACCCTGGAGTCCATTCCCTAGCTTGATTCTGCGCTCTTCGAGCGCAGAATCTCTTCGAGCGCAGAATCCATCCGCGGACTCTCCCTGAGCGACGAAAGCAGTTCCCACATGGGCAGTTTGGATGGCACACACCCTGGAGTCCCTTCCCTAGCCTGATTGACAGAATCCATTTGCGGACTCCCCTGAGCGACAAAAGCAGTTCCCACAGGGGCAGTTTGGATGGCACACACCCTGGGATCCCTTCCCTAGCCTGATTCTGCGCTCGAAGAGCGCAGAATCCATCCGTGGACTCTCCCTGAGCGACGAAAGCAGTTTCCACATGGGTAGTTTGGATGGCACACACCCTGGAGTCCCTTCCCTAGCCTGATTCTGCGCTCGAAGAGCGCAGAATCCATCCGCGGACTCTCCCTGAGCGACGAAAGCAGTTCCCACATGGGCAGTTTGGATGGCACACACCCTGGAGTCCCTTCCCTAGCCTGATTCTGCGCTCGAAGAGCGCAGAATCCATCCGCGGACTCCCCTGAGCGACAAAAGCAGTTCCCACAGGGGCAGTTTGGATGGCACACACCCTGGATGCTGCGAGAACCCCAGCTGCGCACTCCCCCTGAGCGCGCGCAGCTATGAATAAAAGATTTCGCGCTTGTCGCAAAGATGCGTGAGAATATTGCGGTGGGTGCGTGCGTTCGATGAGCGCTCGCGGCGTAGCGAAGGAAGAATAACCGCGATCATTTCTTCGCGGTGCTGTGTGGGTAGTTCAAGTCGAAAGAGGAAGGTCCGAAGTACAACTCTTCGGCATCTCGCAGCTCTACACAGGCTAAAACACTCCTACAATTATGGCTCGTATGGCTATAGCATCTGCTCTTATGGCTATAGCATATATTTATCCGTATTTGACGCTTTCATTCTAGTTCTTAATCACTTGTACAGTTTACGAGAGGAAGGGGTAGGGATCCCTGAATTGAGCTATGCAAACCTAATGGGAAAACGAGATAGATTTTGAAGCACGCTACTCTGATTACAGCACGGTTTCCCACGCGTGAGCGCGTAGCAGTTTAAGTCAGAGGTCGCGTCTCTGTTTTCTGATTCTGGGCGCACTAAGCGCAGGATCAGGCAAGGAAAGGAACTCCGGAGTGTGGCCTATCTAGCTACCCTTGCCAAGATTTCCTCCGGAGGAGGAAGTCACCTTGTGACTGCCGATATTGGATACTTTTCTCAGTGCCCTTTGTTTAAAAACCGGTCAGCAATAAACGAGTGGCAAGAAAGTTACTACCCACAGCATACAGCCGGAGGTTCAATCCCAATGAGGGGGGGGGCACTCCATACGTCCAAACGTACAGGGATGTCTGCATAGCTCACATAGAGATAATACTTGCAACATAACATGCCTACCTGAACCCCTACTGTGGCTATTGCAGTCTTCTTCCTGAAATAAAAGGAGATTTAGATGAAAAAAGTCGGACGAAAAGACGAAAAAAGGCGCGTCGACAGGTTCACCGTGGCGACATGTACAGGGGTAGCCGTACAGTGGTCGTGGGTCGATACGTGGAGCCCGCAGACATCATTGTACGTATCGCCACGGTGAACCTGTCGACGCCACACATGCGTTCCGGCCCGAGGCCGCCGTGCCCCCCCCCCCTCATTGGGATTGAACCCAACTGGAAAATGCATAGTAGACGCCAAAAAATTGCAGGCCTATGCATCGCGAGCGTACACCCTCTACCACTGTGAAGCGCCGATTCCCTAGTAAGTCCAAGGACCCCCTACCCCTTAGGTTTCACGCCTTGGCAAAAAAGAAACACGTTTTTCAAACTAACTGGAGGTTGTGGATTCTTCCTATATGATTCACTCTCCTCGTTCTGACATATGTTCCAGACTACTTTTGTAGGATCAACTCAGCTAGGTCATTTCTGGGCGCTATGCGAGTTGTGAGGGCTGAAATGTTCGGCACGTCATGCCCTGTTCCAGCGTCAGGCCCAGGTTGACAGACTGGCTGATGAAAGAACCCGTCACAAACGATGATCAAGAGCCGCAGTGGAGTCTACATAAAGGCTAAGGCAGGTTAGGACGTTACCCGAAACCGACGCGCACAAACCCGCCAGAGTTCTGTGGTCAGTATGCGAGGGCTACCGAGGGCAGAATGACGTCGGCCAAAGAAGCTAGTTTGAATGGGAAGTCTCAATGTGTGAGCAATGTCCGGAAGATCAGGGAAGCAGCTGAGCTGATGAATTGTAGAAGGGTAGAGGTCCTGCGTTTGCAGGAATTACGTCCCTCAAGGATTCAGCTGCTGCTGTTCAAAGGATAAGCGACCGCATCATGTCACTGCAGCTGGATACGAAGGATTGTTACTAGACTATCATGTTCTTCTTTCACACCGGCTGCTCCAAGCATGACAAGGACGAATTCTACCTCAGAGGTCCTTTAGGGTGACGCGACACGCAACACGATGCCATGTGTAGGGGCTGAATTGATCAATCGCGTCGCTCGATCAATTTTGCCACTACACATGCATCGCGTCGCGCGCACACTAAACAAGGCGTGGCGCTCGAGGAGGGCGTAAGGTCTGTACTATACAGTGGATCCGAATGAATCATTTTCGGTTACCTGACTCGGGTATCCCTATCGGAAGCATCCCTTAAATTGTCATTATCCGGATCATCCAATTATCCGGACCCTGAATGATTCGGATAAAATCGGATAAATTAGGATAACCCGTTCAATATCGTCGCTCCATTTTGAAATCGCGCACCTCGCATAATGGTACATTCAAAACGAAGTTCACAGGCGGGCACGCTACTGAGTCATACGTTTTTCCCACTGTGAAATAGTGTCGTAATGAAGTTAAATACATTTAGCACGCTGTTGAGCGTTGTGTCGATCTTAGCATCTTTTCCTCCAAACACCATGTTGCGCTGCCGGGGGACAGCAAGGACGGGGGCTGAGGGAGAGAATGGATTACGCACACCCTCTGATCGGCACTTCGCTACTTCACATTGTATAGCATTTGGCGCAAAGTGGGTCGAGGAGTCACCATGTAGAACAGTCCCCTTTGTGCTGCATGAAATTGAAAATGTCATTTAACACTTGTGTGTCCACCATTTGATGAACTGTGTTAGATCTTTTCTGATGTAATTCGACATTCATGTGCCTTTTAATGGCATTTTGGAAATCCCGGATCTTAGAGTAATTCATCTTGAAATCAAGGATGTGAGGATTTCTTTTGTTGAGAAAAGCGAAAGACGGAATACGGAACGGAAGAGCTCAAAAATGGTCGGAAACCAAAGAACGAAACACCGAAACGAAAGTGACCCAAAACTCATTACTTCGTCTAATTTTTCATAAATGTACATATATCCATAATGATAGTAATAACTGAGTTGCCGTTATCGAATTTAAATAGTGGGCAAGGTAGTATGCGACTCTTTCAGCAACATATAACAATGAAAAATCCTTTTATTCGTATTATTACTAAGATGAATTTTCAAACATTACTAGTGTAACAAATTGAATTTTTGCAAAATCTCTCTGTAAATAGGAAGCATTTTAAATGAAATAAACTAAGCTGACAAGAAAGATGCCAGAGACTCCGCCACTCAGCACTTAACTGGTCCTATTGAATGTCCCAGGTCTATCCCAATTAGGAGGGGCAGAGCTAAGGTTACAGTTGCGTTCAGCGCCCACGACACGGCACCCACTCTCTGAGTTCGCATGGGTACCATTGTATCGCTTGGCAGTAGCTGAAGCTATGAAACAAACTCAGAGGAGGGGATTGGAGAGGCAAGACACCGCATGCCCTCCTTCGACTAGGATGGATCCAATGTCTCCCATGGAGCGCATTGTTAGCAGCCTAAGAGTGCTTATAGAACTCTGATCTAGATTTGGTGCTCCAGGCCAGACCTAAGATTGTAAAGAATTAGATTCTTTATTCAAACACTCATAGAATCTTTGTGGACCTATGCTATTCGATAGCACATCTTTTGAAGAAAAGAAAAACAATCCATTTTGGTTACTTTTTGACATCAGGATGCAGTGCCGGATTGAAAGCAACACAATCACAAACCCAACCTCTTTCTTCAGCCTTTCGTTTATGTTCAAGAGGTGAACGAAGGCAGTGCAAAGCAATCAATGAGTGATGAGTCACCATTCCGTTCCGTATTTCCGGCCCAAAAGAGAGAGGAACACGAACGGAAGGATTAAAAACGGCCGGAAACCGAAATTCGGAACACGGAAACGGAGATGTTGCACATCTCTGCTTGAAATGATCCAGCTCTTTGATGTTTCCCTCCTTGACGAGAAGTGAGAGTCTTTCAATACATGCACTGTCGTTGTTGTTGTTGTTAAAGGATGGGTTCCTCTTTAAAGAAGGTAGAATTCTGATAAACGGCATATTGAGTCGGACATCGACTTAATGAGTCGGATATCCGATTCGGACATCCGAAATCCGGGGTCCATTAAGTGGCTCTTATCCGAATCATCCAAAAATCCGGGGTCCGCAAAATCGCCCTTATCCGAATCATCCAATTATCCGAAGATTTTCGATCGGATCCAATGTGTAGTTTGTACCAGAAGGCGACTATCTATCCTTAGCAGGGAATATGAACGGGCGTGTGGGGAGTTTCAGAAGATGAGTGAAAGGGTTCATGAAGGGGCCTGCTTGATAAACCCAGATGGAGAAAGAATTCTCGATGTGGCTGTCACTTACGACCTGGGATCAGATTCATCAACGAATTACAGCAATCTAACGGTCAAAACACTGCTGAAACCCTGAAAGTGCGGCAGTTAAATTGCTGAAAGTCGTTGATGAATTTGGCCCCTGGCTATCTTAGCACCTTATTCACGAAGAGGGAGAGCCAGAAGGTGACCTATGCTGTCGGAAGAAGAAGGACGTAAGTCGACCACATCTTCGGAAAGTCTGACTTGAAAACCGTCCAGCGGCCGGATCATCAACGACTTACAGCAATTTGACAGAGAAATATAGCAGAAATCCCTGATAGCGCGGCGTAGTGTTTCACCATATCGCTTAATAAACTGCACTATCAGGGATATTGACTGTATTTCCTCTGTTAAATCGTTGTAAGTCGTTGACAAATCAGGCCCCAGGATATCAAGGTCCTTCCGGGAGAGGAGGTAGCATAGGTCCTAGATAGCGGTTCTTAACATTTCTCTACCCACCAAACCCAAAGTAAGAACAGAACCCAGAATTCGATGGTGGAGGTTGGGGTGTGAAAGGGCAGTGGTCAAAGCAGGTCTTCTTGATCCAACTGGCCCTAAGCGAGAACTGGAGGAACGTGTTCCAAGCGGTCCTGCGATGTGCCAAGGAAATCATCGGCGAAACTGTGGGAGAAGCTAGAGGGGATAGGGGTGCACGGTTCTGGAATGAAGAGGTGCACGCTGCGGTGAGGAAAATGAAGGAAAAAATGAGGAATGAACCTACGTACAAGCAGTGACAGTAGACAAGGAGATCTTACAGTCTATACGAAGCTGAAGAAGATGGCAAAAGCAGTGTGACAGAAACAAAGAATGCGGAAGCCCTATCGAGGAAGAGATGAGAAGCTGGACCGGACACAGAGAGAAGTCCGCTATCCGGCAGGCCAAAGCAAGGCAGCCAAGGCATATAGCTTACGTAGACATTCAAGTGGTCAAGACGGTGAAGAGCGCTGATTGCAAGGTACTACGCAAGCCAGCCGAGTCCGAAAAAAAAGATGGGAGGACTACTTCAAGAAGCTGATGGAGGAATTCCCTCGTCAGGAAGTCCTAGAAGAACAACCAGCGGAAGGACCCATCCCATCCTAGACGCAGGAAGAGGTCCGCAACTTCATAGGGTGGGTGATGCTCTGGAGGCAGTTGGGTCTGATGGGGTGCCACAAGAGGCCGGAGGATGCTTGAGGAGTGTGGAGTCAATTGGCTGACACAGTTTTTCAACGGCCACGATAGAGGGTAAGATGACGTGTGACTGGAGGGACAGCATCATAGTCCCCATTTTTAAGCAGAAAGGGACATGTCCGAGTGCTTTAACTACCGATGGATCAAGCTGATCTCACACACGATGAAGGTCTACGAACGACTGGTCGTCCTTAGGCTGATGAGATCGTCACCGTCTCAGAATCAATGGGGCTAGATGCCTGAGAGATTCGCCACAGACATCTTCTTTGTTGCTCGCCAGGTGATGGAGAAATATCGGGAGAAACGAGAAAGCCCTGCCACCTAGCTTTCCTGGACCTGGAGAAGGCCTACGGCAGGCTACCAAGCAAAGTGCTCTGGAAATCCCTTCGATGGAGGGATTTCCCGCAACATCTGATCACGGTCATAGAGGACATGATGTACATTGGTTGAAAGCGGCGGTGCGAACTCCACACGGGATGAC
The DNA here is from genome assembly GCA_947396885.1 of Heligmosomoides polygyrus polygyrus. NCBI lineage: Eukaryota > Metazoa > Nematoda > Chromadorea > Rhabditida > Heligmosomidae > Heligmosomoides > Heligmosomoides polygyrus. The sequence continues at coordinate 38,856,246 of OX377201.1, forward strand.
AAAGGATATGGATATCACAGTGAGGGTACATCAAGGGCTGGCTCTGACAAGGGAAGTGTCTGAAGCGTATGTCTGAACGAGGGGGGGGGGTGACTCATATAGGGAGAATCCCATCCCTCAATTAGTATGAAAATGTGTTTATTTTTGCTAAGTCGTTAAGCCCAATGAGTAGGGGGAGTACACGGTTGCATTTGGTTCGCGATTCATCCCCCTATCCATTACCTGAACGCGCCATTCGACCCGAGATCCTTCTAATAGGGGTCCAGGACTCTCTAAACCGGGAGATCCGTAGAATCAAACCAGCGATAGGGTAAGTAACTATGACCTAGCCAGATTATGAAGAGTTAGTTCGATAAGGCTTAGTTCTAGAGTTAGTTCGTTGGGGATTTCCCTGTCGTAGTTGGCTAATTTCAGTCGGACCAGCGCAGTCGCTCTCCTCTGCCAACGAATGTGAAAGTGCAAAGATCGAGGAGGTACGCCAAAAGAAATCTCTCTTACTGGTCGAGTTGTGGTTTAAAATATTCATTACGAGAGCATTTCAGGAGGCAGCTGTCCGGAAAGGAAGGTAGGAGTGGCCCAGTGGCGACGGAGGGATCTAGGAAAAGTGAAAGAGGGCAGCAAACCTCGGAAAGAACGATGGACGCGACGGCATCGCCAACAAGACGAACGAAGACAAAGAAATCGTCCGGAAAGACGACGACCTCGCCTGCTGCTGACTCCACCGATTCGATGGCTACGCCTGTGTCGCACGGGAGCGCAGCAACCCCTCCAGCTGAGGTACGCTTTACGCAAGGCAGCTTCCCTCATTGTGCTCTAAGTCATCAGTCAGCTTTAGGAGAAAAAACGTGGCTGGCTTCAACTGCCCTCTTGCAGGCCAAAAAGGTAAGCTTCGCCAATTGCAAAAATGACTGATTGTTCTGTGGAATACACCTACCAACATGTCTTAGCTCCTATTCACACTTTTTAAGTGGTAGCTTGGAACTACTTCCGGTGAAGTAGAAATTGCAGCCTGAGCATCTGTTAGCAGAAGACAGTGCATGCACGAGCATATCGGTATGGCGTTCAGACCGTTGTTGCTCTTCAAAACAACTATCTCCAAATCGGAAGCGCTGGTGCAAACGACAGCCGTGGATTCGAAAATGATGCTGTCTTTGAAGGCAGCCCAGATGTTGGTGACAGCAGTTGCCTATTCATGGTCCTGTAGAAACTAATAATAGACTACTCCTCGCAGATGGCATTGCTAAATTAAGACCACGATTGCTTCGCGCTGCTAAGCTCGCGTTTATATACTCCTCTAGGTAAAGTTGTGAGAACCTTCCATTTCATTTTGGTAGGATGTTGTCTTGACGTCCAAGGAATTATCCTGAACCCAATAAGGGAAGAGCTGTGCCGATCCTGAGAATGATGATGATAAGCGCAGCCAGTGAAAATCAGGAATGTGAAGATGAATAGGAGATTACCGTTTGAATAGGGGATTAGCTAGAGCATGGTAAGCCTGCGACGGTAGAGATTACGATGATTTTTGGCAAAAACAAGAGGGAAACAAACAACCCATGCAGTATTTTGGCATTCCCACCAACCCGCTATGTGGACTTCAACGTATACAAGTATGTGGTATGACTACCCCAACACAGACCACAGCACTACAAGGTTGGCTCCACTTTATGAACTTCGAGCTCGAGTGTAGAACCGATTTTGAGAGATGTTCATGAAAACCCGAATGGCTCAGAAAATGCGGAGGTGAGGTTGTTCAAGACCGAGATGATCCAACGATTCGCCTTCCCATTTCCCATGCTCTGCTTTATATAACAACAATTGGTCAATCACCCACTTAACTGTTTATGTTATGAATTCATTAGTCAACTCCATTTCATGGTTAATGAAACCCTCTCACGATCTTGAACAGAAGCAACGCTAACCTGCAATTCAGAGCCTGTCTTTAGAGATTGCAACGTTTCATTTCACTCAACAGTGCATAAAAACATTGCAGAAAGTCTGATGTGGACAGAACGGACACGCCGGCAAGTCCCAGCGGAAGGAAGTCCAGAAAGGTTTCAGTGTCCTTTGTGTAGTTTGGTTATTCAAGAAGTATCACTGCTTTGTATCAGGGAAGATCACCGAAGCCGAGCACGAAGAAGCCGTCAATCAAAAGCTTGTTCAAGAGGCACGCTGCCAGAAGAGGGAAAGACAGGAAGAGTGGCACGCCATCAGGAAAAGAAGCGTCAACGAAGGACAGCGACAGAGTGTCTCATTCTCAGGCTGCAGTAAGCCATGCTCCTGTAGAAGAATCTCAAAAGGATGCTCCGTTGCCGAAGAAGCACGCGGCCGAACCGGAGCAGGAGGCGCACGGAGTGCAGACGGAGGCTCCGAAGCCGGACTCAGCCCTGGGTGGAGTAGCAGACCGCGGTCCGGAGCCGGTAGCTGCACATCCGGGTTCGAATCTCGAGGGAGTAGTGGTTCAGGACCAAGGTGCCATAAATGTAGCAGAGCATGGCCAGGCCGTGGAGTGCGCTCTGGATTCCGCACCCGACGGAGCGTTCACTGGTAGAGGCGCATTCCAGACCGCCATCAGCCATACTCCGAGAAGGTTGGTCCATTCTTCTGAAATCTAGATATTCACGCTCAAAGTAGGTTTAATATGCCGCTACGTGTATAAGGAGAAACTTTAGACGGGGGACGTTTGCGAATATTTAGCACCCTCCCAGATAGATTACAGTCAGCCTTTGTACATCGAATGTGAAATTGAGTGTGTAGGTATACTACAACCGTGATAACAGCAAACGACGGACAAAGTTACATAAGGAATCTAACGATAAAAATCAAACCGCGTATTAATTTATAAATCTTTTTTCGTATGGGGCCGCAACATTTTATTATCGGATTGGAAGGCTTTCAAAAGTGCTATGTTGCTCTAGAAATATGCTCAAAATGCCAAGCTCAGCTAGCTCCTCCTCCAGGCATACATAGAGACACAAATTGGCCCAGAACAGCATCATCTGTAACTTCCTCGATTGTCGTATTTTTTGTTCGAGAAGTGCCGTTCACTTCGGAATCTTTCCTCTCTTCGTTGGGTACGGTTATTTGTGCCGGCCTCCGCCGACTTTTCCACTGCCTGAGACGATATTTGACCCGGATTAAACCGGGATGGTACAGCAGTAGACTAGTTAAAACAACAAATATTTATTAACAGTAGAATTATACGAACACAATAATACAGAAAAACGGGCCTCGGGAACGTTGAGAGAAGAGTCGAAGAGGGGACTAGAGTCCTTATATTAGGTTGTCCCATAAGTCCCCGCCATTTTTTCAACGATTCACTGCAGATTTCGCCGGCGGTCTCTTGCATAGCGCTGCATAGCTTTCGAAAAGAATGATTTGCTCTATCAGAGCATGTATTGCATTTCTTTTTTCATCATGAACTTTGTCATTTTTTAGGTCGTTGAAGTGAAAAGTGAAAAAGTGAAAAAGTAGCCATTTGCGCACTTATGCTCTCCGCTTAGGTTTGTAATTTTTTGCACAGTTTTTTACAGAGTTTGAAAGATAATGTTCCGTACTACAAGAATATGTGTTAGTGCTATTTGCTCGTTTGTCCTTTATTGATTTTTAGGTCACCAAATTGGGAATTCCGACTTTTCAGAATTTTTACCAAAACTCCGGTTCTGTGGTTGAACTTTTTTGCTTGGTGTCACATGTCGTTTGGAAGAGGATTTCTTGCTCAGTAAGAATTTGTGTAGCGTTTATTGGCTCCCGCTGATTTCTGTCGAATATTAACAACTGAAGAAGGAGGAGTTGTTGGTGAAGACGATTTTTCTCTTTTTGGCATTTTGTTGATAATGAATAGAAATCAATAAACGCAACACATATTCTTATAGAGCAAGACATTTTCTTGTAAATGACATATAACACCAACCCAAAAAGTCCAACCACAGAGCAGGAGCTGCCGGCAAAAACAACCATCCTCCTTCGGACGTCCCAATTTGATGGCCTAAAAATCAATAAAGGACAAGTGAGAAAATAGGACCAACACACATTCTTGTAGTACAGAACATTCTCTTCCAAATTCTATAAAAAACTGCGCAAAAATTACAAAACTAAGCGGAGAGAACAAGTGCGCAAATGGCTTTTTCACTTTTTCACTTTTTCACTTTTCACTTCAACGACCTAAAAATTGTCAAAATTCATGATAAAAAAAGAAATGCAATACATTTTCTGATAGAGCAAATCATTCTCTTTCGAATGCTATGCAGCGCTATGCAAAAGACCGCCGGCGAAATCTGCAGTGAATCGTTGAAAAACGGCGGGGACTTATGGGACAACCTAATATATGCGCGCTTTCGCGCCCACACAGGGCGCGATATCACCCGATGGCAAACAGATCAATGACGGGACATACTACCATGCTCAGGCATGCATGTTGGCCACAAAGAGTGTACTTATATTGTCGATACAGCATGTCAAGGTACGAGAACAATGAAGCCAACGAGAGGATCAATGCTGGAGGAACAACATAATGCTGACGTGTAGAGCATGCGCCGCAACCTTTTCAACTGCCACCGTTGTTCGTTTACACCGATACGGATCGATTCTGATCACTAGCGGTCTTAATCCTCTTTCCTTCCTTTTGTCTTTCATGTCGCTTTGTCAACGCCAGAGAACCTTCAAATTCTTCTTCGGTGTCACCTTGGCTGAAAAAGGAGCACCTACCATTTCTCCCACGAAATCTCCATTTTATGGAAGGGAAGTCTGGTGTGTACTTGTTTCGGTTTTTACAACATTTTGCTTGTAAAATCCATGTATGCGCAGGAACGGTGGCAAACGACCACTCCGTGTGCGACAGCGTTTTTGTTCCTCGCTGTCTACTTCGAGCTTCACTACAGTCTAATATAATCGAGCGAAATCGTTATCGTTAGCCGTAGTGACTTCATGCCTCGCCTATATGCATGATGCCCTCGGAGATGTGCGCTCGACCTAGAGGTCAGAAAGCTCAGTCCACCGTCAACATTAACCACCATAGGTTTCCTCGCTGTAATCCAGTAGTCCTACGTAAATGTACGACCAACGCCGATCAGCATCGCTTCGCTCAACATTAAGAGTACATCGACCGTGAAGTGTGCGCTACTGAGTTTTCGGCCATCTAGCTTACCTTGCAGTCAGATCTTGATGATTTGGACGGTGCTGCTTTTGAGTTTCAAGAAAAGAATAACTCTGGCAGCACTACGGCCTTAGCATTGCTGGTTGTAAATTCGCTGTGCACCTTTCGGAGTTCCGATGAAGAAAATAAAGAGATGTCAACGTCATCGACCAGCTGGGTGGCCAGAGAACACGTTCGCCTGAGGAAAACTTAATTTCCGGCCATTTTCGGCCAAAACAGACGTTGAATGAATCTCTCACTACAGGGGGTCGCCTCATATAGCCGGCGGGTTACGGTAGCGCGCCAGATCTCGTACGATCACGGGACCCATGGTCTACAATACACGACGGCACCAGGCGATCATGCACTAGTCGCCACTAATACAATGGGCGAATACAACTCAACTGAACGGGATCACGCCTTGACATGCCTCCGGTCGGAGGAGAGTCGTCCCGACGATGTGGCTCTTTCCTCACGGCTCGATCCAGGGTTGGGGATGTATGAACGTCTCCAGTCTGCGGCTCTGACGTCGAGCGTTGTAAGCTCTCGGTAGTGGTCCTTGCCGGCATGCTTCTTGGACGGTAGTGACGGATGTCGGTGGCCACCTCTCGAATCGTCGCGATCTAATGGTCCTCTCCTGTCTGCGGCTGTGGCGCTTTTGAACATTATCGGCTTGTTGTAGCGCTGTCGGTTAGGTCATGAATTACGAAGAAGTTAGGCCTCCCCTCATCGCAACGACGTTTAGCTTTCAGGATCTTTTCCCGTCTCCTTCTTTCGTTTTCCTCTGACGACGCGTAGTGGAACTCCGACAGCTTAATGATGTCGTTTGCAGTGAGGCGGCGCTTCTCCAGGAAGAGAAGCATTTGCCTGTCGACAAAGGGAGAGCGCTTGGATCGAGGTTCTGTGCCAAGGCACATCGCCGGGTGTGTGTAGCGTGAGGCATGGAGCACGTCGTAGTGATCACGGACCACTGCTTCAAACTCACGCTGTGGGCTCGTCATGTACTTCACGAACTCTTGGCAGACCTCACCCATGCGTGGCCACTCCACTTCGTTCGCGTCCTCATAAGGGCTGGGGAGAACAACACCGCCGCATTGGAGATTCCTCTCCAATCCAATCACCACCTAGCGCATGGGCAAGCTCTCTGACATCTGATCATACCATACTATTACCATCGTCGTAGTGATCGGGATGGCCAGGAGCTTTGACTGGAGACCAATCCTCATATACGTATATGGTGACGTGGTCCGGGTAAACGATCTCAGCATTCACTCGGCAGAATGCTTGCGGCAGGGCGATGAACAGCTTCTGGTCGTCCGAAGGAGTGAGTTCAGGTCTTCCTAGCAGTTCCAGCATCGCGATGGCTCCGATGTCGTAGAGCACTCCACGATGTGCGTTGACAGCGAGTTCGTAGGGGGTGAGGTAGGACGACTGTTTTTCCGCAGCTCCTCTTCTTTCCTTTCGTCCCCCAAGCACCCCTGTTCCATGATCGATGCCACACTCGCAAGCTGGAACATGTCGTGGACTTTCTTTGATCTGGCCATGGGATGCTTCAGCTCCGGGAGCGCTACGTGCGCCATCTTTCCGAAGAGGCCACAGTTGCAACGGCGGCGTAAGTTGAGGACATCGTCCATTGTTCTGAAATAGGAGACCTTTTTAAAAGTTACCCCATCTGCTACATTGGGTACTTTCTTGGGTCTTCCTCTTTCTCTCCACGTTCTTTTAGGGGCTCGTCTGTTACTCTAACTTAACTTCCTTAGCGAGTCGAAGGAACTCTGACGGGATCGCGGTCGACATTCATCAAGGTGACTAGCGCTCTGTTAACGCTAACCTCAGTGACCCTGTAGGGATCCTCCCAAGGATTTAACTTGAGATTGTTGAACGACTGCTTTTCAGTGGGAATCTTCATGTGGACACTGTCGCCTACTTTAGGTGGATTTTCACATACTCTATTCTTTTGGTCGTATGCAGCTTTCATCTTCCCTCGCATTTTCTCGTTGACCCCTTTCGCAAAATCCCTGGCCGCTTGGGCTGCGATAGTCACTTTCTGAACGTAGCTCTCGATATCGACTGCATATTTGCTGACATCGTGATCCGGAAGGGACTCCCATGGCACGTGTGCGTCGAAGCCATAGAGAAGGAAGAAAGGCGACTCGCCCATCGATTCATGAGGTGACGTGTTGTACGCAAATACACAAAATGGGAGAACTCTGTCCCATTCCGCTGATACTTTCACCTTCTTCCTTAACATTTGAATCAGAGTCTGGTTGAATCTCTCCGCAACTCCATTTTCGCGCGGATTGTATACTTTGGTAAACATATGAATGATTCCCGTCATTAGCTCCTCCATCAACGAGCTTTCAAGCTCGCCGATATGATAGAATACATTTAGGTTGACGACAGCCTTTCGCGACCCACCTTTTGAAGAACACGCAGGCCACTACGTTCGCGATCTTCGACGGAATCGCGTGAGCGGCTCCGAATTTGGTGAACCGGACGTAGAAGCCCATCGTCCCCTTCTTGACTGAGAATTGCCCCTAATCCTTGGTGACTTGCGTCCGTGTGGATTTTGAATAGCTTTCTACCGCTTTTGGCTTCCTCTGTGTTTTATTGGACAAGAACGGTGCCTTCTTATAATGGTTTTGAGCTAGCTGAAACATCTTCCCGCCTCAGCATTCCACTCGAACTCCACTCGAACTTCCACTTCTCTTTTTTTAGAAGTCAGCGCATGAAGTTGCGCCGCCACCTTCGAAAATCCCAGCACGAATTTTTTGTAGTAGGAGCACATCCCTAGAAATGTCCGAAAGTTGGACCTTGACTGCGGCGACGGATAATTTTTTATTGCAGCTACCTTTGGATATCATATCATGTCCATTTGGAGACCTTCTGTGTCGACTATGTATCCTAGAAAGTGCTCCTGTTCTTCTGCCAGAACGCATTTCTTCGGGTTGAGCTTCAGCACCGCTCGCCTCAAGGCGTTGTTCTGTTCCATCACGAGTACATGGCGTTCTAATGTAGGACTTGCTATCATGTCGTCCAGATAGCAGAATACTTCTAACAGTGTGTCCAGGACTGCGTGGATCAGACGTTGGGATACGGCCGTCGAGGAGGCTAACGCGAAGGATAGTACTCGAAACTGGTAAAGCCCTTCCGTTCTTGTAACCTAGACTTTTCCCTCGCATCTTTAGAAAGGGATATCTGCCAGTAGCCTAAGGAGAGATCGAGGGTAGAAAACCATCTCCTCCCTGCGAGGCTCTGCAGTATCGAGTCTATTGTCGGTAATGAGTAGCTATCCAGTTTTGTCACCTGGTTCAGTTCGCGGTAGTCCACACACAATCTGAGCGATCATTCCTTCTTCTGCACAAGGACTATGGGTGATGCTCAACTCGCCTTGCCCACTTCGATTATTTGCCTCTGCAATAGATCTTCTAGGATAAGGCGCAGCTCGACCCTCGTGGAAAGAGGGACTGGACGAGCTTTTTACCGAATAGGCTTGGCATCCCCTGTCGCTATTGTGTGTTCCACCAGGCTCGTTTGGGTCACTTCTTGATCGGTGACCGCAAAAACGTCAGAGTACTTCTTGACCAGATCCTCAAATGGACTGCCGTCCAGTTTGGAGGTTTTGTTGCTGTTCAGCATGCTCAACAGGACCTCTAGCCGATTGGTCTGTTCTTCCCCTGTCCGATCCAGCATGTCATTCTGCCACCGGAGTGGTTCTCGCTCCGCCATTTTGGTCTGCTCGAACTGTCCGATCTCTTCTCCTAACTTGTGGAGTTTTGCGCTAGCCAAAGTGTTAGCGACAGGTATTTCCATCAGCGGAGAGGTAGCGCTGCAAATTAGGTGCGGCACCATTGTGGACTTGAACCATGTTATACCGCATCCTTCCAGCCCTTTGCAGCTTAGCTGTAGGAGCTTCATTCCCCTGGTCGAAGGTACATCCGCTTAGCTAACGTGACACCTGTCGGCGCTCGGCCTTTTTTTCGGTTTCTCCGAGATGACTTCCGTTTAGAGTTCTTCCGTGTCCTAGCTCTTAGCTTTAGCTAAGTGAGGAGGTTCGTTTACTACGGGCAGGTTTACCCGAGCTTCTGGAGAACGTTAGTGCCCAGCACTATCATTCCGTCTCCTTTCATGACGAAGCATACAATCCGCTGCTTGCTACCGTCCTGCAGCTGCATGGTAAGTCCCACGGCTCCCTTAAACGTCATTTGGTTTCCGGACGCGTCATACACCTCTGCTTTCTCCGTCAGTGGATTTTCCTCCATATCCGCATTGAGGTCGAAACCTGCTTTGTAAGAGGTGTTCAGCTTTTCTAGTGGGATAATGCTGACTTGTGATCCCGAGTCAAGCAGTGGCCGCCTAAAGAGCCCTAATAAGTGGACTTCTGCTATCGCCGGCTTTCCCACCAAGTCATCGTCCGCGTTTCCTGCGATGGCGGATCCACAAATCCACCTTTCCAGGGACACTTTGAAGTTCTTCAAGAATCCTCCCCTGCTGTGGATGTTGTTGGGCTTCCGCAGCCTTCCTTGGCCTCCGTGGTCCTGTGGACGTCGTTTCCCTGCATTCCCGTGTTAAGTGTCCAACGTTCCCGCAGTTGAAGCATTTCGCTTTGCTGTTCCACTGTTCTTTGGGTTGGCCGTTTTGACACCCTGAAGACGTTTCTACGGAGTTCTGACCACTTTTACGTTGGAACTGTGAAGGCTTCGTAGAGAGGTTCCTCTTATTCTCTCTTGCCTGTTGTCGGGTGGCCGCTGATGCTTCCCGTACCGTTGACGCCACTTCCTTGCTCCTTTGGCATCTTTGTGCCATGCTTTTCACAAGCTCTTAGGCAAGCTCTTTTAGAGCCGTTTCCATAGCTGTGTAAAGCTGAAGGTATTCCGTTTAGTCTGCCAACTGGCTGACTATTTCTCTAGTTCTTGTTCGAGACAGCTCTTCCTCTGTTAGCTCTGGGTAGGCTTTCCGGGTGAGTGTTGCGAATCGGTGGCCCCACTCGCGAGAGAACATGCCCCTGTTGAGCGGAGTCCCCCTTTCACCCCGTGGTGCTACGAGGTAACCAGGAATCCAGGACCCCGGTGACATACGGGGGACAACATGGTGTGAATAGACCACGCCCCCTTCCCTGGCAGACGGGGGCCCGCGTGGTGACTTCTAACCCCCCGCGCTGGGCAGCGCCTGGATTGATGCACGTCCGCACCACGCACCAGCCGCGGGGTGCCTACAGGCGTGCTGTATTGACCACGGACTGTATTGAGCACACACAACCCCCGAATACTACCCGAAGACCATATAGTACCCAACTACAACACTAACCCCTAACTGACCCACTAGCAACAACAACAGCAAATATACACAGCAATACCAATACCGATAAGACACTGACAGGAGACTCACCCCCTTCCTCGTCGTAGACAGCACAGTAGACATACATAACCACAGTTCATTCCATATATCCACATCACACAGCCGCATCAATATAATACCAGAAATGGACGCTAGATAATATGGAATACAGGGATGATGGGACCGCTCCGGCTAGAAGGACTGTAGTGGCTATCCGAGGCTAGGCGAACCCCTTCCATGCTCGCCGTCCTCCCTGTAGTACAGCCGGCTGTATTGCGTCGTAAGGAGCGGCAAGGCTTCGCTCAGGAGATCCCCGGGATGTTGACGAAAGCGGGCTCACAATTGCAGCGCCCCAGAGCCGCGCCCGCGCAGCCGCTGGACGTGTCGACGGAAGTATAGAATGAGCCGGGCGGGGGCGGCGCACCGCGGTCCCCGCCGACCAATAGCGTGCGCGGGCGGGCCAAGCCTCGGGAGCCCCTCATCGGGGTCCCGAGCGGATACGGCAGTCCGCGGGAGCTCGAATATAAGGGAGCGAACCATCGCATTCGCGACACTCCCGCCAACAGAAAGAGAATGGTCTCCCGCGGGGGCTTTTACCGAATCCTGCCTTGCCGCATGGGGCGTAAGGCCCTTTTGGATTGAGTGGGAGCCGGCTACAGCACAGGTGGAACGAGCTAACCCATCCGGAAGCTTACGACCCAGACCCGAACGCCCAGGAAGAAAAAGCGCTATACATTGGAGCGGTCTCGTCCTGCACTGACTAACAAATACCGTGGGCCACAATACAACGAAAAAATCAAATTCGTCAGCTGCTACCTGTAATGCCTCGTGAATCAACTATTACATATATTATACATATTGTCATACATATTATCACATATACATAAAGGATAAAGGGATAAAGGACGGCGTTAGTCAATCCCTTCTGGGATGCGCCAGCGCATTCTACTTCTACGGGATATCGAGGAGGCGACATGAATGCGTATTTGGCCATACAATGACTTGCGGTGGCCAGCCGATGAACAAGTCAGCGCCTTATCCTTCCCAGACAAGTCTGGTACCAATTCACCTACCCCGGAGGGATGGAAGGCTTGGTTGGCCTGGGCGGGAAATCCGAACCAGGAACCTGGTATCGGGTGCACGCGACAGTCGCGCCTCCTCCGACTGCGCTACACGCGCCCCATCACATATACATACATATGCATTAATATTACATAACTAAGAGGCTTGTTAACTACGAAAGGATCTACAGGGCCATATTGACCTACATGTAGAATGTGAGCAACTACTACTATGAAAAATACTACACTAAATGCTACTACTACGAATGATAAATAAACAATTAACAACAGAACAACTAATAGGATCGTAACAACTGACATTAATACAATAAATCATATTAAACAACATTGGAATGACTACAAAGCAATACACGTGTACTCACAACGCCGCAGGTGAGGAGGGTTCCGCCGCAGGGGCGTACTACCGCAGCTTGCTCAGTCCATCTAAGCCAGGCGGCGCTGAGAATCCGTCTATGGGCCAAATCCGAGGCTGCTCGACGATTGCGTGGACTGGCGCCTGCGACTAAAACACAGGTGTGAGACACGCACAACCGTTCTGTAATGCCTAACTGGAAGATTAGCTTAACAAAACAATTTGCAAAATAACTATAATGAATAAGCAAATAATTAAGAAAGAATGGCTTAGGCTTTTGGTGTCCGAAGTGATGACTGCCTTCCTGTCGTCGTAGTGCGTGTCGTCTTCGCGGGCCCAGTGTTTATGTCGATCGTCGGCCTCGGCGTGATCGTCGTACCACTGCTCCACGTCGTCGTAGCTCATCGACTTGCCGCTCGACCCGTGGCGTGGAACCTCAACTAACTGTATTGCGTAAACAATAAGTCATCACCCAAAAGAGAAGGTCAGTGGGGGGTTGGTAGCGGCATCGTCGATCACTCGGACTCCAATCCAACTTCATCCTACCATGTTTCGCATCCATCGGGTGCGTCGGTGGAGGACCTAGCCTATTTCCTATCTGCAATGACTAAAAGATCATAAATAATGACAACACGACTGGACTGACTCGGTACTGCCTGTAATGAGTGATTATCGTATTTCTTGGTGTTCTATCCCCACTGTAGTGACTTACCACGGTCCTTCGCTGTCGCGGTCCGGCTCCTCCTCGTCGTGGCGCCGCTTGCTGCTTCCCTCTCTAGGAAGGAGAGGCCTCCCGCCACCCCGAACAATAAGATGACGTAGGAGGAGTCGATTGATGTTGTTCTGTATTGACCCTGGTCGCACACGTTGGCATCCCAGTGGGACTGTAAGTCCCCTAGGACGCTGGCCTCCTCTTCCGGGGAGGCCTGACCTTCGGCCAGCGCGTGCGCATCTTTTCACCGCTCCTCGAGCCTCCTAAGGAAGCTCTAGCTGTATTGAGCGTGGTAGTTGATGTTGAATCCACGCTTGCATCCTCTCGACTCGTCCGGGCTGGCTCGGCTTCCGTCCGGGGCAGTTGCCGTCTGGTGCTCCGCTTCCTCAGGGACCTTCCTGAGCGTGTTGATGGTCTTCCTGATTTGTGCCTTGGTCGCTCCGATAGTTGACATAGTGATAGCTCGACTGCGGGTTTGCCTGAAACACGTAAACGACTTATGGGGTCCCTTGCGGGGCTCCCTTCGCGACGCGTGAGGTTCAAGGAGGACACGATGGAGTAAATGCTCGATAGCGATAGAATTACGACTGGAGCGGATGTGGGAGAACTACTGATACTACTACGGAACTAAGTGAACTAAGAAATACTAGGAGGAAGAAACTATTAAAAATCTAAAAATGCAGACCACAATAAGAAGGTATGAGGCCATAGAAATGGAATTAGAAATGAAAGAGACTGTAATGCTGATATATGGAACAAACCTCTATTGCCGACGAGGAAACTGGTAACTCCCCTTTTTACCTAACCCCAACTACTACTAAAAAAAGAGGGGTGTGTGTTGTAGGTGCGTGCTGCGCCAACCCCTTGTGAACGCTGCCTTTGGGAGGTCTCGCAGTGCCCATCTGCCACAGAGGGGGAGGGGAATTATTAACAAACCCAAAAACAAAAAAAGGGGAAAGGCTGTATATGGGGGGAGGTAATTACTAACCAACCCAAAAGAGGTGGGTATTGGGGGGGGGGGGCATAGCTAGCGCACTACCCAGGGTGCTAACGGGGGACTCTGCTGCTGCGGCAGCGATCCAACCAATAACACCAACACCTACTGCCTGAACCGGGTGGCCAGCCCGTATGGCAGAGGATCAATGAGGCGCCTCCCCTAGGTGCGACCAGGACTTGCCCTGCCTGGTACTAACAAGTTCGGGCTCGCGAGCACACCTGCCGCCGACGCCCCGCGCGTCGCCCGGTCCCCACACCGCTGCACCACTGTCGTGCGCCAGCCCAAGCGCTACCCATCCAGTTCCCAGCAGCGCCTCGTACGGCTGTCTGCCACCCAGCCGTATGGCTGTCTGCCACCCAGCCTGATGATTTTGCGATTTTCTCGAAGTTCCCCTCCTTGACGGTTTGCGGCAGTGCGTCTGCCACCAATTTCGGGTAGCCCTCCAGTTTTGTCATTAGTAAGTGGATTAACATGTCGTACGGCAATCCAGGTTGCGGTATTTTATGTTAAACCCTATGACAAAATCCTTAAAATTCTTGCCCTGAGGGTCTTTGTAGTTCTGGAGGTCAGGCAATGTCATTGCGGTGAAGATTGCCCCGAGATTAACATTGGGATCAGTTCGTTGTACACACCTTTCAGTCCACTCTGCGTCGTGGACGGTGGTAACAACGCCTCCCGCGTCCGATTCGGCGAGCCAATTCTTTCTGGCTGAAATCGAGCTTTTCGATCTGCGCCAGCATTTCTGGATGTTATGTCACCACGAGGGCACTCGCCTTGTGCCGCCGCTCTTGGATCAAACGAAGCGTACTACTCGACGTTGTCATACTCATGGACATTCATTGGACATTCATCTGTTGGATATCCACCTGCTTCGTCGCAGCCCTTGCGTGATCCATACACGGCGTGACCTGATCAGATCGTGACCACGGAAACGCTTTCATTTTGTCGAGTGCCGCTGAGTAGGACTCTGCTCCTGTCCACTGCTTCTTCCGCCTCAACCAGAGCAGTTCTTCTAGCTCGCGCATGCAGGCTTCATCACGTTCAGTACGTGTGAGCACTGAGCGGAGTAGCGAAGAAAATCTACCAGACAACAGCTCACACAGTGCCGTTTGTTTCTCTATTTTTTCAACTTATCAAATTCAGCAGACATTGCACCACATTCTAGCAGGACGTGCTACCTTACAGAATGCGCCATTCTGGCCACCATCTTGGTAGCCACACGGGTAGATCCTTGGTCTTGGTCCTCGAGGACCGCTGCCGCCATGTTTTCTAAGTTTGCTAGGTGGCCACTTAACGTCTGCACTACTTGCCTCAATTGCGTCTGCTATTTCCACCAAGGTCGCCCTCATCAGCGACAGTTGATCTGCTGCAGTTGGCTCGTCCAGCAGCAGTCTTTCGAGATCAGGCGGATTCATCTTCATTCGCTCGTTCGACATCTCCGCACTTCTGCGATTGATGTGTGAACTTCTGTTCATTTTGCTCTAGACACACTATCAGCGCACTGCCCCCTTGCACGGAGTTGCCCGTGAGCTATCCTTCGGAAGCAACACAGGACCCTCAAGTACACGTGTAGGCCTCTTGCGCGCGACGCGAACGACACGTCCACTGAATTCCCAGGCACGTTAGGCGACGTGTTCGGAACGTCTAGTGAATTCCCAGGCACGCCGGGCAACGCGTTCGACCCCTGATCCTCTCACTAAAAAAAATTGGATATCAGTTCTGTGCCTTCGCCTTTCACATGTTAGGGTTATGCCGGTTATGCCCCCGTTAGGCCGTCCACCTGGTTATCTATTTCAACGTTCACAGGTTAGCAACTCTTTTACCTCAACATGCGCAAAGGTAAGCTGGAAAGATCGCTTTCCTCGAATGGGTTACTGATTCGTTTTGAGAGCCTGGGAGTGAGAGCTCATACAATGGTATGAAATCCCTTATCTGCACCTGGTGAGTTCTCTTTTTATCTGCTTCATCCGCGCCCCACCTGACTTCACAAACTGAGATCCACTGTGCGAAGGTCGACGAATGAGATCTTCTATATTTTAGTAACATCTTAGTGACTGAATTTTGCGAGTACTATGCAGAGCATTTTCTCCGCATTTCGATCAAGGGAACCATGTAGCGTTTTCAGCCACTCGCGCGGTCGACGACGCTCTACATCGCGTTCCGGCTCGCGTCTTCAGATTTCAGGCCACCCTCTCGCTCTTACGACTCCACTATTTGTGAGCCTTTTAATTCAGTAAATCAGCTTTGCTGCGGACTACAATACTAAAGAAAAGGCGACTTTGCAATTTAGATTCGTTCCTTCCAAACGGTGCGCGTGGAACCGGAAAGTGACGAGCTTGTGATAACCTCCAACGTGGTGGTGCATCCATCCCGAATGACACTTGAAGAGCGAAAAGCAGAACTCTCTAACCTCATTCAAGTACAGTCTTTGTTCGAATCTGAAAGTCTTAGCCATGCCAAGTAAGATGCTGTATCTTAATTTACCTAGGTGCGACCTGCTGTGGTCAACGTAAAGACAATGGATGACGACGGTTTTCAAGAGGAAAAAACCACTCAGAATGTTCTAATCGGAAAAAGTATGATAGTGATCGAAAGAAGATCGGAGCTGTTGGTAAGGAAAAAAGGCACGCTCCTCACTTGATCAGTTAAGATGTGAGAGCCGCTTGATAGCAGTCATCTCAAGCGAACGGCTAGCACCGAAATGTTAGCATTACGTCCGTATCTATTAATGCGCCACCTTCTACTTAGCCTGGTTTCTTCGCTCGCACCCGGAAGTTCAGCGAATTCATAGAAAGTATAGGCTCTCTTTGAGGAGCTATAACTTTCAGCCGTTGAAGCTACTGAAAAAAACTTACAGCTATAAATAGGAACTTGGGTGCGTGTGCCCTTCCACGCTCCCGAATACACGAACGAAGTCGAGCAGCATTCGCTTCTGTTAGGTACTGATTAGTGTTGTGAGCATGATTTCGTCAGCAAAGCGTAGGTAATGCAGTTGACGGCAGTCGACGTTTACGTCCACATCTTCCCACTTCAGCTCTTGCATAACGTTTTCTAACTTGGCTTTTCTGGCTTGGCAGCAAACTAACGTCAAAATTGTGGTGATGGAGTATGGTATTCCTTGGCCGAAGCCCTTCTTGTACAGCAAAGCGGTCTTGCTGGTCTTTCACTGATATCGAGCCTTGCACTCCGACAGGTAGCGTGCGAAGAGCCGGGGTGTTGATGCGCACTGGCGGGAGGCTTTTGAGGTGTTCAGTTCAGACCAGGTGCTGTAAGTTTCTTCACCGACGAGATGGCTTGTCGGATCTCGGAAGAGAGAACCGACGAAGGGGACGACGTATCTATCCTGCGGAAGATGGCAGGTGGACGTGGCTATCGAAGAGATTGGAGTGGAAGTCGTGGATGACCTTCTCCATGGTCCTTCTGGAAGAGGTGACGGTTCCGTCGGGACGTCGGAGAGCTGTCATCTTGGTCTTGAAGTTGGCGAAGATTCGGCGGGCATTGCGGATGCTCAACCCTGCCTCTGCTGCTTCAGCCAACACTTCCGCCCTTCTCTCCTTGAGATCTTCCTTTATCGCCACTTTGCATAGCTTCCCAATCTCGGACGTCAGTTGGTAGTTACCTGACGCTCATGCTGCTCCACGCTAGCGTATCAGCTCGAGAGGTTGCGGAGACGGACCATATTGGTGACTTCAAGCTTTCGGCTCCGTTGAACACTGTCTTGGAGGTGGCGCAAGAAGCGGTCGTATTCCTCGTCGATGTTGTCTACGAAGGTATCTTTCCAAAGGTAACCAAGAAAACGTAAAGTTCTCAGTAGTTTTCATGCCGAACTGGGATATGGTAATGGCAGCCTTTATCCTCTATAAGGCCTATGTCATACCATCGCTCTTCGCTAGCGAAGGCGATGGACAACTAACATAATTGGGGAAGGGACGGTATCAGACGTTGTGGAGGGGCAGACGCCTGTAGCAGTTGTCCGATCCACCGCTAGCGAAGCCTCGCTAGCGGGGTGTCATACTTTCGAGCGATACGGCACCGCTACCGATGCGACCGCATCGCTGAGCTGAGCAGAGCGTCGGGCAGCATCGGTAGCGATGCTACGACGCAGCTGCACACAACGCTATTAACTGCGCGCCTATTCGCTGGCTTCACGCTAGTGAAGAGACTTCGCTCATCGCTCTGTTCGTCGCCTTCGCTCGGGGTGAGCGAAGGTATGACATAGGCCTAAGGGTGAACAACATGCAAACCTGCTGTTCGCCTGCTCTAGTGTTCCCCCATTCACCTCTCGCATGGACATGAGCTTTGCAAAAAGCAAGAGACATGCCCCATGTAGGATCCAAATCCCTGACTCACCAAAAAAAGAGAAATTATGATCTATTACGCTATCCGCTTGGCCGACGGTCGACACACCACTCCGAGGCAACAACGAATTTGTACGTGATAATGCGTCCATGCTTCACCACTCTGCTTCCAAGGTGCAGCTTTCACGAGACGAAGCTCTGCTCAAGTTGTACTCGAGTTGCACTTCATTACGTCTGGGAAGGAGGCGATTCTGCCCATACACATATCATTGCTGGTTCTAACCTCTACAAATAGGTAGTTCCCTCGTGAAACCAAACGGTGAAAGCCAGCGTAATCTCTTCATGTTCGTTCTTTATGTGGGCGAGTATACGTTCGTCAGCAACTCCGAAGTGTTTCAGAGAAGCGATCAGGACAGTGGCATGCGCACAAGTGATACTCGCAAGTACAACAAAGTTGCTGAAGCCGAAATGGGTCCTCCACCAGGCTCCGACTCCAACGTGAGGTAGATCTCCAGTTTTTCGATAGGAGGTAACACTCTTACAACAATGAATCGCACAGGAATACGGTAAGATTCTTCTGGCCTCTAAACGCACTAGTTAACAGATCTCAGATACTTTCTTGGCGTCGCCTTGATAAGGAGCAATGATTAAAAGGAAAATCTGATTGGCTTCAGAGTTAGAGGAATACTCAATGTGGTTGCTGAAAATGGCACGATAATGGAGGGCGACCTGTACCGCAAAAGAGAACGTATCGTGTTCAACATTGGCGGCGTATCGTTCGAAATGGACAATGCGAAGAGTCTTCCGTGAGTTGTCACCCTCCTGAAACAAGATTTTAAAAGTGCATAATAGTTGCATTAACACTAGACCGTGTCATCAGGCGGATGTCCTTGATCTCAGAGTTTGTAATGCCCCACTTTGTAACGCTGGTCGAGAGTTGATTAGTCGTCGAAGTCGCTGATATTTACAGAAAGCTGTAGAGGCTGTGCAGTTCACAGTTGAAAGGTTTTAGGCAGAAGAAAATTATGATCCAGCTCCTCTTAAAGGTCACTTTGATTCTATGACTTTGGTTTCAATTCAAATGGCGAAAATTTCGGGTATGACCTTATAATCGCGTGTGTAGAGCAGTCGGAAGAGGTTCCGACTGTCGCGTGCACCCGATACCATTTTCCTGGTTCGGATTTCTCTCCCAGGCCAACCAAGCCTTCCATTCCTGCGCCGAATAATTGGTAGCAGACTTGGAAGGATAAAGCGCTGACTTGTTCATCGGCTGGCCACCACAAGTATTGTATGGCCAAATATGCATTCAAATCGCCTACACATCATCCAGTAGAAGTAGAGTGGTGCCGTATACCCCAAAAGGGATGGAGTTGCGCCGTCCATTATCCTTTACTTAGCAACGCGGAAACATTTGCGTGGAAAGAAAGACATTCTTCCTTCCTGTCCTCATAAACACCTTGTATATCTTTACCTTGAAGAACTGTGACTTCTAATGTTCTGTAAACTCCAATAAACTTTAATGTACAGGGTGGGCCATCATAAGGTCACTAAATGAAAAATTAATTACTCATGCGGAATCGACCACAAAGCGGTGAAACTTCACCAACGATTTACTAACAATCTATTTGAAAAGCAATGTGGATATCATTCAGTACGGCCGCCCTTTGCACGAATGACAGCCTTCAGACGCTTAGAGTAGGACTCAATGGCAGCACGCAGGGTTGCTTGTGGAATTTCCTTCCATGTTTCTTCACTCTCTTGACCGTCACAATACGCGGGTTTTGGCTGAAAGTGTTGAAGATGCTGAGAGGAAGAATTGTCCACAGAAACTCTGATGCAGCTTCTCTGTTAGTTTGGGCTGGAATTTGACGCACAGGATGGACACCATTGGGATTTGTTTGAAAAAGAAGCCAAGATCGAAGTCAATTTCTTTAAATCTTAAGAGGCTGGTATAGAGGATGTAAGCTGCTACAACGATGTTTTGTTGCGATCAAACTCTAGCGCCAAGCGGGACTCGAACCCGCACCTCCTGCTGACCGGGCGAAAATGCTATACGCCATTACACCACAGGCGCCGTTTCATCGAACACAACATCCACACCTCGTGGGACCGATCAACACTAACCCGTATATCGGGATGAGCCGGCCGCTGATATCAGCATGGAACCAGTTCAGCTGAAGGTGTTGATAGAAATGATCAGTGTTGTATCCCTGAGGATACACTTTACTAGACCTCTGGGGTCTCTTCTTATTGCTCTCTGTTCAACAGAGAGCCTCACGTTCGCGTGCGTAAGAGTAGCAGAATAATACAGGTTGATTAGTTGAATATGTCGACCACGAACGACGACGGCTGGAGGCGGTGGAGGTAGGCTGGCGGCGGCTGGAACTCCGGACTCGGCGACACTCGACAGCGCTCGGTGACCCTCGGCAACGACCCGCGACGACGATCCCTGGGGGTCTCGGCAGCGGCCTTATATGCGCCCCGTTTCCCGCCGGTCCTTACTTTGACCTGCCTTGGCAAGGCCTGCCTACGTGGGTGGTCATCGGCTTTCTACTAGCCGGCTATGGGCGCGCTACACTAGATCACCTCCGTGATCGTCCAGCCATAACAGCGAGTTTTGATCGCAACAAGACATCGTTGTAGCAGAAGCCAAGATCAATACCGATATCCTACCTTAACGATATTTCGAAGGAGTTGCTTCTCTTGGATCAAGAACACATTGAAAATCCAACATGGACCTTTCATCAGGTTGGCGCACAAGCAAGCCCAAAATAACTCAGGAGTGGTGCACGGGGAATCCTCCCAGATTCAACCCTGCTTCTGAATGACCAGCAAACTCGTCAGGCTAGAATGTGGCGGGTTACTGCGTTTGGTCTATTATAGAGGAAAGAGCCTCTATATTCGCCTAATGTCTCTAAGTCCCCCTAAGTCTCTAATGGAGTCAAGAACATGAAGTAGATGGTTTCGATAAAATTCTTGTAGCGTTTGAAAGAATACTGGAATTCTTTAGTTTCGGCATGAAATTGTGTACAAGACTGTTCCGGAGTGTCGTCTTGATTTACCCTCGTGCAAATATTAGGCCGACCAGAGGTTTTCGCCGTTTTCGACTTGTACTTTCAAGGGGTGGTAAGCTCCATCCAAGTCGGCCCCCTCGATCAGGATAAAAGTGACATTCGGCATATTTCCGCTGGCAAGAAATTTCTTGTTGCGGACTGTTGGAGCTCAAGGACTGTTAGAATTCATTTTCGTGCCCTCGTACACGTAAGAATTTTCTTCTAGAAACTTCCACAGAAATCCGGAAAATTAAGTTGTTTTGTGTTAGAGAATTGAGAGGAGGTCATACAGAATCAACTAGAAATTTAAATTGTAAGCTCTGCAGTTTTGTATGGATGAGTCTAATGACGAGTAATTTGGGATTGCTGCTCGGATCGTGTGCACCTCTTTATTTACGCAAGCATAATAGACCAGCATATCCAAAATGGACCTTGAAAGTGATCTAGAAGAGTTTCTATTCGAGAGGGCTTGCTCAAAATTCCCGCCGATCCTTGTTGCTCATGATGCTCGCTTCAACTTTGCCCCTGCACCCCACACGGTGTACGGACTTAGCAAGCTTATTTGCTTTCCTTACATAGAAAGGAGGTTCAGCGAAGTAGAGTGCGATGTCTCAAATTTTGGTCTAAATCTCGTGACGATCTAGTACTCGAACAAAGGCGTTCTATTATTTCAAGCTTTTTCCAGTCTGCCCCAAGGTGTCCCATATTAGTGCCTAACTGCAAAGGTTTTCCTCCTAGGCTCTATTTAAATCCGACTCAGCGTTTCCGAGATTCCGCCCATAAATCCCCTTGGCGTGAACACCGGTTTTGTCGCTCACAAAAAGGAAATTCCAAGTCCTCAGGACAACGAAAAGACAAGTGACCTATGTGAGTTTTTCTGTATAATGATACCAAAACGGCCCATCCCTTTGAGGACTAACTAATTATATAGCGAAGGTTGTAAAACACTAAAACAGACGGGCAACAGGCAAGCAGACAGGAGCTTACGGGCGATCTAATAAAATTTAGAATAAAAACAGAGTATCTTTCGCTTTCTTTGAAAAAAAGAGCGCCGGCGTTTCAGACTGCAGTAAGCGATAGATATAGATAGCAACATGGACAGTTTTGGATTCAATTCAGGCACCGCTGCGAGCAGAGTATTTCGAAAAAGGCAAACGTGGTCTTTGAGGAGCGCATATTCACCGATGGCCATAGGTGAGCGAGTTTTGCCATTGGCTACGTGAAGCAAAGCCGCGGCTACCCATACGACGAGCTTACAGGAGACGTCCTCTTTTCAGCAAATTTTTAGAAAATGTAGAATTCTCCTCAGCCCTTCAATTTATTGATATGTGCCTTTCGGCAGGGTGGTGAAAACATCAGCAGGAGGAACCGAGCAGTCCTTTCAGTCATGCACAAAGTAGATACTGAACGGAACTCGAGGCTGAGTTAGATCCCTCCTGATCTTTAGGCAGTGTCACAGTAAAGGTGCTGGAAATACCAACCGCAGCAACGATCACAGTGCGAGTCACCAGTCACAAATATCGGGCGTATCCGATTCGCCTACGTCGAGCTAGTAGATGAAAAATGTCGCAATAGGGTTGTTGGAGAGTCACGTACATAAACAACATGACTGCTCAAAAGTGCGAGTTTCTGCCACGGCGAAATATACGGTGAGTTACCCAGTATCGTGCAGAGGAAACACGGTGATGGGATCTCAAGTGGAACCCATTGACAGCCGTCACACTTAAGCGAGGTGATCACAGCCAATTAGAGGTGGAGCTCTAGCGTGTCTTTAGATGGTATATGCAGAGCTAACCTGTCTTATGTATCTTATGCTACCATCCACTTTTTACGAAGCAAGTTCCAACGCTGTATATATTTCAGCACTAATTAATTAGGTGCTGCAACCATTAAGTCTCTTAACAGGGAGGTGATCCAAATTAATCCCGCACATTGCAACGATTCCTATTAATTTTTCAGTGTCGGTTTGATAAATTATGTCTACGTCTGCTTCTAGCTTCATGGTCAGATTTTACCCTTCATGAGACGACAGTCACTTTTCATCGTTAAGAGCAAATTTTTGTTGCCCACCTGTTTCCACAGTTAAACTTTGATCTTAGCCAAAAGGCCAAAAGGCCGAGAAACGACAGTTCACTATGATTCGCGACAGGCAGTATAACCATCCTTACAATAGTTCTGGAACATTTTCGGGAAACGTGGGAAGCAAACTTGCTCATCGCACGGGGAACGTACGAGCCTCCACAAGCGATTTCAAAAAAGTCACCAAGACGTACACCAAGAGTACACCAGGGGTCTTTGCCCTCCCCACTGTCTTCCATCAAGCCCGGCTAGTCGCTAGACTAGTAACCTTGCCAGTTTCGGGAGTTAGTGCTGAGAAGGGAGTCGTCTAAAAAATCGATTCAAAAGTCATTACAGATGTGAATACAAACGTAGCATCAGGCTGGCCTAAAAGTCTTGAACTTTTTTAAACTTCAGAATTTTCTGGAAAAAAATTTCAAAAATCCCGGGTCAGTGAGGGCCGCCTAGAAGGTTCCAGAAGCTTTCGCTGTGTGAGTACATAAGGCCCCGCGCGCGTCATTTTGGTGACATGTCGGACATGATTGGCCAACAACAACTTCAAGTGTGATCTTCTACGAATGATGCCGAGGCTCCAACGCAAGCACAACGGTCTCCAATACCACCGATGCATTTGGAGAAGGCGCTGTAAGCCGCACCACGGTGCATCGCTGGTTCACTCGCTTTGATTCAGGAGGTATGAACCTTGAAGGGCGCAGTGGACGACCCTCTGCTATCGATGATGAAGGATTGCAGCTCGCTATCAAATCCAGTCCAGAAGCAACTACGCGGGGATTGGCAACAACGCTCTGCTGCACTCACTCCATCGAGCTGCATCTCCACGACCTCGGATATCGAAAAGTTTTCACAAGATGGATCTCTCATGGGCTGACCGAGGCACATAAGCAAATGCGAATGAACATATGCCAGTCATTCCCCGCGCAGCCGAATCGAAATGAATTCCTGGAGGATCTAGTGACTGGAGATGAGAGCTGGGTAGTCTACGATAACAGCGCACGTCATACTGTCTGGCTCCCACGCGACGCAGAAACACCAGTCCGGCCGAGGCCAGACCCACACCAACGCAAACATTTACTTTGCGTTTGGTGGTATACGAAAGGGCCAATCTACCGTGAGCTGCTGGTTGCTGGCAAGACGGTCACCGCTTCCATACACGTTAATCAGCTTCAGAAATTGGCCGCCGATGCAATGCGAGAAAAAAGACGAAGAAGATCAAGAGTCCAGCTGTTGCACGACAACGCGCGCCCACACGTTGCTTCTTCAACCTGTGAGAAGATAGCTGAACACGGCTGGCATCCGTAGCCCATCCACCGTATTCGCCGGATCTTGCCCCATCGGACTACCACCTGCTTGGTACGCTGAAGCATAATTTGAGAGGGAATTTCTGGACGAAAGGAATTGCCGAGCAGATTATAGAAGGTTATATCACTCTGTGGTGAATATACTATTGATTCCTATTTGCATTTATAAAAAATATGGTTGAATAAAATAAGATTTTTGTTTCAAGACTTTTCGGCCATCCTAATAGAACGAGATGTCTCACCCCTGCTCAGGCGCGCCGGCAAATGCCGCTGTGGGAAGAACCGGTACAGATTAACCAGGAATATCTCCCCTCAGCTTTCCTTTTGTAGTTTAAATTCGGCAGAGTGACTTGCTGGCTAGCACATGGTGAGCCAGAAATGGCTTCAACGGTCTAAACGTCCCACGCTGTTAAGCTGAACCCGCTGTCCTATCAGGGAGTGCATCGTCATCAACGTTCTCCAGCAATCTTCTCGAAGCTTTTCCAAACAAGCTGTTAGGAAGAGGCGCAAGCGAAGCTTAGAATTTTGCAGCATAACTGTCGACCGCGAGACTGTCATTGATGCAAAGGGGGGCAGCCTATGGCAACAAAAGGAGCCGTTCTACGTGGAGGAGAGGCGAAGCTATGACTTCAACAAGTTCTTCCCCGACGGCTCACACGCCTGGATCAGTGCTGCGGTGAGCACCCTCCTCACGATGCAGGAATCGTGCTGGGAACTCAATACTCGTGGTTGGCTGGATGATCAACGTGTACTTTCAGCCGCTGAAGGAGCAGGAGACACAGAAGAGCGACGGTACAGAGTGAGTGCAACGCTATATCTGAGAACTTTCTTTCTAAAACTGCGATGAGAGCAATGACGATGATGTAATACATAAGGTCTAAAAACTGTACATTTGGGCTGCAAAATTATTATCGTCTGCGGTACACCTACCTGTATAACATTAGTTGAAATAGCAAGAAGGTGGAAGTTTTGCTACGCATTAAGTGTTGCAATTGCGCCATGCTTCCGTCCGACTTTTCAAGATGATTATTTGATAAATGGCGTTGTAAACGACACGTTGGAATGCAGGTTTTTGCACTTAGCCTTGTTGAGCATTTATTTTAAACAGCAGTCTTGATTATCCAACATTTCGTGTAGAAATTTGAGCCAGGGCTAGTGGTTCGTGGTGGAATAAGAAATTTGCGTGTTTATTTTTCTATAAAGAGGATTCCTCGGTTGAAAGAGGATCCAATAGGTTATGTGGACAGCCGTCAAATTGAGGATCCAATAGGTTATGTGGACAGCCGTCAAATTGAGGGTGCTGTTGTCATATTTCTGAGGCTGTTTTAGTTAATACAATACCGAACGCGTCTTTTGAAGCTGGGTCAAAACCGCGATTTTGCGCTTTTTGCGTCTTCTTGATATAACCTGCCTAAAATCACCCACTTGAAAAGCCAAGGGCACAGTTGAGCTCAGGAGCTCGACCTCTATCTTTCGGCAAGCATTTTTTTATATTGAGCCATGACAATGTCCGAAATTGAAATCCTGCGCCCCACTGAGGTCGGCCGCGGAGGAGTTGTCGGTCGCAAGCCGTCGAAAACCGTTGCGTGCTCACAATTCCTCTAACTTGAGGTTTTTTTGATATAACGTTCGATTCTCTCTTCGAGATCTACACAATAATGTACACACAACTTCGCCAGACCACCGCGTTTTCACAGTGGGTGGACAAGAATGGCTGGGGCAGACTTTTTGTGATTGAAGAAGCTTGTATTCCAGGACTTGCATGTTCTCGGAGTATCTCAAGCATGGCGTAAAGTGTTCTGTCATGCCAGGAATCATCTGAGAGTGCGCCGTGCACAGTGCGTATAGGATCGAACCTATCAATCGACTGGGCAGCGCGACAGCTTGTAGAGTGAGCTTTTGGGTAGTTTTACAGAAATGTTCAGCCGCCCTACTCAGGAATTGCTGTACTCTGCCCCGGCAAAACTTTGGAGCGCGCTGTGCACAGCGTATATACGGTCGAACCTATTAATCGACTGGGCCAAATTGCATTTTCGCCCCTCTGGAGCTTTGTTCAGTCACAAACTACACCGCTGTGTTTCAGCGTACTTCTTGAGCTTTCTACTGCTTACAAAATCCACAAGTTGCAGCCGGAAGGATTCAAATTTGACAGAGTTACTGCGCTCAGAACACACCAGTGGTGCAATTTGCGAGCTGTCGCGCCCAGTTGATTGATAGGTTCGACCCTATATACGCTGTGCACAGCGCACTCCAAAGCTTTGCCGGGACAGAGTGTAGCAATTCCTCAGTAGGGCGGCTGAGAAAGAATTTCTGTAAAACTACCCAAACGCTCACTCTACAAGCTGTCGTGCTCCTCCCCCCCCCCCCCATCGATAGGTTCGATAGTATGTGCATTGTGCACGGCGCACTCTCAAAGGATTCCTGGCATGACGGAACACTTTACGCCATGATTGAGGTGCTCGGAGAACATGCAAGTCCTGGAATAAAAGCTTCTCTCCAATCGCAAAAAGTCTGCTCCAGCCATTCTTGACCACCACTACGAAAACGCGGTGGTCTGGCGAAGTCGTTTACATGTTTGTGTAGATCTCGAAGAGACGAATTGAACGGTACCAACCGCTCTTCAAAAAACCTCGAATTAGAGGAATTGTGAGCACGCAACCGTTTTCGACGGCTTGCGACCGGACAACTCGTCCACGACCACCCTTCGCAATGGAGCACAAGTTTTCAATTTCGAACATTTTCATGGCTCCATATGTATACCAAACGACAGAGCTCGAGCTCCTGAGCTCAAATATGCCCTTGGTTTTTTAAGTGGGAGATTTAGGCAAGTTATATCAAGAAGACGCAAAAACCGCAAAATCACGGTTTTTGCGGCATATATTCGAAAGACCCGTTCGGTACTGTAAGCCTCATATCTGAAGAGAGATAACGCAGTCATGAGATTTTCAAAGTCGAGACAAGTTCTAGTTCAGATATTCGTACCCTACTTTTGTAATTAATATTGCTGCCAGGACAAATGTTTAGCAACGCTGTGAACAAAGATCTATGGATGCAGAACTCTGTCATCTGCACTATAGTTGTACTCTCGAAATTTTTCGAATATTCGAATGGTTTCGAATGCCCACAAATTTCGAATATTCAAATTCGAGTCTGTTCCAAACCTGCAGTTTCCTGAACTTTCGAATTCGAATGCAACCGAAAACCGTGATTCCTTGAGTACTCGAATTCGAGTATCCAAATTCGATTGGAAATCATTCGAATACCTATTCGAATAGGCCATTCGGAAAACAACTATAATGTGCACCCTCATTCGGGCAGTCGTGAACCTATCGGACGAATGCATGGAGCAGTTTCCAAAGCTCACTGCTCGAAGATTCTCGCTTTCTTGCTTCTTTAAAACGAGCCATAACGTAATTTCCATGTTTTTTTTTCATTTTAGAACCTCGAGGTCATTGTGACTGCTTAGGAGCTTTTCTGTGTTTCTGAGTTTAGGACTCGTCGTCTTCAGAGGCCCAAAAAACGAATAGAGATTTAATCGTCTCGACCAACCCGAGCAAGCGGATAATCCTCACTACTGCTTCTGGCCTCACGCCAGAAGCACAGTGCAAAAAGTCGATCGACGATTGTGAACCCACACGATGCTTCGCCATCCATGAAAATCTTACAGATCCACGCATTTATAGTACTGAGGGCAGCACTTCGCTTCCGGAATATTCGCAGCTCTTATTGGAAGGCAGTTGGAATGAAAGCTGCAGCTCGACCACCACGCTCGATGTTGGACCACATGACCCTTTCGAGATTCTCCTGTGCATGTGCCACGCCGTTTAGCAGCTGTATAGGCATTAGCATGTTCAGTGGAAGATCCTCCTTGAGAATAACCCTTCCCTCCAACTAGCTGGTCGGAGTGGAGCAGTGCCTTCCACTGAAAAGGGAGGGAAGGCGGAACGTGGCTGCATATTGCATTTCAATGCAGCTCTACAAACTATCAATTGTCCGTTTGAAGCAGTTGAAAATTTGTTTCATTTTGCAGTGCGCTTCAGAGATCTCCAGGTCAGCAACAGAATGCTGATGAAGGTGAGTGCTTCCGCTAACTTTAGGGCAAATTTACTTCTGAAGAGAAATCATCAAAATTCAATAATTTGACCACTTTCGGAAAAGAAGGCAGATGTAGAGCCCTTTGTGCAGTGTTCGCGCACTTGTAGACAACAATCCGTTATTTGAGTACGCCCTTCAGATAGGCAAGAAACCCAGAAACGGGTGTGCATTAATACTTCATTAAAATAGTAGTCCTAAGATATTATTACTACAAGACGGATAAGATTGCTATTTTCTTGCGCAACACGCGCATCCTTGTGAGGGCTTATAATTTCGACCAGAGGTTCAGTAACCTGCCGGCTGCTAATAGGGTATTTCGCTCCCAAACCACCATAATACAAGCTTGTCCACCCTTCATCATACTCATGCGATTTCTACTCCTTTGTGCCCCGTCGCTATGAGGCGATACACACTCGTTTATGCCTCTCGTTTATTATAAGAGGGCGTGTGATTCCACTTCGAAGTGTCTACTCTGCAGAAAAATAGATAAAACCAATCAATCAATATTGGTCGTCCGAGATATATTGTTTATCGAATTATAAATGTCGTTTTTGCTCAAAAACAAATTTCTCTAGAAGAAGAGAATGACCATATCTTAATATAAGACGTAATGTCATTGTTGTCTATGTCATGTCGTCAACGTCACCCTGAAGAATGGATGTCTTTCTTGGAGAACTCTGGTGGCCGCGACTCGAAGAAGTTGGACACCCATATTTCGACCTCGTCAGGGTTCTTGAATTGTTTTTCCGAAAATGTGTGCTGCATCGACCAGAAAAGATGGTAGTCTGATGGTGCAAGGTCTGGGCTATAAGGCGGGTGAGGCAGAAGTTCCCAGCCCAACTCCTCAATTTTTGCAGCGTGATATTTGCGGTGTGCGGTCGAGCGTTGTCAAGGAAGAATTTCACAGTTGTTCAGTCCTTGTTGACGCAGTGCTAGGGTCCTCGCGGCTCAGCTGTTCTTTGTAGAGGTCTGCTGTGACTGTTTCGCCTGGATCCAGCACAATATGCACCAGACGTCTACTGTTTCTCCATGGGGGCTCAACTATTGCCGCTCTCGTGTGGTATTGTCGTAGTGGATCCACTTCTCGTCCTTCTCGTCTGATATAGTCATAGAATTCGCTGTTCGTGGTTTTGCGGGTGAGAATTCCAGCGGTGGCGGCTCGTGCTGCCTCGCTTGTGTCGCTGAGCTGGTGTGGCACCCATTTTCCACACCGATTTAACTTTCCGATTGCATGCAAACGACCGGCAATGGTAGAATGGTGGCAACCGAACCTCTGTGCGAGCTCACGTGTAGTTTGTGTTGGATCCTACTCGACAGTTGTTTGTAGGGTTCATTGTGTTTTCTGCGATTTACCGTGTCCATGTTGTGTTCTTTTTGTGCGCACTATATTTTGCAAATAAACGAATACATAAGTAAGGGCCAACGAATCGGAACGAAACTTTGGCGGAAGATCCCTCCAGAAACGTTTGTTAGACGCGTAAAGTTACATGATCCAAGAAATAACAATTGCAGAGAGGTGACAAATCGACATTTATAATCGGCCAAGCTAATACAAATACACAAGTAGTTCACAAAGACACGTTAAGGGGGGGGGGGATAGTCGACGACATTTGTGACACGACCTCTGGGTCCGTGCGCTCTTTGCTCGACGTCTGTGACACGGTGGCCATCCATACCCCAGCTCTTGCGCCAAAAATGCAGTGCTCAGCTGCCAATTAATCCGATAAATACGCATGGTTAATTTCAAAGACACAACGTGCTGTCTTTTGCGCCACAGTAACGCACTTGTCAGTATCCTTTGCTTCCCCTCTTTATGGCTGACGTGACACACGCATTCCCTCCCGGTCAGTAAGAGGTGTGGGTTCGAGTCCCGCCAGGCACTAGAGTTTTGATCGCAACCAAACATCACTAACAACTAGTGACTTCGTCACTCTGCATATGATTCCAACGGAGCATTAGGGGTTTGGTCGCATACATCGTTCCTTGCTGAAGAGCAAAGCAAAGACTGTTAGCGTTACACGGGCGCTTGAGGTTGCCATTATCATTATCTCCTCGCCAAGAAGTTGTTGACAGTCTCGGACTGTCTTGCCAGTGGTCAATGCCCTATATGGTGAAGTCCGCTGTTTAATTGAGCAGCAGAGATTTTAGAATTTCCTACTTTCAATATGGTGAGGGTCGAGGGTCGTTAGTGATATATATATAGTAAAATAACTTTCCGTCTTAAATTTTCTATCACATTCAAGAAAATGCACATATTACTGAGAAAGGAAGCCATAGCCTTAAATACCTCGAAGGACTTTAGGACTGTACTTGAAAATTACTGATACTTATGCGAAAAAAATTGAAATGGGATACGTTTTTGTTTGTCGTTGTCAATGGCAAACAAAATCACGTGCCAATATCAGCGCTTGCTTGTACCATACGCTTGGGGGGGGGGGGGGCTGCTTTGCTAGATAATATACCAGAGAATGCCTTCAGATTCCCATGGAACTTCGGACAGATACTTTGTGAAAGGTGCCATTTGAAAGAGCTTGAAACGCTGAAATTAAAGATGTGTAGAGTGAACCTGCTAAGTTGAAATCTCAAATGAGTTCTGGCTGGTTATCGCTCGCGTTATCGAGTTCATGTAGCACGCTCTTGGCTAGCAACCGCGACATCGAATGCGGTGATAAAGCTCTCGCTTCGGAATAGGGAGTCATAGGTTCTACTGCGGCTGCGGAGCATTTTCTGTGCTTGGCGACTCATCGTCAGCGACAACTCTCATACTCTGGTTAATCACATTTTTAAATAAACGCTTGCTAACAGCTCTCGTTTACGTTTTTCAAGCTCTTTGAAAGTAAGAAATAATGAGCTTTGAATTAAAGTAATTCAAGAATGAACACCATATTTGTGATCGGCATCCAAATAACTCATATGCACAAAATTTACTCGAAATTGGCACTTCAGACCTCAACCGCGCTTGAGCTCTGAGCCTAGGCTTCGCACCACTGTCGATCAAGGGTGGTGACCAAGGGCTCCAGGACCTAACTCCAACGCGATGTCGCGCACTAGCCGCGTGCGACATCGCGGCACTGAAACGCGGACGTGCGCTCGGTGACGCATGGTTAGCCACGGAGCACGAAATTTTCTCAGTGTTTAAGCTACCAGACCACATTTCTAGCAAGGAACTTAAGATTCCACAGAATGTGGTAGGCAACGGTCTGTAGTAGGGCAATTGATCCAAGAATGTGTGATAGTGACCTCCTCCATAGTATAACCATAATCGCGGGTAAAAATTGACCGAAAAAGTTGTAGATGGCAAATACTGACGCTAGAAACCATCCACATGACCAGGATTCCTGTATAAACTGTTGCTGATCGTCTTATTGAAACCACATTCATATACCATCTCCAAGAAACGTTGAAATAAGGCAAAGGCGTGACGCATGTCCCTGTAGGAAGCGTTTCTAGCCGTCGGAAGCATCGGACCGCGACAACTCGTCCAAATTCGTCGCGCACCGCGCGCGACGCCAGGGGGTTCACGCGGCGTTGGAGTTATGTCTGCCCCCGAGTGACCAAGATGTGGAGCAATTCGAGGTGGAAAACATGTTGGGCGGTGAAATAGGCTACACAGCGGGTAGAACATCGATGTTGCTCATCGAGTATTTCTTTAAGCAAAGCGTAGAGAGAATCAGTCCGTAGAATGTCCAGTTTATGGGCAGTACATCTTGATTACACTTTTTTTGCGTTCATCCATCATTGTTGAAGAAGGTTGGTACATCGCTAGCGATTATTGCCAGTTGGATAATACATTTCTTACTCCGCTCATGCAAAAAATTTACTATCTACAACACCTTTTCGCCTTCAAACACCGGTTGCGGGTGCGTTACGTTAGGCCGCTCCCTGGGTTACGGTAGCGGGCCGCGCCGCGCGCCACCGCCCCCGATCACGGTAGCGCGGCGTGTTGTTGAGCCCGCCTCGGACGGACGGGTCCGACTGCTGCCGACAGGGACGGCTAGTGACGTCATACGCGTCTAATCAATGGGCGCGCTAGAGCACGAAGTTATGCACCGACTGTAGAAGGAACGCAGTCGAAAGCAGTCGGCACTCCTTTTCGCGCCCTAGCGCGCTCAGCAGACTCGGAAACCGCCCGCGTATGACGTCACTAGCCGTCCCTGTCGGCAGCAGTCGGACCCGTCCGTCCGAGGCGGGCTCAACAACACGCCACGCTACCGTGATCGGGGGCGGTGGCGCGCGGCGCGGCCCGCTACCGTAACCCAGGGAGCGGTCTAACGTACGAACCCGTATTATTTTGGGGGTGCTGATCACGGATCGATCTGACATCCGTTCCAGAATTCCGTCTTTCATAGCAGGTTATAAGTAAGAGAGTTGGTGGAGTACAAATTTCGCCCAAATTATGCATGCGGGGTTACTCAGGGTAGTCATCACAAACTTGGCAACAGTTCTTGGACTATTTTACACCGTCTACGGGCAAAGGTCAACCAAAGTAGCGGGATGGCGAGGGTGCAGAGAAAGAGACACTCCTGCTGCGCTACGAGCGCGCGAGCAGACTCAGCGCCCGAATGAGAGAACACGCGCGTCGTCTGCGTCTCCAGGGCTCGCCGATTGTTGCGGAAACTTGCTGTAGATGGATACTGAATTTCAAGAAGGCCATGGCCAAAAGAGAAGGACTTCCTGCAAGTCAGAATCAAGATGCACCGAAACCGCTACTTTCCACGGGAATAAATATGATGATTCCAAGAAATGAGGGCGTAGAAGCGGTCCATCCTCAGACCTTCTTTATTGTCCGTCTCTCTCCAGCAAAGCATTAGTGCTTATGGACAGATCAGTACTGGAGGTCTATTAGGGAGACACACTTCAGTGTCTTTATAACCTCTCATTTTCTCTAGTCTTATGTATAGCCTGCGACAGCGGGTTGCGTTGGAGTCCTTGCTCCTTCGACTGATAAAAGGAATTCACTTGACAAGAAGCGGGAGAGGCACGATCACTCACCGTTTCGCAAGGGAAACAGTTCCTCACCCTCAACTCAAAGAGTGACACCGAATTCTTGAAGCCATGGAATAACGGCGAAAAATTCCAATCATGCACGTAGAGCACGCAAAATAGCAAAGCTTCTAGTCGCGCAGAACTCCACATGTGGCCATAAACACTGTTGTGTTCAACCCAGAACACAGCACCTCCCAAGCCCAATAAACGCAAGAGGCATCCGCCCCACGTAATGGCCATTCTTGTTGTTGACTAACATGTCGTTGTCTCTACGCGATATTTTCCACCCAACCTGTGCCAGAAAAGGTGGAAATCTGAGCTCGTCGATGTTGCTGATATGCCAACTCCTCCAGCAGACGCTCCTCCTTTGAGAAATGAGTGCTAATGAAGTGCACTGGTCGACTCACCCAACCTCGGTCCCAGTAGGGTGCTCTAGCACCGACGTGCTCCGCTGTCTGCACTCTAGCGCGGGCAAGAAGAGACGTAGGGGCTATGCGAGGAGAATCTCTAGTACGGAGAGCGCCGACGGCGCGACGAATTGGCGAAAACATGAGTCATGGTTGTCCTTTGCCCTGTAACCATTTTACACGTTACCTCTCTGCCTTCGAAGAATGTTGCATGTTTGGGGCTCGTGGAGCCAAAAAATGGTCTAGTTTTTGTGCGACTCCAGCAACCATGCATTTGTTCAAAAATGTGGTGGAGATAAGTATAAAGCGTCCCGCTGACGATAAATTGTAAAACACAAGAGGCATGACACCTCCGGCAATGTAGAACCCATGTCACAACTATTTCGAAGAGTGAGCGCTACCACTACGCCGCTTCTGCATCTGCCAGCCAATCTATGCGCTCGCTACATGTACAGTACCGGACATGCCGCTGCATCCAACAAGCACAAGCGGCGCAAAAGATGAGAAGCGGCGCAAAAGGGCGCCGGAGAGCGCCGTTTTCCGCTCGCCACGCACCGCGTCTGAGGCAAGTCGCGTTAGTGCGTGGCGTCCTCAACTTCTGGACGTTAGACTGAATGAAGAAGCTTATCCATGCGTTCGGACGAGCATAGCCTACTGTTTGGAACTAACTTCCGGCATGGCGCGCGCTCTGAACAATACATGTAGGCCGGCAGAATCAATCGAGTGGGCGCGACCACTCGCAGAGTGACGTTAGGCTGATGGGCTGATGGAGGGAGCCTATCCATGCGTTCGGACGAGCATGGCCTACTGTTTGGAACTAACTGCCGGCATGGCGCACGCTCTGAACAATGCATATAGGCCCGGCAGAATCAATCGAGTGGGAGCGACAACCTATAAAGCGAGGGACAGCTTGAACAGTGAGCGCATAGGGAGTTTTAACGAAAATTCCTAGCCTTCCTACTCAGGCATTGCTCTAGGACTGTCCAGCTTGCATCTGGAGTGCGCCGTGAACAATGCATATAGAATCGAACCCATCAATCGAGTGGGCGAGAAAGCTTGTAGAGTGAGAGTTTGAGGAGTTTTATCAGAAATCCCTAGCCGCTCTACTCAGGAGCTGCTCTAGGATGTCCAGCTTGCATCTGGGGTGCGCCGTGAACAATGCATATAGAATAGAACCTATCAATCGAGTGGGCGCGACCGCTCGCAAATTGCACGCGCGGGCGTGTTTGGAGTGCGATCTGTCAAGTTTGAACACTTTCGGCTGCAGCTTGTGTATTTTGTAGTCAGTAAAAAGCTCTAGCAACTCGCCAAAGCACAGCGATGTAGCCTAAGAACTCACAAAGTTACGTGGTGCAAATATGCAGGTCAGGCTTGTACAACCAATTTTTTTCGATTTCAGGCGTCCACTGCGGGAAGAGGAGATGAGCTGACGGCCTACAAATGCATAAGCTAACAGACCACTTAACGTACTTTACAAGATGGCGCTTGTAGCTCTCCATCTGCCTAACCTGCCTCAGTTACAGCTGCCGCTTTAGAGCGGCGGACGGCAACCGTAAAGCTTCTTCCGCCCTTAATCCTTCCGTTTTTGAGTTTTCGGCACTCACAATAACACTGTTCTGTTTAGCTCGATGAGCTCTATCGAACGGTTTCAATCTCGACCAATTTTGGAGATATCGATTTTTTGACATTTTTTGGTGGTGAGGCCGCAGCGGAGGGCCGACGACGTCACCGAAAGCCAATATTTTGGAATCTGGCCAAGTTGGACACCATTCGATAGCGCTTTTGATGGTGAATGGCACGTTTTTACGTAGAGTGGCGAGAACTGTGATGTGAGCGAGTAAGAGCGAGGAGAGCATGACCATTGTTGTGATGAATTGTGCGCGCGGCGTCTTCTGAGCGCGATAGCCCTGTAAAGTGCGAACCTTTCCGGTTGCAGCTTGTGGGTTTTGTAGGCAGCAAAATTTTCTAGTAGTGTGCCAAAACACGGTAATGTAGTTTATGATTGGACAAAGTTACAGGGCTGCACGATTTTTTTCCAAATTCAGTCGACCCCTGCGGAAAGACGCGGAGAACTAGCATATTACAAATATGCAGGCGAGCAGAACGCTTAAGGTTCTTTACGAAAACGTGCTCACAGCTCCCTAGCTTATTAAATTGCCTTAGTACCAGCTGCCGTTTTAGGGCGGCGGGCTTATCGGTTGAAGTTTCCTGCCCTCTTACTCACCCATATTTGGGTTTTCGATACCCACAATAACACCATCAGCTTCATCGCGAAAAGCTCTATCGAATGGTAACCAATTTGGCCCGTTCGGAAAAATCGATTTTCGATGACGTCATCGTCCCTCTGCCGTGGCCTTGAGCAGCCTTGTCCTCGGTGCGAAACCGCCAAAAAATCGATTTTTCCAAAATCGGTCGTAATTGATACCATTCGATAGCGCTTTTCATGCTGAACGAAAAGTACCATTGCGAGTGTTGAAAACTCAAATCTTGGCGAGTAAGAGCACAAGAAACTCTAACAGCTATCTTCCGACGCTTTAAACTGGCAGCTGTAGTCGACAACGCGAACTCTGACCGGCCAGAACTCGCTTGAGGGATCCACTTACCAAACTTGGTCTATGCTTTTGCTGTCAGCGTTTCGAGCTCTTTCACAAGGCAGGACCTCTGTACGACGTTCCATGAGAAGTGAAGCCATACCCTGGGTAGTCACTCTTGTTGTTTGTGTTTTAATTCTTTCTGCTAGAGTCAGATTAGGGCGAGATACATCGCACATTCCCTTCGAAAACCGTAGGGGCAGGAACCTCGTCATTAATGTGCTGATCGGTTCCATTAGTCGGCTCCTCTTCACGTGCTGAAAGCGATCATGGAGGCAGCTGTCTTTGTTTAATATAACGGGAAACCAGAGGCTTTCAAATACCAGCATCTTTTGACCATGACATGTATGTACTCGCACACTGCGTATGTTGCATACTACAGCTGTGGGCCTCTGAACGATAATCACAAGTAAACATCGCCCCTTGAGTAGATGTGCCACTGCATGTCGTTTTCAAGCGAATCTCATATGTAGAACTTGTGAAACCATTGTTATCTTCTTGCATTATCATATCATATCATATTTTTGTCTCTGAACAAGGAATATGAAAAGACAGGAATCCGGAGGTACTTCGCCCAAATGTCAATGGAACATTTTTGATCGTTGCGAGCACTTTCTTGCGCGGTGTTGTGCTACTCACGGTGGCAAGTCTTCAGCTTTTCGCAGGCGAAGCACTAGGAAAACTTATTTGCTGCTCCAGCGATTGCATATTTCCTCCCAAAGATTTGGGATGGCATATGAGAAGAAATGCAAAGAATGTCAACGCTGGGCGAACACAATTCTCGTTATAGACCTTGCGACCGCAAAGGAACCTGAGCTAGAGGGACAGCCAACGACAGATACTGTGGGTGCTTTGTTTTGATTTTGTGCTTGTTTTATCTTCGACTCATGCTTTATGATGATAACATGGTATATTTCTTTTCGCACCAAGGCCCATTTAAGCACATATTTCTTTGCCTAGCTGGCAGTCGTAGAGGTAAAGTGTGCGCTTCCTAGAGCTAGCGGCAAACGCAGACAACTGACTTCACAAAACTTCGCACATTATTCAAACTTGCTTTAAACTGCTAATTAAGCTGCTATAATACGATACCGGCTAAATCCCTTACGACAATAAGCCCACTCTCGCGAATTGTCCCTCACACGTGCTCAACCCTTTCACACCTCCTTGCGTAAAGAAATATTAAGGCACCAGACGTTAGCAGCCTAGCAGCCGCCGAACGTTTGGTTGGGAGTCTCGCCCAAACCCCGAGAATAGAACACGCCCACCATCTTCTTTTCTTCTTAAGAACTTACTTTTATTGCAGGAAAGAACTGGTTTTACTAAAGAGAGTAGCGCAGTGGGATATGGTATGACAGCATCTTCGAAGCTGCTCCTATGAAGCCTGTCCACCCACCACGCACACGATTTATTCTCCGAACTATTTGTTCTCTACGTGACAAGAAATAGAAATAGATCTCAAGAGTCCCAATCCAAAATGTTTAATTTGGAGAAACAGAAATACAGTTAATCGATATTGATCGACAGATCGATACTGTTTACTGTGCGAGGGCACTAATGCTCCTCCGACTCCTGTGGTAGTCACTCGAGAGAGTCAAGCACGCATACGCTCGTTACAAGTCTTTAAAAGGTCGTATGAGAATGCAATGCATGCAGCGCAAAGGTTTGTGGCAGGTCTTCTAGATCTGGACGCACGTTGTACGACGTTCGTGTCACGCCTTCTGAATTGCATCTTGCATAACGCCTGTGGCACATTTACCGACGCACCTGTCGCGACGTTGTCACACCGTTTATGACACGTTTTTTGCCCCCGACGCACGTGGGACGTCTTCTGAATCAGGGATGGGTGGAATTTCTGTTTTTTCTGATTTTCTGGCCATTTTGGGCAAACTTTTTCTGTCTTCTGTTTTCTGGAAAAATGCCCAAAAATTGGGCAAAAAACAGACAATAGAGTTGCGAACAAAAATTTATCACGAAATCGGCGCAACTAGTGGACGAGGGGGGCAGTCCATCACTACTCGAAAAAGTTACGGGTTTTTGCCCGTTTGACCTAGGCCCCTCTCGGTGCAACTTGCATTACACGTACGTACGCGTACAATGGAGGAAATTCCACTTCATCAAACACGACATCTATGGTCGAGGCGGTCCTAGGCAAGGACTGCCCCCCGGCCACGTGTTGCGCCCAGAAATCCGATGAAAAGAGTCCAAAAACTATCGTAGAATAGTGAGCTTCATTCCAAAATAGTGCTTCTAGAGTATCTTAAACGGCAAGCATGTGGCGTTTTTGGATGTGTTCATATAATAATTGCGCCATATACTCATGAACTATGCCGCTTTATTTGCTTGGTTGACTGTGTAAGTGCTGCTGGCAAGGAGTTCCTTCATAGGACATTTCTCGACTTTCATAATTTGGCTTCGTATTCTTTTCGATATTAACAGTAGTTTGGACCATCTACGATCACTAACAATTTTGTATTGTAACTATAAAACTAGTACTTTGAGGGGCATTAAATTATGCATTAACTAACCACTTGTCCTAAAGTTACTGTGGGTAGGGTTATTCTCCACCTCCGGTTCAAAAATTGAACATTGTTGGCCGGTCATCTCCAATATCGTTTTCTGCAGAGCCTTTGTCGAAGCTGCTTTCCTAACTCTGAAGATTGCTCAGTTTTTGGTGTCACAAATTAGTAAGAGACAGAAAAGTTTTAGTTAACTTCGATTTCGCTGCTGTAGTGATACAGTACTGATACACGAAATTTCTCATTTATCACGTATATCATCTGTCGTCCGGTTGATCATCGAGTTGTTCAAGCTGTTCAAGCTGGCACCAGCCGCGTCTCCATACGTTCATGACGCGTGTCAAGGTGCTCCAATGCATCCTTTTCGCTCGAGAGACACGAAGAGCATCATATTGTTCGTTCAGGGCTTTGAAAAGTAGTCCGACCAACGCGTTGGTAGGCATCCATGTTTCTCTTGACATTCCGCGGAATCCAATCGGTGTCTGCGAAGCGTATTACGTGGCCCACCTAATTTTCGACGACTTGGCCCGTGCGACAGCGTCTCTGATTTTCGAACCTCGGCGTAGCTCGGAAGTCTCGAGCCCTTCTCTCACTTGCGTGAGTCGTGTCTCTCTGAGCAATGTCCTCTCGATCCCACGATGCGCGATACTGATCGCATGTTCATCCTGCTTTCGTAGAGCCCGGTATCTGATGCGTATGTTAGGGCAGGAAGAACAGCGAAGTCAAATAGGTGGGCACGGAGTCGGACGTTCTTCGTCTTCTTCGCGACTTCTTCGACGCTCTTGAAAGCTCCCCAAACCGCTCGTTTTCTCCTGCTCAGCTCCGGCGCTAGGTCGTTGGCCATATAGACTTCGCGACCCAGATACAGGTAGCTGAAGCATTCGGAGGTGTTCCTTCCGTTGAGCGAGAATGGGGCATCAGAAAGTTGTCCCTTCCTCATGAACATCGTCTTCGTAAGATTTAGCTGCAGTCCAACGTTCCCACATACACGGTCGAACTCAGCAAGCATCTGCTCCTCTTGGCTGGCGCTCGGTGTTAAATGCTGTAGCTGCCGTCCGTCGTCTTTCACTCCTATGTCTTCTCATTCTAGTTCACAGATGACGTTTTCGAGGGTGACGCTGGAGAGAACCGGGGATATAGTACCCTCTCATCGAACCTCTCTGTTCACGTTGGCAACGACGTTGTTGCAGAATGGCGAGGCCTTTGTCGTGAATCCACTGTACAGCTCTCGAAGGACTGATGTGCAGAGTAGGAACGCCACTGATCAAAGCGAAGTCCAAGTACTGGTACACTGCTGAGTGGTTGGCGAAGCTTTTTAATCAGGTTGTGGCGGAGAAGAAAGTGCCTGAGCGCAGGCGGCAAAGTACGACGATTCCGATTTGGAAGAAGAACAGCAGTCCTGCAGACTGCTCCATCCGATTCGCTTGCTTTCGAACAGCATGAAGATCTTTGAGCGAATTGTCGACGGACGAATCCGTGACATCGTCCAGCTTTCCAGCAATCAGTGCGGCTTCGTGGCTGGCTGTGGCACCGTTGATGCCATTCACGCCGCCCGCCTCCTGATAGAGAAGCATCGCGAGAAACAGAAGTCGGTGCATATCACCTTCCTCGACTTAGAGAAGGCCTTTGACCGCGTACCACGTGAAGTGATATGGTACGCCTTGCGACATCATGGAGTTTCTGAAGAGCTCATAGTGTGGGTGCGAATTCTCTACTCTTGTGCAAAGAGTCGAGTTCAAGCTGCAGCTGGAACCTTGATGGAGTTTCCCATCTCTGTCGGGGTACATCAGGGTTCTGCGCTTTCCCCACTCCTCTTTGTTGTCGTCATGGATGCCATCACACGAGATCTTCAGAAGACCGTCCCTTGGACGTTGCTTTATGCCGATGACGTGATGTTCGCTAGCGAAGATAAAGGAGAACTCGAGCGAGAGTTGCAAGCTTGGTGTGATCGCTTGGAGCGGTTTCGACTGAGATTGAACGTGAAGAAGACCGAGTATTTAACGACGGACGTTACCGAGTCCAGCTCCGTCAAGGTTAACGGCATCGAGCTTCCACGCACTGCGGTCTTTAAGTACCTGGGATCAGCAGTGGCGTCTGACGGCAAACTGATGACTGAAGTGAATTCACGCGTGAGTGCAGCTTGGTCCAAGTGGCGCTCGTTGACTGGCGTGCTCTGCGACAAGAAGATACCAGAGCGCTTTAAGTCGAAGATCTACAGAGCAGTCGTACGGCCGGTAGCAATGTACGGCGCTGAGTGTTGGCCAGCGACCAAGGAAGTTGAAACGCGCCTCAGCGTCATGGAGATGAAGATGCTGCGCTGGACGGCAGGAGTTACGCGCATGGACCGCATCCGAAACGATGCTATTCGGCAGAAGGTCGGTGTCGCGCCGATAACTGACAAGATGCGCGAAGCTCGCTTACGATGGTACGGCCACGTTCTGCGTGGAGAAGAAGACAGCGTCCGCAAGATAGGCCTTAAGTTCGAGGTGGTAGGAAAGCGGCCTAGAGGACGCCCGAAGCAGCGCTGGGCTGATACGTTACATATGGAATTGAAAGTAGCTGGTGTCCACCCTGATCTAGCGTTGGAGCGGGAAAGATGGCGTCATGACACCAGAATAGCGGACCCCGAAATCAAGCGGGAAATTCTATGGTCCCAATTGCTGTACAGCTTCGAAAATTGTTCACGAGGAAAACATCACGACCAGAAATTGGAAATGGAGAATCGCAAGGTAGTAATCGTGGTGAGAGCAAGGTGCTTGAACTTCTAGGTATTGCTTCAGAAATCAGTCCTGCTTCGAAAACATTCTTATCCAGATGATCTACTACAAGGGCAACAAAGAATTCCCACCATTTACCTTATAACGCTTAAGCTCTGAAGACAAATTTTTCAAATGAAAATTTCACTCTGTAAATCTATTAATGAGGCCAGTGCTCTGTGAAACAGACAGTGAAGAAAATTGCGAAAGAAAGGACGTGAACAACAGCATCAATGGCCGGTTGGATTTGAACTTCAGGGATGCGTGGGATCTATTTAAATCACCTGTCACCAGTATCACCTGTCGTTCCGTTGATCGTTGAGTTGCTCGAGCGGACGCCAGCAGTGTCACCATTCACTGTCGCGTACCAGAGTGCTCCAATG
Organism: Heligmosomoides polygyrus polygyrus; assembly: GCA_947396885.1. NCBI lineage: Eukaryota > Metazoa > Nematoda > Chromadorea > Rhabditida > Heligmosomidae > Heligmosomoides > Heligmosomoides polygyrus. Next base: position 38,898,319 of record OX377201.1, read on the forward strand.
GCTCCCTCTCGCTCGAGGAACACGAATATCGTTCGTTCAGGGATTTCACAAAAAGACCGACCAATAGGCCCGAATAGGCTGTAATGGAGTAGGATATCCTTCGTCTTCTTCGCGATTCCTTCTCATGAGCGTCGTTTTCGTAAGATTCAGCTACAGTCCAACGCTCCCACATACACGATCGTAGTCGGCCAGCATTCGATCTTCCTGGCTGATGCTTGATGTTATGAAAACGATGTCGTCAGCGAAGAGAAGATGGTGCAGTTGCCGGCCGTCGACCTTCATTCCCATGTTTTCCCATTCTAGTTCGCGCGTGACGTTTTCGAGGATGGCGGTGAAGAGCTTCGGGGATGCGGTATCCCCTTGCCAAACCCCTCTCTTCACATTGATGACGACGTCGATGCAGAATGGTGAAATCTTGGTCGTGAGTCCCTAAAGCTTTAAAATGTTGTCGAAAGACTCCGATGTACTGAGTAGGAATGCCCTGAGTGAGCAGGGCTTTGTTGACCGCCTCAGTCTCGACGAAGTTGAATGCCTTCTTCAGGTCGATGAGCGTAAGGCACAGCGGCAGCTTGTGCTCTCGCGACTCTTCGGTGAGCGTAAGGGCGTGTGGTAGCCGATCGTGCAAAGTCCACTCCGAAATCCTGCTTGTTCGCATGACTGTCCTTTGTCTAGCGTTCTGCTGATCCTATTCAGGATGACTCGAGTGAACAGCTTATAGACTACGTACATCAGGCCGATCGAGCGATCGTTGCTAATGTCGTATACTCCTCTGTACAGCAAGGCTGGTATTCCACTGACTAGGGAAGGGTTTCGACCTCCCATGGAACTTCTAGTTGAGACCAGGATCGTTAGAAAGAGCTCGGAATGCTGAATACGAGTATGGGTGTCAAAATTGCAAAATGAAACTCCTGAGCGAGTGATGGCCTGCCGAAACCGGGGCCTCACCACAGGTTGACTGTGCGCGCACCGGGCGCGAGAGTGGTGAGTCACCAGGGCTCCGTAAGAGAGGCATTCCAGCTGCGGCGGTGGCTCGGGGGTAGTGCTCACGCTCGTCGGCTGAGCACTCGTTGGTTCGGTTCCCGTTACTGCAGTATTCTTTGTAAATCATAACTTAAGTTCAAAATTACCTTTTGTTCTGAATCATGACACGCGTCTGATTAAATAGCCGGGAAAACTACCATACACGTTTGTAAAAATGCTTGAAGGCAAAAAACTGCTATGGTGACATTTTTATTTTCTATTTTGCACAAATAGGGTCCAAATCGTATGCTGAATAACTAGAGGTGTTTCTGACAACCTTGGCATTCATGGAACAAAGCAAAAAAATGTGTGAAGCGAAAAGGTAAGTAGAATGTATGATGAGGAAGAACAAAATGTCGTTGACCTACCGCACTTCTGATTGATGTGGAAGCCCAGAATGTCGTTGATCTACTGCTTTTTCTTCACTCACTATGTCTTTTGGCTTTTGCAACGATGATGCTCATTCTTCTCGCTGAATTTTGGGTGCCAGAGTAAATAAAAATGTCACCATAGCTGTTTTTTGCCTTCAAGCATTTTTACAAGCGTATATGGTAGTTTTCCCGGCTATTTAATCAGACACGTGTCATAGTTCAGAACAAAAGGTCATTTCGAAGATAAAATACGATTTGCAAGAAACGGCCAGCAACGGGAACCGAACGCTGGCTCCCCTTCTTACGGAGCCCCGATGACTCACCACCACTCACCGGTGATATTTTTAGCTACTCTGGTACCCCAAATTCAGCGAGAAGAATGGACACCACCTTTGCTGGTGAAAAGGACATAGTGAGTGAAGAAAAAGCAGTAGATCAACGACATTTAGTTCTTCCTTATCATACATTCTACTTACCTTTTTACTTCACACATTTTTCTCTTTGTTCCATGAATACTAAGGTTGTTAGAAACACCTATAGTTATTCAATATATGATTCAGAATCTAATTGTGCAAAATAGTAAATAAAAATGTCTCCATAGCAGTTTTTTGCCTTCAAGCATTTTTACAAACGTGTATGGTAGTTTTCCGGCTATCTAATCAGACACGTGTCATACTTCAGAACAAAAGGTCATTTCGAAGATGAATTAGATTTGCAAAAAACGGGCAGCAACGTGAACCGAACCAAGGACTTCGCACCCGACGAGTGTGAGCGATACTCCTGCGCCACCGCCGCAGCTGATGGGCCCCTCTTACGCAGCCCCGATGACTCACCACTCTCGCGTCCGGTGGGCCCTACAGCCAGCCTCTGGTGAGGCCCCCGATTTCGGGAGGCCTTAACTCGCTCAGGAGTTTCGTTTTGCAATTTTCACACCCATATTCGTAATCAGCATTCCGAGCTCTTTCTAATGATCCTGGTCTCAACTTGAAGTTCCATGGGAGGTCGAAACCCTTCCCTAGTGGAATGTAATATGATATTAGATTTGAGGAGAAATAATAATAATAATAATAATAATAATAATAATAATAATAATAATAATAATAATAATAATAATAATAATAATAATAATAATAATAATAATAATAATAATAATAATAATAATAATAATAATAATAATAATAATAATGTGATGGAGAGGCTATATTCTCGGTCTTCATTATATGGTGTCTATGCATTCAAGAAAGCGCCATCACCCAAGATCTGTTGTGCTGACACCGCCTTCAGTCACAATCTCGTGTTGTTTTATGAAATATCAAGCCAATACGCAACATCATTAGTCGGCTAAGTAGTAACTAGGTGCTGTAAAGAGCATAGGTGTGTTGGCCTGAAAACTTTCAGCTACGCGGAAACTAGACCACTTACAATGAAAGGTATTTCCGAAGAACGAAACAAACTAGGAATAGATTCTGACGGAGCCAGTAATACTCAACGAATATCTGCACAGCTTTAGAGTATGTTACGAGAGTGCGCCTACAAACTCGAACAATTGAGTTGACACATGCAAACAGTGATCACTGAGCGTTTATCGTGTTCGGTACCCTAAAAGGCCAGTTTCTTACTAGTGGGACCATTATCTAATTGAGGCGTTAGCGGTGAAACAGCTGATGAGTAATGTTGTATATTTCAAGTGTCGAGATTCCTAGGATCTATCACGACCAAGATTTACAACTTGCTGATTGCAATGCACTGGAGTGTAATAGAAATTTTTATAAACTCTTGCAAATTAGAACGCTTCACACAAAAGCATTTGCTACTGGAAATATGGATCTTTGGGTAAAATAATTGGGTCGTGCGATAATTTCGAAAATTTCTGTTTTCTGATTTCTGACTTTCTGGCATTTTTGGCTTTTCTGTTTTCTGTTTTCTGGGAAAATTTTCAAAATTCTCGCCCATCCCTGTTCTGAATCCCGACACACTTTGGACCATGCTGGGAATAAGTGCTGGTCTCCCTTACTGCTCCCTCCACCCGTAATGGTTCCCTTGGTCGATTCTCTTTCGTAATCCCTTTATCTGCCCATCTACTGGTCTCCGTTACTCTTCTGAATCTCTACGCACGTTGGACGACGCCTTCGGCATGTCCTTCGAATGCTAACGCACGTTGGAGGACGTCTACAAAACGTCTTCTGAATCCCATGGCACGTTGGACGACGTCTGCGGAACGGCTTTCGAATCCCGAGGAACGTTGGACAACGTCTTCGGCAGGTCTTCCAAATATAGGCGGTCAGCGCCTAGATTCGGAAGACCTGCGGATTATCCCTATCCACACCCTGACGCGATGCCCGTTCAAAACAACGTAAACATGGGTGATCCGCGGTGAAGTTGTAAACTCGCCAGCGCCCATGGTTAAGCTCAACGAAAAACCAGCTGGATTAAGGCGGCCCAGAATTACTGACGCTCTGTCAGCTTCTGCGCTGCCAAGCGTGGTGATAAGGTTAACCCTTTCACGACATTGTCCGACAATGTCGTCGATCACTTTTTTGCCGCGTGAGACAATGTTCGACGATGTCGCCGGACACCATAATAAAAATAGTTCAGAGTAAATTATCAAACATCTAATAGTACAACATTAATCAATCAGCCTTCCAATATCTACGGTCAAGCCATGGGAAACTCCATTTGCTAATGTTTTATTCATATCTAATAAATAATGTAAATAAAATAATACAAATAATCAGCGCGCGCGAAAATACGCGCTATCCCACGCGTCAGTCACGTAAAAGTCGCGCGTGTCGTGAAAGCGTTAAGGATATTCCCCACCCAGGTGCAGGGTGTTCACCAATCCTGTTAGAGTTTGACGTTACTCAGCATCGCCTGAGGCATGACATCTAAGTGTGCACTCCACAACTTAACTAAATAAGGTTTCCTTTCAAGCTACAATACCGCTCAAATTCTTTGAAACAAAAACGCTTTCCGGAGGCACACTCCATCGCGAGGTGTAGCTTACATCATCTTAATCGTTTTTAATGTCTTTTTTTCTTTTTTCGTTCTTATTTCTTTCATCGAAACGCTACTCTATCCTGCCCAGGTTATAATTAAATGTTATGTGTTAAAGGTTGCAGCTGTATTCTGAATCTTCATTTTGTAGCCGCTTTTGTTCGTTTGCATGAAAATATTACTAGTCATATTCAGTGCTAGGTCGTCATTGAATATTTCATTTTTGGCACCGCTACTGACATAAATTCTTGAGGAATTCTACTTAAATTACGTGGACAATAAGCACTCTGCTAAAGTGAACGCATAGTCAATGAATAGAACGTCAACGAACGAGGGAGGCATATACCCATAAGCACTAATCAATTTTTGTGTGTTATAAGTGCCTTTGTCCAGGCTGGGTGAAAACAATTGTAATACACAGGGTGAAGTTGCATTCAAACGATTTGGCGACATATTATCTACCACTAAATAAATGATTTAGTTGCCCGCGCTGTAGATAGTGAGGCTATCTCACGCCGGTTAGAAAGCTGCGTGAGATACGCCTCGTCTTACCCCGTTCAACATGAGATGCTGCAGCAGAGGAAGCGCTCTCCTCTTCTGCTTCACGCAGCGGCATTTGCGCGCGTTTCCGAGCGTCTGGATCCAAAAAAGGGCCCCCCACGCGTGCAATAAGCGTCTGGGGTCAAAAGAGGTGACTCTGTCGTCGTACGACGAGGGGGTGCATTCAGAATTCAACTTTAGATGCTGCCGCAGCCCAGGAAGCGCAGAATCCTCCTGCTTGACACAGTGGCATCTGCCCGCGTTTCCGAGTGTCTCAATTTCAAATACGTGTTACTGACGATCGCTGTGGAGTATAGGAGGACTACTAAAGGCTGCCGGAGAAGGGCAGTAAAAGAGACCTCTAGATGGACCAGGAGAGCGACCAGGAAAGAAATGAACAATCTGGAGAAGGAAACAGGACGCGGAAACCATCATGAAGAGATCAGTAATCGAGTAAATAATGGAAACAAGGAAGTGGGCCATGAGTTGAGACCAGATAGGTGGGGGAGGGAAGGGGTGGGAATATCAGTAAAGTCGGAACGGCAATTAGATCCAGTAAGAAGAAACGAGTGAAAAAACGAACCGGGCGTCTGAATTCGGAAGGCGTGTCAACGATATCCGGAAACACAAGCCGTTGGGCATGAGAACATTTGCGGAGGAGCCAACTGAGGGCAGAAATACTGCGCAGCACAAATTAATGGCGTTACTGGACGGTCCGAAGAGAATGTCTATCGATGACGAACGCACGGAACTGGTGAAGGGCTTGATGCCAATAAAGTACGCAGCAGATCCTAGATGCCAGCGAATTTTATGATTTACAAAAACTGTCTTCCGTAGGTCAGTGATTTTGCATCCGGCAAAATAAAGAACATGAAAAAGTTAGAATATTAAAAATTTAAGAGCTAGGTCGAGACGTTGCCAGATGACAAATCCTACTAGGATTTAAGGTAGATTGGCTTGTCTTGGCCTAAAAGGTTTAATGAATATGTCTTACCAGAATACTATCTCAACGGTAGGTCAGAACGGCGCAAGTGTTGTTTATGGGCAGAACCGCCTCTCCCTGGGAAGTAACAAACTGCAGGTATCTCGACCCCAATACAACTCTGCGCAGAGTTAGGGGCGACGGAATTCGCCTGTTGGCGCCCTGTTGATTCATGTGCTCCACAGCTAACGGGCGCGCGCGGGATGAGGGCTGCTATCGAGGGTCGGCGCAGTGCACAGGTGGCGTAGTAGGGAAGAGCTCGGGCTCGTGATCGTGGGGTCGAAGGTTTGGATCCCGCAGACTGCGTATGTTCTGCACTTTAGCAAAATCCATGTTTATCATATAGGTAATCCACCTACGGTACTATAGTGTGTTATAGAGCATCTTTACATATAACATACCACCCATACCGTTAACAACGGTGGTCCAGGCAGGGTCACAGATTTCGCTGAAACTTCGTTTAGAGGCGTTATTTGGGGTGCTGATCACGAATCTTATATCCGTTCTTCACGATTCCGTCGGAGGCTACCCATACCGTTAACAATGGTAGTCCAGACAGGGTCAACGATTTCGCTGAAACTTCGTTTAGGGGGGTTATTTGGGGTCCCGATCACGAATCTTATATCCGTTCTTCACGATTCCGTCGAAGGCTACCCATACCGTTAACAATGGTGGTCCAGGCAGGGTCACCGATTTCGCTGAAACTTCGTTTAGGGGGGTTATTTGGGGTGCTGATCACGAATCTTATATCCGTTCTTCACGATTCGGCTGGATAATATAAATACAGGAAGGCACAAGATTACAATCTTAAGGTTTTGCCGGTGACAGCAGGTAGAGACAGAATCGTGAAAAACGGATGTCAGATTCGTGATCAGCACCCCAAATAACCCCCCTAGACGAAGTTTCAGCAAATCGGGGACCCTGCCTGGACCACCCTTGTTAACGGGTATGGGTGGCCTCCGACCAAATCGGGAAGAACGGATGTCAGATTCGTGATCAGCACCCCAAATAACCTCCCTAGACGAAGTTTCAGCAAAAAAAAATTTTTTGACCGAAGTCTTGTTGGTGGAGTCGGAACTTTTAACTAGTGCCACAAAATATCTATCGTTATATAACTACAGCTTCACACAAAATTAGCTCAAAATAAGTGACACACAGAAGTGAACATTTTAGGTAATCTGTAGTTTGAAGCACATGTTATATGTAAACATGCTCTATAACACACTATAATACCGTAGGTACATTATCTATATGATAAACATGGATTTTGCTAAAGTGCAAAATAAACGCAGTCTGCGGTATCCAAACCCCCGCCCCCGTGCTCACGAGCCCGAGCTCTTCCCTACTACGCCGCCTGTGCTCTGTGCCGACCCTCGATAGCAGCCCTCATCCCGCGCGCGCCCGTCAGCTGTGGAGCACGTGAATCAACAGGGCGCCAACCAGCGACTTCCGTCGCCCATAACTCTGCGCAGAGTTGTATTGGGGTCGAGATACCTGCAGTTTGTTACTTCCTAGGGAGAGGCGGTTCTGCCCATATACAACACCGTTCCGATTTACCGTTGAGATAGTATCCTGGTTAGCCATCTTTTGTTTTACTGATGTTATATGCTTTATCTGTTGGAGCATGATGCGTTCTCGATGCAAATGCAGTAAGGGAGTCCACCATTACTAAATTTGCACCGCTTATACTGCGTCTATCTGGGTAACCTGCGGCCGGATTCAACGAGAAAATACGAAGAAAATACAGCTGAAGTCTCCGATAGCGCGGCTTATCAAGCGATATGGTGAAGCATTAACATTACGAGAATATCCTCGAGCAATGAATTTTTTTTCGCTGACTATAGGAACCAATTTATTTTAATATACCTGATCAACAAAACTGTAATGCTCGACTTCTTCTGGGATTTTAGTCATATTGCTGTTCAGGAGGAAGGCACCAGGACAGCAGCGGAGCCAACTCCGAGTAAGGTGGGTCTGGGTCTTCATATTTTATAAATAGTGACGCCCGCAGTGCAGTGAAACGACCGCATATGGAACACTGCTTGATCTGCTCAGCTTGTGATGTTCAGGATGAGGGGACGAAAACAGCCTCTGAGCCGTCTCCAAGAAAGGTTTGTAAATTATAAATAATACCGAAAGCTATGGAGACTTAATCCACAAATACGCATAAGTAGTGAATATTGCACACCATCACCAAATATCACTTTTAAGGACGAGGGAACAACAACTGCTTCTGAGCCCACGCCAGCAAAGGTACAAATTATGCTCCTCAGAAATTTAAGAAATTTTTCCGCGAGCGATAAACAGGGAGCTTTATTAATTATGGGCCAGGAGTGACAGGTTTCTGGTATACGCTGCCTAGCAGTAATGCGCAATTTTTCAAAACTGTTTCCAATAGTTTTCATATGCAGGATGAAGGCACCAGGACGGCAGCGGAGCCAACTCCGAGAAAAGTGGGCCTGGTCCTTCATATTTCAAAAATAGTGACGCTCGTAATGTAGTGAAATGACTGCGTATGGAACACTGCTTGACCTGCTCAGCTTGTGGAGTTTAGGACGGGGGGAAGGAAACGGCCTCCGAGACGTCTCCAGAAAAGGTTTGGAATCTATAATTAATATGGTGGATATACCGAAAGCTATGGAGACTTAATCCACAAATACGCATAAGTAGTGCATATTGCACACTATCACCAAATATCACTTTTAAGGACGTGGGAACAACAACTGCTTCCGAGCCCACGCCAGCAAAGGTACGAATTATCGTCCTCAGAAATTTGTGAGATTTTTCAGCGAGCGATAAAGATAGAGCTTTATAAATTGTGGGCTAGGAGTGACAGGTTTCTGGTATGCGCTGCTGAGCAGTAATGCGCAATTTTTCAAAACTGTTTCCAATAGTTTTCATATGCAGGATGAAGGCACCAGGACGGCAGCGGAGCCAACTCCGAGAAAGGTAGGCCTGGTCCTTCATATTTCAAAAATAGTGAGGCTCGTAATGTAGTGAAATGACTGCGTATGGAACACTGCTTGACCTGCTCAGCTTGTGGAGTTTAGGACGGGGGGACGGAAACGGCCTCCGAGCCGTCTCCAAGAAAGGCTTGGAATTTATAAATAATACCGAGAGCTGTGAAGACTTAATCCACAAATACGCATGAGTAGTGCATATTGCACACTATCACCAAATATCATTTTTAAGGACGAGGGAACAACAACTGCTTCCGAGCCCACGCCAGCAAAGGTACGAATTAACCTCCCCAGAAATTTGTGAGATTTTTCAGCGAGCGATAAAGATAGAGCTTTATAAATTGTGGGCTAGGAGTGACAGGTTTCTGGTATGCGCTGCTGAGCAGTAATGCGCAATTTTTCAAAACTGTTTCCAATAGTTTTCATATGCAGGATGAAGGCACCAGGACGGCAGCGGAGCCAACTCCGAGAAAGGTAGGCCTGGTCCTTCATATTTCAAAAATAGTGAGGCTCGTAATGTAGTGAAATGACTGCGTATGGAACACTGCTTGACCTGCTCAGCTTGTGGAGTTTAGGACGGGGGGACGGAAACGGCCTCCGAGCCGTCTCCAAGAAAGGCTTGGAATTTATAAATAATACCGAGAGCTGTGAAGACTTAATCCACAAATACGCATGAGTAGTGCATATTGCACACTATCACCAAATATCATTTTTAAGGACGAGGGAACAACAACTGCTTCCGAGCCCACGCCAGCAAAGGTACGAATTAACCTCCCCAGAAATTTGTGAGATTTTTCAGCGAGCGATAAAGATAGAGCTTTATAAATTGTGGGCTAGGAGTGACAGGTTTCTGGTATGCGCTGCTGAGCAGTAATGCGCAATTTTTCAAAACTGTTTCCAATAGTTTTCATATGCAGGATGAAGGCACCAGGACGGCAGCGGAGCCAACACCGAGAAAGGTAGGCATGGTCCTTCATATTTCAAAAATAGTGAGGCTCGTAATGTAGTGAAATGACTGCGTATGGAACACTGCTTGATCTTCTTAGCTTGTGGTGTTCAGGACGAGGGGACGAAAACAGCCTCGGAGCCGTCTCCAAGAAAGGTTTGGAATTCATAAATAATACCGAAAGCTATGGAGACTTAATCCACAAATACGCATAAGTAGTGCATATTGCACACTATCACCAAATATCATTTTTAAGGACGAGGGAACAACAACTGCTTCCGAGCCCACGCCAGCAAAGGTACGAATTGTCCTCCTCAGAAATTTAAGAAATTTTTCCGCGAGCGATAAACAGGGAGCTTTATTAATTATGGGCCAGGAGTGACAGGTTTCTGGTATACGCTGCCTAGCAGTAATGCGCAATTTTTCAAAACTGTTTCCAATAGTTTTCATATGCAGGATGAAGGCACCAGGACGGCAGCGGAGCCAACTCCGAGAAAAGTGGGCCTGGTCCTTCATATTTCAAAAATAGTGACGCTCGTAATGTAGTGAAATGACTGCGTATGGAACACTGCTTGACCTGCTCAGCTTGTGGAGTTTAGGACGGGGGGAAGGAAACGGCCTCCGAGACGTCTCCAGAAAAGGTTTGGAATCTATAATTAATATGGTGGATATACCGAAAGCTATGGAGACTTAATCCACAAATACGCATAAGTAGTGCATATTGCACACTATCACCAAATATCACTTTTAAGGACGTGGGAACAACAACTGCTTCCGAGCCCACGCCAGCAAAGGTACGAATTATCGTCCTCAGAAATTTGTGAGATTTTTCAGCGAGCGATAAAGATAGAGCTTTATAAATTGTGGGCTAGGAGTGACAGGTTTCTGGTATGCGCTGCTGAGCAGTAATGCGCAATTTTTCAAAACTGTTTCCAATAGTTTTCATATGCAGGATGAAGGCACCAGGACGGCAGCGGAGCCAACTCCGAGAAAGGTAGGCCTGGTCCTTCATATTTCAAAAATAGTGAGGCTCGTAATGTAGTGAAATGACTGCGTATGGAACACTGCTTGACCTGCTCAGCTTGTGGAGTTTAGGACGGGGGGACGGAAACGGCCTCCGAGCCGTCTCCAAGAAAGGCTTGGAATTTATAAATAATACCGAGAGCTGTGAAGACTTAATCCACAAATACGCATGAGTAGTGCATATTGCACACTATCACCAAATATCATTTTTAAGGACGAGGGAACAACAACTGCTTCCGAGCCCACGCCAGCAAAGGTACGAATTATCGTCCTCAGAAATTTGTGAGATTTTTCAGCGAGCGATAAAGATAGAGCTTTATAAATTGTGGGCTAGGAGTGACAGGTTTCTGGTATGCGCTGCTGAGCAGTAATGCGCAATTTTTCAAAACTGTTTCCAATAGTTTTCATATGCAGGATGAAGGCACCAGGACGGCAGCGGAGCCAACTCCGAGAAAGGTAGGCCTGGTCCTTCATATTTCAAAAATAGTGAGGCTCGTAATGTAGTGAAATGACTGCGTATGGAACACTGCTTGACCTGCTCAGCTTGTGGAGTTTAGGACGGGGGGACGGAAACGGCCTCCGAGCCGTCTCCAAGAAAGGCTTGGAATTTATAAATAATACCGAGAGCTGTGAAGACTTAATCCACAAATACGCATGAGTAGTGCATATTGCACACTATCACCAAATATCATTTTTAAGGACGAGGGAACAACAACTGCTTCCGAGCCCACGCCAGCAAAGGTACGAATTATCGTCCTCAGAAATTTGTGAGATTTTTCAGCGAGCGATAAAGATAGAGCTTTATAAATTGTGGGCTAGGAGTGACAGGTTTCTGGTATGCGCTGCTGAGCAGTAATGCGCAATTTTTCAAAACTGTTTCCAATAGTTTTCATATGCAGGATGAAGGCACCAGGACGGCAGCGGAGCCAACTCCGAGAAAGGTAGGCCTGGTCCTTCATATTTCAAAAATAGTGAGGCTCGTAATGTAGTGAAATGACTGCGTATGGAACACTGCTTGACCTGCTCAGCTTGTGGAGTTTAGGACGGGGGGACGGAAACGGCCTCCGAGCCGTCTCCAAGAAAGGCTTGGAATTTATAAATAATACCGAGAGCTGTGAAGACTTAATCCACAAATACGCATGAGTAGTGCATATTGCACACTATCACCAAATATCATTTTTAAGGACGAGGGAACAACAACTGCTTCCGAGCCCACGCCAGCAAAGGTACGAATTATCGTCCTCAGAAATTTGTGAGATTTTTCAGCGAGCGATAAAGATAGAGCTTTATAAATTGTGGGCTAGGAGTGACAGGTTTCTGGTATCCGCTGCTGAGCAGTAATGCGCAATTTTTCAAAACCTTTTCCAATAGTTTCCTCATGCAGGATGAAGGTACTGGAACGGCGGAGGAGCCAACACCGAGAAAGGTGGGCCTGGTCCTCCACATTTCAAAAATAGTGACGCCCGTAATGTAGTGAAATGACTGCGTATGGAACACTGCTTGATCTGCTCAGCTTGTGGAGTTTAGGACGGGGGGACGGAAACGGCCTCCGAGCCGTCTCCAAGAAAGGTTTGGAATTTAGAATTAATATGGGGGATATACCGAAAGCTGTGAAGACTTAATCCACAAATACGCATGAGTAGTGCATATTGCACACTATCACCAAATATCATTTTTAAGGACGAGGGAACAACAACTGCTTCCGAGCCCACGCCAGCAAAGGTACGAATTATCGTCCTCAGAAATTTGTGAGATTTTTCAGCGAGCGATAAAGATAGAGCTTTATAAATTGTGGGCTAGGAGTGACAGGTTTCTGATATGCGCTGCTGAGCAGTAATGCGCAATTTTTCAAAACTGTTTCCAATAGTTTTCATATGCAGGATGAAGGCACCAGGACGGCAGCGGAGCCAACTCCGAGAAAGGTAGGCCTGGTCCTTCATATTTCAAAAATAGTGAGGCTCGTAATGTAGTGAAATGACTGCGTATGGAACACTGCTTGACCTGCTCAGCTTGTGGAGTTTAGGACGGGGGGACGGAAACGGCCTCCGAGCCGTCTCCAAGAAAGGCTTGGAATTTATAAATAATACCGAGAGCTGTGAAGACTTAATCCACAAATACGCATGAGTAGTGCATATTGCACACTATCACCAAATATCACTTTTAAGGACGAGGGAACAACAACTGCTTCTGAGCCCACGCCAGCAAAGGTACAAATTATGCTCCACAGAAATTTGTGAGATTTTTCCACTAGCGACAAACAGAGGGCTTTATTAATTATGGGCTAGGAGTGACAGATTTTTGGTATCCGCTGCTGAGCAGTAATGCGCAATTTTTCAAAACCTTTTCCAATAGTTTCCTCATGCAGGATGAAGGTACCGGAACGGCGGAGGAGCCAACACCGAGAAAGGTGGGCCTGGTCCTCCACATTTCAAAAATAGTGACGCCCGTAATGTAGTGAAATGACTGCGTATGGAACACTGCTTGATCTGCTCAGCTTGTGGAGTTTAGGACGGGGGGACGGAAACGGCCTCCGAGCCGTCTCCAAGAAAGGTTTGGAATTTAGAATTAATATGGGGGATATACCGAAAGCTGTGAAGACTTAATCCACAAATACGCATGAGTAGTGCATATTGCACACTATCACCAAATATCATTTTTAAGGACGAGGGAACAACAACTGCTTCCGAGCCCACGCCAGCAAAGGTACGAATTATCGTCCTCAGAAATTTGTGAGATTTTTCCGCGAGCGATAAAGATAGAGCTTTATTAAATACAAGTGTTCCGACACGCCTAGCGGTTTGTATCGCACTTGCGCGCTTCGCTCGGCTTTGTAGCATCACTGACCTATGGAAAATAGTTCTGTAAAACTTAAGGCTTGCTAGCATTCAGGACCTGCTGCGTACTTTATCGGCATGAAGCCGTTCACCACTTCGGTATCTTCATCAAAGACATTCTTTCCTGATCGGCCATTATTGTCATTGGTTTGTGCTGCGCAGAAATTCTCTCCCTCAGGTTGCTCCTCCGCAACCATCCTCATGCCCAAAAACTTGCTTTTCCAGATATCGTGGACAGGTCTTCCGAAGCCAGGTTTCCCCTCACTCGTTTCTTCTTACTGGATCTAATTGCTGGTCCGCTTTTACTGGTCTTCCCTCCCCTCTTTAGTCTCCCACCTTCCTTGTCCCTACTCCTGGCATACTTCTTTGTTTCCACTATTATCCCCCTAATGGTCCCTTCTTAAGGGTTCCCCGTCCTGGCTCTTTTTCCAGGATGTTCCTTTCCTTCCTGGTCGCTCTCCTGGTTCACCCTAGACGTCCCCCTTACTGTCCTTCTCCACCACCCCCTTAGCAGTCCTCCCATGCTCACATCAGACGTCGCTGACACGTGTAGACAATCAGTGCGCTTGTTGCGCGACGTAGGGGGCCCGTCTTCTGGATTGAGAAGTTGAGAAGATCGCGCAGTCGCCACCATGTCGAGCCTGAAGAGGTTACGCATATGGAAGGTTCCTTATTCTTCGTATGAATTCGCTTACGACTCCATTCTTGTTAGTTCCCCATCCTGGTCCCGCCTCCAGGTACCTTTTTCCAGGTAGATTCCTTCCGTCCCCCTCGGGATCTTCCTCACTACTCCACCCCAAATAAGTAGCACTCCCACTCTCATGACTCGACGACGGCGAGCGAATGTCCATTGTGCGACATCGGTGTCACATCTTCTAAATCCGGCCTTCCTTACTGGTAATGGATCCCTTTCTGGTTCGCCTTACTGCCCTGGCCCCTTATTGGTAACTCCCTTCTGGTCCCTCCTTGTTGCCTAAACCCTTCTTGGTGCCTCCTCCTGACCTGCTCCTTTGTTCCCCATATTGACCCCTCCCTCATCCCGGTGCCTCCTCCAGATCGCTCCTTCCTGGTCGCTGTCTGTTCTCCACCCTCGAAGTCTACCTTCTACTCTTATTCTACTCTTACCCCTTTTGTGGTCTTCTCATGCTAATGGCACGAAGTCGGCTTCTGAATTTGGACGCTCAGAAACACACAAAGGTAGTGTTGCGCTAAGCAGTAAAGGGCTACGCTTCCCCTGCTGCAGCAACATCCCACGTTCAATAGCAAATTGTGCCTACGCTGTGGACGATGAGGCGCGCTTACGATTAGGTTAGATCACCCGATCACCCTCGTTTTGGATGATGCGGCGTATCTCACTTAGGGTAGATCACTCGACGGACAAACTATTTCATATATAGGTGGTGATATAGGCTAGGAGTGACAGGCTTTTTTGGTATGCGCTGCTAAGCAGTAATGCGCAATTTTTCAAAACAGTTTCCAATAATTTCCCATGCAGGATGAAGGGACCGGAACGGCAGCGGAGCCAACTCCGAGAAAGGTGGGCCTGGTCCTCCACATTTTATAAATAGTGACGCCCGTAAAGCAGTGAAATAACCGCGTATGGAACACTGCTTGATCTGCTCAGCTTGTGGAGTTTAGGACGGGGGGACGAAAACGGCCTCCGAGCCGTCTCCAAGAAAGGTTTGGAATTTATAAATAATACCGAAAGCTGCGAAGACTTTATCCACAAATACGCATGAGTAGTGCATGTTGCACACTATCAAATATAAGGCATCAAGTATCACTTTTAAGGACGAGGGAACAACAACTGCATCCGAGCCCACGCCAGCAAAGGTACGAATTGACCTCCTCAGAAATTTGTGAGATTTTTCCTTGAGCGATAAACAGGGAGCTTTATCAATTATGGGCCAGGAGTAAAGGGCTTTTTTATATGCGCTGCTAGGCAGTAATGCGCAGTTTTTCAAAACAGTTTCCAATAGTTTTGTTACGCAGGATGAAGGCACCGGAACGGCGGCGGAGCCAACTCCGAGAAAGGTGGGCCTGGTCGTTCATATTGCAAAAATAGTGACGCTCGTAATGTAGTGAAATGACTGCGTATGGAACACTGCTTGACCTGCTCAGCTTGTGGAGTTTAGGACGGGGGGACGGAAACGGCCTCCGAGCCGTCTCCAAGAAAGGCTTGGAATTTATAAATAATACCGAGAGCTGTGAAGACTTAATCCACAAATACGCATGAGTAGTGCATATTGCACACTATCACCAAATATCATTTTTAAGGACGAGGGAACAACAACTGCTTCCGAGCCCACGCCAGCAAAGGTACGAATTATCGTCCTCAGAAATTTGTGAGATTTTTCAGCGAGCGATAAAGATAGAGCTTTATAAATTGTGGGCTAGGAGTGACAGGTTTCTGGTATCCGCTGCTGAGCAGTAATGCGCAATTTTTCAAAACCTTTTCCAATAGTTTCCTCATGCAGGATGAAGGTACTGGAACGGCGGAGGAGCCAACACCGAGAAAGGTGGGCCTGGTCCTCCACATTTCAAAAATAGTGACGCCCGTAATGTAGTGAAATGACTGCGTATGGAACACTGCTTGATCTGCTCAGCTTGTGGAGTTTAGGACGGGGGGACGGAAACGGCCTCCGAGCCGTCTCCAAGAAAGGTTTGGAATTTAGAATTAATATGGGGGATATACCGAAAGCTGTGAAGACTTAATCCACAAATACGCATGAGTAGTGCATATTGCACACTATCACCAAATATCATTTTTAAGGACGAGGGAACAACAACTGCTTCCGAGCCCACGCCAGCAAAGGTACGAATTATCGTCCTCAGAAATTTGTGAGATTTTTCAGCGAGCGATAAAGATAGAGCTTTATAAATTGTGGGCTAGGAGTGACAGGTTTCTGATATGCGCTGCTGAGCAGTAATGCGCAATTTTTCAAAACTGTTTCCAATAGTTTTCATATGCAGGATGAAGGCACCAGGACGGCAGCGGAGCCAACTCCGAGAAAGGTAGGCCTGGTCCTTCATATTTCAAAAATAGTGAGGCTCGTAATGTAGTGAAATGACTGCGTATGGAACACTGCTTGACCTGCTCAGCTTGTGGAGTTTAGGACGGGGGGACGGAAACGGCCTCCGAGCCGTCTCCAAGAAAGGCTTGGAATTTATAAATAATACCGAGAGCTGTGAAGACTTAATCCACAAATACGCATGAGTAGTGCATATTGCACACTATCACCAAATATCACTTTTAAGGACGAGGGAACAACAACTGCTTCTGAGCCCACGCCAGCAAAGGTACAAATTATGCTCCACAGAAATTTGTGAGATTTTTCCACTAGCGACAAACAGAGGGCTTTATTAATTATGGGCTAGGAGTGACAGATTTTTGGTATCCGCTGCTGAGCAGTAATGCGCAATTTTTCAAAACCTTTTCCAATAGTTTCCTCATGCAGGATGAAGGTACCGGAACGGCGGAGGAGCCAACACCGAGAAAGGTGGGCCTGGTCCTCCACATTTCAAAAATAGTGACGCCCGTAATGTAGTGAAATGACTGCGTATGGAACACTGCTTGATCTGCTCAGCTTGTGGAGTTTAGGACGGGGGGACGGAAACGGCCTCCGAGCCGTCTCCAAGAAAGGTTTGGAATTTAGAATTAATATGGGGGATATACCGAAAGCTGTGAAGACTTAATCCACAAATACGCATGAGTAGTGCATATTGCACACTATCACCAAATATCATTTTTAAGGACGAGGGAACAACAACTGCTTCCGAGCCCACGCCAGCAAAGGTACGAATTATCGTCCTCAGAAATTTGTGAGATTTTTCCGCGAGCGATAAAGATAGAGCTTTATTAAATACAAGTGTTCCGACACGCCTAGCGGTTTGTATCGCACTTGCGCGCTTCGCTCGGCTTTGTAGCATCACTGACCTATGGAAAATAGTTCTGTAAAACTTAAGGCTTGCTAGCATTCAGGACCTGCTGCGTACTTTATCGGCATGAAGCCGTTCACCACTTCGGTATCTTCATCAAAGACATTCTTTCCTGATCGGCCATTATTGTCATTGGTTTGTGCTGCGCAGAAATTCTCTCCCTCAGGTTGCTCCTCCGCAACCATCCTCATGCCCAAAAACTTGCTTTTCCAGATATCGTGGACAGGTCTTCCGAAGCCAGGTTTCCCCTCACTCGTTTCTTCTTACTGGATCTAATTGCTGGTCCGCTTTTACTGGTCTTCCCTCCCCTCTTTAGTCTCCCACCTTCCTTGTCCCTACTCCTGGCATACTTCTTTGTTTCCACTATTATCCCCCTAATGGTCCCTTCTTAAGGGTTCCCCGTCCTGGCTCTTTTTCCAGGATGTTCCTTTCCTTCCTGGTCGCTCTCCTGGTTCACCCTAGACGTCCCCCTTACTGTCCTTCTCCACCACCCCCTTAGCAGTCCTCCCATGCTCACATCAGACGTCGCTGACACGTGTAGACAATCAGTGCGCTTGTTGCGCGACGTAGGGGGCCCGTCTTCTGGATTGAGAAGTTGAGAAGATCGCGCAGTCGCCACCATGTCGAGCCTGAAGAGGTTACGCATATGGAAGGTTCCTTATTCTTCGTATGAATTCGCTTACGACTCCATTCTTGTTAGTTCCCCATCCTGGTCCCGCCTCCAGGTACCTTTTTCCAGGTAGATTCCTTCCGTCCCCCTCGGGATCTTCCTCACTACTCCACCCCAAATAAGTAGCACTCCCACTCTCATGACTCGACGACGGCGAGCGAATGTCCATTGTGCGACATCGGTGTCACATCTTCTAAATCCGGCCTTCCTTACTGGTAATGGATCCCTTTCTGGTTCGCCTTACTGCCCTGGCCCCTTATTGGTAACTCCCTTCTGGTCCCTCCTTGTTGCCTAAACCCTTCTTGGTGCCTCCTCCTGACCTGCTCCTTTGTTCCCCATATTGACCCCTCCCTCATCCCGGTGCCTCCTCCAGATCGCTCCTTCCTGGTCGCTGTCTGTTCTCCACCCTCGAAGTCTACCTTCTACTCTTATTCTACTCTTACCCCTTTTGTGGTCTTCTCATGCTAATGGCACGAAGTCGGCTTCTGAATTTGGACGCTCAGAAACACACAAAGGTAGTGTTGCGCTAAGCAGTAAAGGGCTACGCTTCCCCTGCTGCAGCAACATCCCACGTTCAATAGCAAATTGTGCCTACGCTGTGGACGATGAGGCGCGCTTACGATTAGGTTAGATCACCCGATCACCCTCGTTTTGGATGATGCGGCGTATCTCACTTAGGGTAGATCACTCGACGGACAAACTATTTCATATATAGGTGGTGATATAGGCTAGGAGTGACAGGCTTTTTTGGTATGCGCTGCTAAGCAGTAATGCGCAATTTTTCAAAACAGTTTCCAATAATTTCCCATGCAGGATGAAGGGACCGGAACGGCAGCGGAGCCAACTCCGAGAAAGGTGGGCCTGGTCCTCCACATTTTATAAATAGTGACGCCCGTAAAGCAGTGAAATAACCGCGTATGGAACACTGCTTGATCTGCTCAGCTTGTGGAGTTTAGGACGGGGGGACGAAAACGGCCTCCGAGCCGTCTCCAAGAAAGGTTTGGAATTTATAAATAATACCGAAAGCTGCGAAGACTTTATCCACAAATACGCATGAGTAGTGCATGTTGCACACTATCAAATATAAGGCATCAAGTATCACTTTTAAGGACGAGGGAACAACAACTGCATCCGAGCCCACGCCAGCAAAGGTACGAATTGACCTCCTCAGAAATTTGTGAGATTTTTCCTTGAGCGATAAACAGGGAGCTTTATCAATTATGGGCCAGGAGTAAAGGGCTTTTTTATATGCGCTGCTAGGCAGTAATGCGCAGTTTTTCAAAACAGTTTCCAATAGTTTTGTTACGCAGGATGAAGGCACCGGAACGGCGGCGGAGCCAACTCCGAGAAAGGTGGGCCTGGTCGTTCATATTGCAAAAATAGTGACGCTCGTAATGTAGTGAAATGACTGCGTATGGAACACTGCTTGATCTTCTTAGCTTGTGGTGTTCAGGACGAGGGGACAAAAACAGCCTCGGAGCCGTCTCCAAGAAAGGTTTGGAATTTGTAAATAATACCGAAAGCTGTTGAGACTTAATCCACAAATACGCATGAGTAATGCATATTGCACACTGTCACCAAATATCACCTTTAAGGACGAGGGAACAACGACTGCTTCTGAGCCCACGCCAGCAAAGGTAAGATTAAAGTTTCTCAGGGAATCTTGATATCCTTTACCCACGCAAAGTCACAATTGGCGGAAATACGGCGGATGGGCAACCGGGGAATCCGGCGGATGGGCAACCGTCTCCCAGCCGAGCGTCGTCAACTTCTGCTGGGTCTCCTTCGCCACGTGGGGGCGTGCGTTGTCGTGCAGCAGGTGGACCGAGGCCCGTCGGGGATACTTTTTTCGGATGGCGGCGGCTAGTTTCTCGATCTGATCGGTGTAGATGGAGGCGCCGTCCTGCCTTGCGGGAGCAGCTCGAAGTACAGCATGCCCTTGGCGTCCCACCAGCAGCAGAGCCTGATCTTCAGCGGGTGTTCCCTGTCCTCGAGGCTCGTGTCGCCGCTCTCGAAACGATTGAGCCAGCGCCTGACTGTGCGTTGGGACACTGCATCCTCCTTGCACGCTCTGCAGATGTTAACGATCGCGGTGCCCGTGTCGTTGCCCAGCAGCCACTCGTAGTACACGAATGCACGAATTCGACCTTGGTCCATTTTAGCTTGTACTGGTAGCTAGACGCGGCGGCTGCGCCTTATATACCGCTAGCGTGGAACTCTGGAGATCCTTCTAGAAGGTTTTTACACTTGCCTGATACTATAAGACTTCTAAGGAAAATTATAGAATTTTGAATATTTTCGGATAGAAATTATTAGACAGCCTTGTACTTTATTGCTGTGGTCGTATTTAGTGATTATATGTTATGTGTGATTCTAAATAAATTTGTGCGCAAAATATTGCAAAAAGGCCAGCTCCGGAAAAAGCACAACTCCCGTCATAACGCGATTTTTCCCACGACCCTTCGAAAAACCCTTTTTTATAACTAGTGATAGTTGTATGAAACGTTACAGATTTTTTAGGAACAAAAACAGATTAAAAACGTTTCATCACTCTTCTTCACTTCTCGGGCACAATTCTTATGCCAGCAGTGAAGAACTCTTCTGGCTTTGGATATAGCATTTCTTCTGGCTTTGACTCGAAGAACTTCAACCAGCGATCCATACCCTCTTAATCCGTTTTCCTCTCGAATGGAGTTGGAGAGGTAGCAGTCTTGGCGAAAGGTCTAGACTTTACGGTTAATGGGGCAGAACTTCCCATCCAAGCCGTGCATCTTCTGGCAAGTCGCTCTTGCAATGGTTGGCGATAGTTGCAGGATTATGATCGTGCTGTGATTCGTTCCCCTTGGTTCGATTTTGGCTCCAGTCTATTCAGCTTTTGACAATACAGGTCTCCGGTGAAGGTTTGTAGTTTGCATGGTAGCAGCTCCTAATGAATGACGGCGCTGCAATCCTGCTAAACGCCTACCATAGCCTTGCGAGAGAGCGAGTGTGGTCTGCCTTAGCTTGCGGCTGAAGCTGTTCAATCTTCTCAACTCACTATCGACTGCGCTTATTGTTGACGTACAGACACCACTTCTCACATCATGTGACGATGGACGGCACTAGTTACTCCTGCGCCTGTACAGGGCAATTGGGTAACACCATCGAGCGTCGCCGGTGATCAAGTTCGTCAAGCGTTTCCCTGCGCCAACTTGTGCACCTTATCCAGTTGTCGCAGTTGGTCGGAGATGGCGGTAAGGTGTACTTCCAGGCTTTGTGCATGTTCACGGGTCTGATTCCGCACTCCTTTTCAATCGATTGTTGTTGACTTCGGATCGTCGTCCCAACCGAACGGTGTGTCTGATATTGAGTTCACAGTTACAAAAGCGAGCGAACAGTGCGCTCGGACACAAACTGTATCCGTCTGTAGGAAAGATAGAATTAGGACGGTAGACAAACGGGAGCTCAGATAATCCTTCTAAAATATGCAGTGGAAGAAAACATGGCTCCTTCCTTACATTTCCAACGTTTCTAGAGTATGCAGTTTTTTAAGGATGAAAATGAATGATAGCTTTGCAGATATCTTTAAAACGTAACTCTCAAAGGCAGTCCGATCGTTTTCTACCCAAGGGTCTCTTGAATAACGTCACATCAACTTGTATTCAATGGTTATCCGCCTATATCAGCAGGCGGAATGCTGAAACCTTGCTGTCTTGAAATGAATGTTCGGGGCAAAACGGCTTGGAGGGGGTCACCCTGCATTCAGTGGTTATCCACCTTCGTAAGGAGCCACTTGAATGCACAGTTACAACAAAAGTAGCCAAGCTCAGTTCACCACAGGGGAAGCTGTGTAAATTTTTTAATTTGGTGCGATGCAAAATGTTTTGTAAGGTTGCCTCACCTGGTGACTTCCTCCGAGCCGCTTTGCGCCGAATGTTCTTCGCAATGAATGAACTTTGCCTCTTTCACCTCGCCAAGCTAAATGAAGCAGAGAAAAGGAAAGCAGTCGCGGTGTTTTGCGAGCAGCGTCTCTGTTTCTGTAATAGAATTTGGAAAGACTACAGTGTTAGGCCGCGCATGCATACCGCATTCACATTGGAAATGGAAAGAAGCGGTGACTCCTCACCTTGACACCGTAACCGGGGGTTCGATTGGGGCGCAGTCGGTACTTTAAACTCGTGACGTAATCGCACAGTTTGGAGCGGATGTTGAGAGCTTTAAACCCACCTCGAACATCCTACTACCACGACATTTTGAAGGATCCGCGCATGGTGCCTGGGTACGTGTTAGGAATAATCGAACGGATCTCGAATACCTTGGCTTCCTTAGACGAAGTTTCCGTACCTTGTTCTGACGGCCATCTGTGACGCAACACTGGGCCTTAGCTTAACATGCTTGCAGCGCACTGGTGCGAAGGTTGTTTTGTAGATTTTCAGATAGTCTATATCTCGTTCAAGGAGTTTATAGCGGTTGGAGCCTCCCCCCCCCCCCACAAGATGACTCTGTCAGGTGGTAGGCTTTGAGCCCTGGGCGTTTTCTGGTATTCCGCGAGGTTCTTTCGAGGCGTTTGTGAATCTGCCAAGATTTTGGGTAACATATGGCATATGGCTATAATCGCAAATTGACTTGGGGGAGGGGGTGGGTCACCATGTAGTCAGTGGTTATCAGCCCTGGTATGAAGGCATTTGCATCAGAGATGGCCTAGCTCAATAAAACAACCCAAACGCTGTATAGTGATATCGAACAGGGTCACCCTCATCCTCTGTGAGCTAATTTGCGCCTGGTTATATTACTGACTTTTCGTGATCTGTGAGGTGCTTCATGCACTCTTCATTATACGGAAGATCTTACTGTCGAGGATGGAAATGAGCTTATGGAGAGGAAACCGAGACACATATGACCAACCTTCTTCATCTCAATTAAGTTTCATAGCTTTTCGAGCTGTCCTAGAAAATCTTCTACACAGAATGCGTATGTGTCGGTTCATGCCACTTCACTGTCGTAAAGACGGTAGGGAAGTTCTTACCATTAGGTGCGTTGGTAGACCTCTATTACAGGTACTATAAGGACATTCGGGTGTCTAGTCAGGCTCCGAAAGTTCCAGGGAGGGGAAAGAGAGATTTCGTTCATCTTTAGACAGCTCTGGAGTGTGGTTCGAGGAGTTATGTCCTCTGCTTGGAGGATATGAGCCGTGCAAACATATGTATATACACTAGGATAAATTAATCGCTAACCTGTGGGTAAGATCACCTACACTAATTGTATCGACCAATCCATGAAGTTCTTTTTGGTATGGGTTCGTTCGAACCCGTTGTAAAGATTACAAAATTCAAAGTTTAGGCAAATAGACTTCTCAACGCGATTGTCACATCATCAGATCTTATCCATAAATGACAGCTTCCTCATCTCCTCTACTCTTGCTTTTCGTCTCATTCATGCTGCAAATTAGCGCTCCGGTGAGCAACCTTATACGAAACAGAGAGGGAATAGCACATCTCGCTATTCGCCACCCCTAACCCTTATTTAGATTTAACGGACGTTAAGACTTTACCGCTTATAATCCCAGATGTGTTTTATCAGGTTGGTTTCCACATTCTGAGCGATAAAAAACCCACCCGCAGCGGTAAATGGAAATCACTTCTGGACGTGACGTGGCGCCGATGTTGACAACGTGCCTGCGAATTCAGAAGACGTTGTGGGACAGCTTGCGGGCACAGTGGCGTTGCTTCATGCGAGAGAGGTCGGGGTTTGGTTCTCTTGCGTTGCGACATTTTTGCATTTTAACGAAGTGGTTGATATTTGAGGTGTTTGACATCTACATTATTCGCTGGCGTTTTCTGCGCATTTTCCAGCTGGATGCGTTTCCGCGGATGAGAGCGCAGAACCCAGCTGCGGACTGCCCGAAAGACGACGAAAGCAGTTTCCACACGAGTAGCTTGGATGGCACACCACACAGCCTGGAATCCCTTCCTTAGCCTGGTTCTGCGCTCGAAGAACATACGGCCCCTGAGTTACCGATGAGGGCGCGCAATTTTCTGATTGGAGCGTAAATTATTTCCTCCTGGGATGCTTGAATCAAGAAAGATATATTTTTTTCGAGCACGCGAATTCGAATACATTCGAAAATCGCGTTTTTCGAACGTTCGAATACGAATATTCGAATTCGAATAGAATTGTTCAAATTCGATTGCTAGAATATTCATTCGGGTACAACTATAGTAGCTAACAAAACGATTATCATCGCGCCTGCGGCGATGGATGCCGAGGAGCGCGGCAGCTGACGCGGCATGGTCGGTGACCTCTGCCTCAGAAGTCGCGTCGGATGCCGCACGACCGTCTATGCTGCAGGTTGACATAGGGGTGTAATTTAAGTTTCGAGGTAGATTTAAAGATGTAACCATTCTGGCTTCTGGCCATTTTGGCTTCTACCATTTTGGCTTCTGGCTCTCTCACACCGCCAGAGGGAAACGATTAGCGTGCTTGTTTAGTTCTTTTTTCGAGAGGAGCTGTCGGAAGTTCGTATTGCACTGCTCATGCTTTCACTCTCCTTTGTGTCTCATCCTCACGTCTTTTTATGTGCATTTAGGCTTTCTTTTACCACCTCATGATGCGGTGGAGAGGTTATCTGGTCAGGCGAACATTTTGTCATAAATATTGTTCGGCATGTTTTGTTAATGAAACACCTTGTCATACTTTTTCACTCTTACATCACATGACTATTAGACATCAGGTTTTCATTAATTTCTATCATCGTTTTACATTTATATTTTAAATCTTTTTGAAGCAGCCATATGAAAAATCATCAGAATTAATCTAGTATTGCTGACGAGAAGGAAGAATAAGATGCGAACGTCATTCAGTTACAGAAACATGTCGTGTGAGGATGAGGAAAAAATGTTTGCCTGACCAGATAACTCGTGATGTCCTTAGGAATGTTACAGGATGTTTTGTTACGATCAAAACTCTTGCGCCAGGCGGGACTCGAACCCGCATCTTCTGCTTTCCGGGCAGCGATGTTCGCCTTACACCACCGGCGCTGTTTGACCTCACGTAACATCCGCGATATCCTCGAGGTCCGTCAGCACCCACCCGTGATACGGGGTTGAGAACTATGGATTTCTTTCCTATCGACCTGTCCCCTCTCTACGCTAGGCATCACTAATTGACCTTTCGATCCCCCCCCCATTGCTCGCTAAATAGCCATCGGTCTTTTGCAATGACGAGGTCGGCCAGTTAGCAGAGGAGCATGTGTAGGGAAATTAGAAGTCAAGACCTGAACAGAAGGAGGCCCCAACTATTACCGCTTCCCTGGGAAGTTGAAATCGAAGCGGAACATAGTCGCTGTTCGGCGCGAGACTCTGTATGCAACTTCAGCGGCACCAAGCCTATGCTTCCGTTCAGTTGGTGCTCAACACAAAAAGTACCCTTTGATGGCTAACCACTGAGCCATTGTTGTGTTCAAGCACGTCAAATTGGTGCCGAATTTTGTCTGCGGGACAAACACAAAATTATATACAAAGCTAGCGCTTCTATCCTTTTGAAACATATTAACGACACAACAGAACATGTGAAAGTGCTGTCATTTTGTTCGAATATTTGCAGTGAAACGATGAATTTGCTAATACGTGTCCAGGCAATCCGGTGGCGGTTTAATACAGGGTGTCTTAAAAAATTATACCCTCTTTGAAGGTACTAACTTTACTCACAGTAAACATACTGAAAAAGTTAAGGGCTCATATGAAAGCTGCAAAAAATTGATTTTTTTCATATGAACGGTATGGAATGCGTCGTGCATTCTTCTGAAACTTGGTATTTTACACTCGATTAATTGTGTTTCGCTAGTATTCATGTTATAATTTCTTCACAAAGTGACAGTTTTGACTCATGTGAGCTTCTTTAAAGGTTTGAGAGTTAAAAACACATCACGGCTTGCGAAAAATGCAGGCATCCTAAAGATGCACGTACTATTTGAGAGATTCTAACATTGGTGCTGGTGAAGCTTTGAAGGTGTTTGAGACTCATGAAGGCGCAGGGTAGCGAAATTTTTGTGGCGTACAGATAGTCAACATTGCGCCCTGAACTCGACTGAAACCTTGCTTTCCAAAGTCGATTGATTGTGCATGGGCTGACTGCTTGTTAAAATCCTCTTTTTACTTGACCACACTAACCTGTGCTGTGCCTCTTTTAACGTTGAGAAATTGACAACTATGTGCGTGAAAGGCACGTGACATGTGAGATTATTGATTACACAATTTATCGCTTTCGCACTTATAACCCTCACCACATATCTAAGCCCGTAAAAAGAATCAGGTCTGGCTCTAGGTTTTTCTTCAATGAGCAGAAGTTTGTCATGAAGTGCTACTGGAAGTTCAAAAGTATCGTCGAAGTGTATAGGCGATTCAACGATACCCTGTATTGACTGTGGAATGGAGAATTGGTACTACTTCCCTATGTGGTCTATTTACAGAGGTAGTGACGGCGGTAAGAAAGGATTGATTAATACATGTCCTACCTAGTGGTTCCATTGCTTGGTAGCAGCGAGCAACGAACAACTAATAATTATACCCTCAACCCCTAGAGGTACTGCCTCAGGGCTCGCTAGCAGCAAGCAATGACAATTAATAAACATGACCTCGATCCCCTGGATGCACTGGCAGGGTTGAAGTTTCGGACCTCTTGATTGGCATCTACAAAGAATCGATAATTCGATCAATACCGATTGATGGCAATCGAAACTTTAAAAGCGAACTTCAGATTCGTGTTAAGCGCCCTCGATTACCATCAAAGCTGAAGTTTCGGACCGCTGAATGATATTCACAAAAACACACACAACTTTTATATATACATAATAGGATAAGATATCAATTTCGTTACTGGATTCTGCGTAGAATGCTGGCTTGGAGAAATGTCTCCAACGGAGTAATACACACAATTTTTTCTCTAAAAAATGAGCTCTTCTGGAAGGTATTTAGACGACGTAGTTGAATTTTATGCGAATTTTTAGCCTGGAAATATACCTTTCACAGCTTCGTCGCAGGTTTGCCACGACTTATTTTTCCGTTTTCAATTTGAAGGATATCGCATCAATGGCAGAATTTATAAGCTTGAGGTAGAGCTCATTAGATAGAGCTCGATATTCTGATACAGAGCCATGTTTGTTGCAAGCCAACATCTAGTATCTTTACACCGGTTTTGTAAATCCTCTGAACATCTTATTGATTGCAGCAGAGGGCGCAAGAGTTTTGATCGCAACAAAACATTCTGTAACAACATATAGTCTCTCTACCAGTTGCTCCGGTCTTAAGCAAATGCGTTAAAACATTGTTACTACTACGGTCTTCAGGGATTGCAGGGGTTCCACGCTGATATCAGCGGCCGGCCCATCCCGCATCACGGGTGGGTGCTGACAAACCTTGAGGATATCGCGGATGTTACGTGCGGTCAAACAGCGCCGGTGGTGTAAGTCGAACCTCGCTGCCGGGAAAGCAGAAGGTGCAGGTTCGAGTCCCGCCGGGCGCAAGAGTTTTGATCGCAACGAACATCCTGTGACTACATATACCCTCTCTACCAGCCGCTCCAGGCTAAGGCAAATGTGATAAAACATTCTTACTGGTATTTAAAAAGGTGCCTATGGGTGGGGAGCCTTGAGCGTCACCCAACCTCCGCAAACGTGAAACCCCTGCAGTGCCAGTCCAAAAAACAATTCAACTGATTGGGGTCTCTCCGAGATCAGATCAGGGCCTCGCAACAGTTTTCCTCAATGAGTTGGATTGGCCCCCATGTAATTCCGGTTACCCGGCGAGATCACTCTTTGAGAAATGAAAACGATTGTTGTTTCACCGATCAGACTGGAGAGGATTGGAGGAGAGACAAGTTTACGTAGAAATAGCAGATCGCGAAGCGATCACACGAGAAAACGAATCACGAGAAACTAATCAAGAGGGAATCACAATGGCACGAGCTCTCCTTATATACATGATTTGGGGCGCGATATTGGAGGTCAAAAATTTGATTCTGCGAATTGACGTAACTGTTGACCTAAGCCCTAAACGCCTGATACTGCTCGACACTCATCGACACCATTCTCAAACTTCCGTTTCAATTAACCGACGCCAAATTAAAGAACGAAGGCACGAGGAACGCTCCAGAGCCATCTTCGAGAAGAGCGAGTTATAGGCCTATTTCCGCAGCTGGTGTCCTCTAATTCTGCGGGCTACCGGAACTGAGACTCGCCGGTTTTTAAGCATCCACTCCTATTAAACCAAGCCACATTTTAGGACGAGGGCACGAGGACGGTTCAAGAGCCATCTGACATGGAAGGCCATGAACTTCCCCCAAAGATTATCAACGTGACCTATATGGCCTTGTAGAGCATCGGATCATCGGATCACAAAACTGTGTTTCATTTTTGCCGAAGATGGCAAAAAACGACATCACTTCAGGGAGGGCTGATGGGGGATAAGTGACGCCTGGAATAAACCTCTCGTGCTCTGTCCTAACTTGCTAAAGGCTAGGAGCTCAAATTAAAGTTTGGTTATAGTATATGATAATTAACTAACTTAATGATTCCTAGACGAAGCTGCATTGTGCATTCAAGGGATTTATTCGCATCGATGGTGGCAGGGATCTGATGATCGAGTGCAGCGATGCGGACTTTCGGAAAGGGGACGAGGGTTCGATTCCGGGAGGTTGAGGGATTTGCTAGGTGATCTGTTCCCACTTTTACAAAAGAAGAGTACATTTTTTCTTCGGTAAGATACCGTGTTATTGGGTAGCGGTGAATAAGGGTGACGAGGTGGTGACCACCAATTTCACCCTGACTTCGGACATTGCCCTTGGGAATTATTTAAGCTGCCGACCACAAATCTGCCATATTTTGCTAGATTTTTAGTTTTCTTGCACTATTTTGCATATCAAAGTCAAAGGTTGGAAAATAACACTGAAGAAGACCACATTGGAGAAGAACTCGATTCTACTAACGAAACAGATTTAGTCACCCATATCTACTGTAACCTACCGTAGTCTACCGAAATTTCAAAAAACATATCATATCCGTGATCAGCACCCAAGTAATCACCATGGTCAATTTTTGAGCGAAATTTTTCCGTTCGACGTCTTCTCGACCTTTGGAGTCGTGAAAGGCAGCAGTGCCGGTTTATCCTGTGCACACTTGTTTATTTACACATACCCATAGTAACTTCTGCCTCTATCGCTTTACGGAAATTTGTTGACAGATTTGTGATCTGCATCCCAAATAACCTACAGATGAATTTGGGACAAAGTTTTTTTCGACCTCGAATTAAGGGAGTGAGTGCAAGTACTCCTATCTGCAATGCCACGACTGAAATAGTAAAACTTTCGAGAAGAACGAAAAAGATCCACAAAGAAATTCGAAGGACGATGAACATGTCTTGATGATGGGACAAGTCAGTATATGTCGATCGTGTTCGCAAATGAAGTGACATCGAGAAACATTTCCAAAACTAATTGAAAACCTTTCAAAGTGGTCATAAAGGGACAGCATCTGAGAGTGCTTCCTCAGCGAGGCAAGCGTGCTTCAATGGACGTGCGACATCCACACACAAAACCAGCTTCTTCCACATCTGACACAAGTTGAAAGCAGGTTTAGGAAGCGATGAAGGTACCCTACGGAAGCCAAAATGTACTCTTCACTTGCAAAAATGATAGAAGTCCAACTAGCGCCGCAGAAACCCAACCCCTGGATCGAACCCTCGACCCCTCCCGCAAGTCCGCTTCGCTATCCTACCGCCCACCGATTCGTAGTGGACGCCGTTGCGAATGAATCACTTGAATGCACACCTTAAGTGCGTCTAGCAAGGGCAGGAAGTTATCGTACTCCTACAATCCAACTTTAGTTTGAGCTCCAGACCTTTTGTAAGTTAAGTATAGAGCACAACACGACCATTTCAGTGTCACTTTTGCCTTATCAGCCCGCCCGAAGTGATACCGTTTTTTGCCATTTTGGGATCAAACAGTGGACCGTAGCAAAATCGAAACACAGTTCTGTGATCCACGTCCAGTGCTCTACAAAACCATTTAGGAAACGTTGTGAATCTTTTGGGGAAGTTCATGGGCCTCCCTTGTGAGGGAAAGGTGGGTTGTAGAATTGTACAAACAAATGGGTAGCAGGTGCCGTAAAATTCTGATGACAACTAGAACTAGAGACGAGTCCACCGTTTTCAAACTTCGTTTTCTATTAACATAAGCCAAATAGTTCGGCAACTGGAACTAGAGAGCCGCCTTTTCTCAGGCATCGGTCCCTGTCAAACCAAGTCGTATTTTACGACGAGGACAGGAGGACCGTTCCAGAGCCATCCCCCAGAAATTGAGCTGTAGGCTTACAAATACCTAATTCAGCAGCATGATTCGTCTACTGCTATGATTATCTAGATTTGACAAACTAGAATTCTTAACTAGAGTTCCTGCTTTTTTGTCCCTTCGTTTTTGTTGCATGCCCTAAATTTTATTTTAATTTTCAAAACCGTTTGGATGTGAACTATGCATCTGAATCACGGGCGGAATCCAGAGTCACAGTTCGGGTTCCAGAGTCCTCCTTGTTATGTGCAGGAGAATAATCGATGCAAGCACATTTAACGGTAGTTTGAAACATCTTCTCTGCTTCCTCCTAGTGAATTAATGTCATGCCAGAGTGCGCTCGCTGATTCTGGATTCTTTTTCTTTAATGCTAGTTTTATTTTGGGACAGCATAGCTGGAGCCGTCGTAATGTGTTTGAGGCGTTCCCTGCGGCACTTCTTCAACCTAGATTGTCACAATTGTCCAGAAAATTTCTGGCTTCTGTGGCGTTGTAGATTCATGCGTTGCACCAACCGCTCCACGTAACCTGATCAAATCTAGTCGGAAATCTCTTATTTCGAGTATGCAAAGATTGGTAGTAATAACCCATTCTTTGCTGATGTCTTGAGGGCGAGTTAAAGCCTCAAAATTGTAGCAGCTGAGGGATCAAGCTGAGCGCTTTGAGATATCACGCCGTTACTGCCGCACTGTATAGGGTAAGGCATGGCTGACGCAGTGGCAAGCATGTTGCGTTATAATAATTTGCGATTCTATTTTCGCTCTATGTTGTCGTTTTTTATTCCTTCAGTTTATTCGAGCTTCGATAAGGAATGTAACCGATGCAGTGCTCCTCATAGTTACGACTTGCGATTCAAAACTCTATCGTTTATCGTAATCTTTATCGTAATTGTGACTGATGCGCCACAGTCTTCTTTCTGAGTTACACTTTTGCTCTGAGAAGGCAGTGGATGATCCGATCTGCTATAAAGCGATGACACTACTGATTTGGAGACGCCTTACTGGGTTCCCAATCCATGAAAATCGTGTTTCCACGAAACAAGACGTGACAGTGCGTCGAATACCTGCTTTAGTTAAAAACTTGCCTATCCTGTCGAAACCTGCTTACCCTATCTTATCCTATCCTATCTTGTTCTGCCTACTCTACAATATCTGCAGAAATATTCCTATGAGGATAACAACTTTCAACTAACCAGTCAACTTTATCAAGTGTTCAAAACAAGTAAGACTGTAGAGTGTATTACTTTTAGGATGAGGGCACGAGGACTGCTCCAGAGCTGTCGCCGAGAAAGGTGAGATGAATGCTCAGCCAAACATCGTCAGTGGCCTTCAAACAGTGCACGGCGATGAAACTTTTTCAATAATCGCTAACGGTACCCACTTTTAAGGATGAGGGCACGATAACTGCTCTAGAGCCATCTCCAAGAAAGGTGAGATACTCTCGGTTACTATGCCTGCTGAAATTGCACTGCTACTCATTGAAATCAATTTTTTGCATTAAAGGACCAATACGTGGAAACGACTACTCAGCAATCACCAGGAACCGTATGTAGCTTTCCTAATACCCAATTGCACGCAAGCTTCTCTTAATTGCACATTACTGCATTATTTGTAGGTTCTCTATAGGCTTTTTTTTTAAAGAGAACAGCAAAGTCACCATCAAGAAGGACTAGAGAAAGAGTTACGGAGATTACAAAAACTCGCACGATCGAAAGGATAATAACTGTAATGTTTCCTTTTTTCTGTCGTTGATCAGGGTATGGTGTCTGGCAAAAACTATCACATAGTTCGAGTGTTCACTAAAATCTTACAGTGGAAAATGCTTCACCTTAATCTGCTACCGAAAATGAGATCTGTGCCAGACAAGTGTTAATAAAAACTACTAGATGTGAACAACCTACAGCTGTCGTGGGAAAGATACAGCATTTCCTTGAAATTCAATGCTTCTATTGCACAGGTGAGAGCGCAGGCCTTCAAACTACTTTGAGGAGATAGACGCCACAGGAACTAGCTTTCATTACTTATTTGTTTTCAAGAATATCCGCCAAGGGGCGCGTGTAGCGCAGTTGGAGGAGGCGCCGACGGTCGCGTGCACCCGATACCAGATTCCTGGTTCGGATTTTCCGCCCATGTCAAACAAGCCTTCCATCCCTCCGGGGTCGGTGAATTGGTACCAGACGTGCCTGGGAAGGATAAAGCGCTGATTTGTTCATCGGCTGGCCACCGCAAGTCATTGTATGGCCAAATTCGCATTACTCCACAACATCTCGTAAAAGTGGAATGCGCTGGCTCATCCCAAAAGGGATTGAGTAACGCCGTCCTTTATTCTTTATCCTTTATCCGCGAAGAGGATATCCGCACAAGGGTGATGAAGGAGCTTAACCATAACATGTGTATTGCTGCTCGTTGTGTTGGATACATAGAAGATGGCCAAACTTTCCATTCTTAACTTCTGAGTTACTACTATTACAATTAGATTGCTTTAATTTCTTCTATTTTCACTCATATCCATGTACACGCCTTCACGGTAAACCAACGAGTCGTGCTAACTAGTGGAGCCGCCGACGAGTCGGTCCCGTGATAGAATCGCGGCAATGCGTTTTGCAGAGCGACGCGAAAGGGCACGGAGTTCTCAGTGCTCATCGCATTGCTTCGCGCTCTGCAAGACTGCGACGGCAATCCACTCAGGATCAACGCTAAGCATCGCGCGGCGCGACATAAGGTATGCCATGTCGGCGATAGACCAGGGAAGCCATCGCGCATGCCGGCCGCCACGCGTCTGCGGTAGCGGAATTCGTTTTAACAATTCAGTCGCTAGCGGCGGAATTCTCACAAAGTGCCTCTTAGAAGTATTCTCCCGGTCTTAGGCAGCTTACGCTGGAAACTATGGATAGAGCCATGAGTACTAGCCATTGGACTGTGAAGTGGTAACGGCAGTATATCATAAGAGTATAGCATCCCTCAATAAATTTCTCAGGCAGAATGTTAACAATAGAAGAAGCTTTTTTGCTGCTGCCCAACCCATTGAAGCTAAAGAAGAAATTATAGAAACGTATTCATGCTAAGAAATTTTGTCACTCAATCGTCATATGAGTGTCAAGGAATCTTTTAAACATCACGAATGTGTTGGGGTGCAAGATGGGCCTCGATAGTAGAATAAAACCAAGACAATGCCATGTCTAGTATCAATATCGGTACTTTCATAAATACTTACAAAGAAGGTCAACAAGGTCACCGTAGGAATTCTCAAACCGGCTTATATAGGATTGTAGAACGTTGTCTGGCAAGCACCGTAGTGATTTCCAAATTTCCTGCAGACCTCTGGGTAGGTCAAAAATGGGAGAAACTGAAGCGCTTCAGTGAAGGCCGATATCGCTAAACTTAAGAGTGGAATACCTTTATCGTGCTCAGAAATATCCCTGCAAAAGGTTTGAAGCATCAACCATTGCTAGGAGGAGGGATGTGATAAATTCCTAATAGAAGAAAGAGGACACATCCACAGGAGGGATCCACCGGTAACGCAACAGCGATTAGATGGCCGAGTGGATAGCGCGGTGGACTTGCTTGGTCAACGATCAACTCCGGGCGTGGGTTGTACTATTGCTAGTCTTTTTTCATTCCTATCCATGTATAGTAACTTTTGCCTCGGCAGGTCTCTGTGCTCGCTTTTCAATCAATTTTTAACATCTTATAGAATGTGAGCAAAGCAAGCTTCGCAAATAAAAGATGCGTCAATTGTCATTAAGCCATGCTTGCCTTGTTGGCAAGCTCTCGTAGTATGCTATCCATGAGTATCTCTTTCCAAAGTTTTCTATTAGTTCCAAAAGTCTGTCTCGTTGTAACCAGGGTGCACATTTAACGGTTAACCATTTAAAGAATTTAACGAGTTAACTGCATTTCTCGTTGAAATCTGACTTAACGACTTAACGAAATTTTTAGGAATTTTTCAGAATTTTTAACGGTCTTCTTTCTCAGTTAGTGTTTCACATTTATCCTTAAGAATCTCTGATGTGCAGGTCTCATCCTCCCGATTGTTTCTGGTAAAAAAAAACTATTGAAACCAGCAAGAATATTTTATTATTTTTTATGAAATCGTTTTGAATTTTTGGGAATAATGAATTTTGGGAGCGCGTGTAGCGCAGTCGGAGATGCCGGCTGTCGTGTGCACCCTATACCAGGTTTCTGGTCCATTTTTCGGAATTTCCGTCCAGGCCAACCAAGCCTTCGATCCCTCTGGGGTCGATGAATTAGTACCAGACTTGTCTGGAAAGGATAGAGCGCCGTCTCTTCAGCTGGCAACCGCAAATTATTGTACGGCCAAATACACCTTCAAATTGCCTCCACGATAGCCCAAAAAATTAGTGTGTGTGTGTGTGTAGCGCATTTCAAAAGGACCGAGATACGATGTTCTTTATCCTTATCCTTTAATGCATTTTGGGGCTACAAATCTTTCTTTGCCGGGCCCCCTAACAAGTCAAAGAATCTACAAAGGTACTGGTCTAACCTACGAAAGATATGCCTATCCTCACTTGGCGCTGCTTATCCCAGAATACATTTTCTCGCCACCTGGAGGACCCGAGGAGAATATTTTCGGCCGCTGGACGCATTGTAAGCGCTTTTAGAAAAACGCTAATAACAAAAATTAGGAAAGCTACTATTCCTGAACGTTAACATGTTGATGACGTGTCATACGTTTTCGACAGTGGGACCGTGTGACAAGATGTCGTGCAACGGTCCCGACGTTGCAAAAAATTGGATTGGTCCTACGCACCAGGCACTCGGAAATCGCGCGTTCCCCAACGGGTTAACATTCCATTGATAGACTTCTAATTGTATTTTTATTAATTCTTCCTGCACTTAATGGGCTAGACCCACATAGAGATTGCATATGATCGCAGAACAGTCAGGCAATGGGGGTCGGCAAACTCGGGGTACCTGCCTGATCGCACATTTTAAGATGCCTTGTAACCATCTAGAATCATAAGTTCATACCCATTCATATTCCTCACCTTGTAGATAACTTGTTGCTGAGGGCTTGTTTATTTTTTTTTGTGTTTGTTAACGATGAACTGTTTATTTTACACTGCAGCGTTACACTCCATTCGTTGAGCTTTAGCTGTTGTCCTCTTAAAGCTGAAACGTAGAAGGTTTTCCTTAATTTTTTCACATGAAATAACGGTTCGCAGCTAATGTATTTTTTAACGAAATTTAACGATCTACCGGTAATTTAGCGAAATTTTTCCGTTAAAAAATTTAACGCACAGAATTTTGTGTGCATCCCTGGGGGTCGGATTCATCAACGACTTACATAACTTTAGCAGAGAATTCACAGCGGAAAACTCAGATAACGGAGCATATCGCTCAACATGTCGCTTGATATGCCGCGCTGTTTATGATTATGATAAATTTTGATAAATTGTTTATTTTACACTGCAGTGTTACACTCCATTCGTTGAGCTTTAGCTGTTGTCCTCTTAAAGTTGAAACGTAGAAGGATTCCTTGATTTTTTCACTTGAAATAATGGTTCGTAGCTAATTGTATTTTTTAAAGGAATTTAACGAATTATCGGAAATTTAACGAAATTTCTCCCTTAAAAAATTTCGTTTAAAAAATTTAACGCACAGGATTTTGTGTGCGCCCCTGGGGGTCCGATTCACCAACGACTTACATAACTTTAGCAGGGAATTCACGGCGGAAAACTCAGATAACGGAGCATATCGCTCAACATGTCGCTTGATATGCCGCGCTATTTGGGATATCGGCTGTAATTTGCTCTGTTAAATTGCTGTAAGTCATTGATGAATCCGGCACCTGATTGTAGCCCGATCGCTTTGCAGCCCTGGTGGATGGCGTCCGTTAATGTGCTTTCTGGCGTTGGGAATTCATCAAATTCTACATCCTAGCAATGACTGAAGCTTAGATCCATTTCCAGAATTGTTTCTGAACACGACAGCGGTATTCCAGGCATCCTCGCTAAAGCGCTAGCTAGTTTTCTCCTATTGCTCCCATTCTACAGTCAGTTCGACTCTGGCTCAAAATTAAGATTACGTCATGCGCTCCCACGCCTTGCACGATCTGCACTTGGTCAGTAGTGCACATGACATACACTCGTGATTTCCAACGAACCTTGGATGAATTTTTCCAATAAGTCGATCTGCATCTCCAATTTTTTCAGCAAGTTTGTCTTTTAGCATATTGCAAACAAGTGCTCCGACACGCCTAACGGCGTGTCTCGCACTTGCGCGCTTCGCGCGACTTTGTAGCATCACTGACCTATGGAAAGAAGTTTTTGTAAAACACAAAATTCGCTAGCATCCAGGACTTGGTGCGTACTTTATCGGCATCAAGCCCTTCACCACTTCGGTACCTTCATCATTGACATTCTTTCCTGACCGGCAAGTAATGTCATTGGTTTGTGCTGCGCAGTACTTCTGTCCTTCAGGTTGTTCCTCCGCAATCGTTCTCATGCTCAAGAGCTAGCGTTTCAAGTTGTCGTTGACATGTCTTCCGAAGCCAGGTTCCCATCTCTAGTTTCTTCTTACTGAATCTAATTGACTTCCGACTCCGACTTTAAAGGTCTTCCCTCCCCCTCTTTAGTCCCCCACCTTCCTGGTCCCAACTACTGGTCCATTTCTTTGTCTCCACTATTGACACCTACTGATCTCTTCTTGCTGGCTTTCCCGTCCTAGCCTCTCCTCCAGTATGTTCCTTTCCTTCGTGGTCGCTCTGCTGGTCCACCATAGAGGTCCCCTTACCGCCCTTCTCCACTACCCCCTTAGTGGTCCTCCCATGCTCACGACACGGTCGTGTCCCGTATTTAGAATCAGGATGCTTGCTGCGCGTTTTCTGGATCAAGAAGCTCAGAAGCGCGCGCAGACGCCCTTGTGTCGAGCATGAAGAGGCTATGCATATCGCAGATTCTTTGTTCTCCTATGAGTTCCTTTACCGCGCTTCCTTCTTGTTGATTCCCCGCCCCGGTCCTGCCTCCAGGTCCCTTCTTCCAGGTAAATTCCTCCTCCTCCTCCCCCTCAGGATACTCCTTACTACTCTACCCCAATTAAGTAGGCCTCCCACGCTCACGACACGACGACGGCGAACGAACGCCCATAGTGTGACATCGGTGTCACACTATGGGGGTTCGTTCGCCGTTGTCTAAATCCGGTCTCTCTTAATGCTAATGGATCCCCTTGCTGATCCTCCTTACTGTCCCCCTCCCCTGATTGGTAACTCCCTAATGATCCCTACATATTGCCTAAACTCTTTTTGGTGCCTCCTCCTGGCCTGCTTCATTGCTCTCCCCATCGACCATCACGATACTCCTCCTGATCGCTGCCTCCTGATCGGCGTCGGTTCTTCATCCTCAAAGTCCCCCTTCTACCCCTACCCTTTTAGTAGTCTTCTCATGCTAATAGCAACAAGTCGACTTCTGAATCTGGACGCTCAGAGGTGCTGTTGTGTTAAGCAGTAAAGGGCTGCCTTTACCCTGCTGCAGCAACATCCCACATTCAATAGCAAATTTTGCCCGCGCTATAGATGATTAGGCATACCTCATTCAGGTTAGATCATCGACCGCTCTCGTTGGGGATGATGCGGCGTACCTCATTTCGGTTAGATCACTCCGCGGACAAACTCTTTATATATAGGTGGTGATGGTGATCGTGATGATGATGGTGATAGGAGGTGATATCTCACATAGGTTAGGTCATTCGACTGCCCTCGCTGTGGTTGATGCGGCGTACCTCACTTCGGTTGGATCACTCCATAGACAAACTTTTATATATAGGTGGTGATATTTTAGCCACAGATGAGATGCTTAGTGGTCAAGTTGAACACACATCCTACATATTTATCTTCAAAAAACCCGTGACAGAAACAGCCTGACAATCTTATTGTCATAAAAATCACGAATACGAAACAATTCATCACCAACATATCTATTTACATATAACATATTCGTTTCTTCTTTCTAGCCATAGTACCACATTGCGATCCCGATAGTTAGTCGAAGGTTATTAAATTCTAGTGTAATCTGTGGCCTTGCTACTGAAAGGGACAGTAGGCTATGATTTCTGTTTCTTTTTCAGCTAGAAACGTTGGCGTGATGGCACTTTGGGAGAGGGGTTATCCACAGTGCTTAAATGATATTGCTTTCACAGCAGTGAGTGAAATAACAATGGTAAAACTAAAAAGTAGAGGGAACAGAACATATACCGCTCTAAGGGCGGAGAAGATGCCAGTACCATATTACCATTATGATGTGAAGCGCACTCGTTGTGTGCAACTACATACTGTACAACGTATAGCTTTCACTCCTCTTTGTTCCAACCACACATCCGCGTTCGTTTCGGCTCGATGCTCTATGAACGAAAGGCGGATAGTATCATATAGTATCATGCAGTAGATTTCCTACTGGTATTTGAAAATTTGGGAATTTTATAGTCAATCTTATAGATTTATCTTTGTGATGCTGTGTGCTTTGAGGATGTGTTGTAAAACAAGGCAAGAAGCCGTTCAGAGAAGCCCTTTCGACATTTCATTAAAATAAGAATAAAATAAAACACAGCCTCCAAAGGACAGAAGCTAATATCACGAGTTTGGTAATTAATTGATTAGGCGCCTTGACGTTGTACTCAATATCTTGGCAATGATATAGTGACTATTATCTATCGTGTAACCCTTAGCTTTCTTGGCGTTTAAATAGTCCCTCGTTAAGCGAAACAATTTGCAGGAGGAAGTTCCAACCACGGCAAGAGAGCCATCACTCAAACAAGTGAGCTTTTACTAGCTTTACTATCTTTTTACCTAATGTCTTTTTCTACTATCTTTAGCCTTACTATCTTTTTACCTAATGATAAAGAATGTGCTGGAGTAAAAAGGATGCACCTAGTGAATCCCAGCTGTGCACGACCGTAGAATGACACAGAATCCACACCCGTCTCTAACCGTATACTCATTAACGTTATACCGTTCATTGCGTTCTTGTGGAGAGCTTTCATGTTCCTATAGGATCTTCCTGTAAACTGCGAAAACTTCGCATTGCAGGATTCAGCACACACTCCTGCTTTTCGCCGTTCTGCTATGCTGTTCACTGCGCCACCAACGTTCGATCTCTTGTAGAGAGCGTTTCGCTGTGCTAGTCCACCTTTGTGTGCGTAAAAACCGGGATCTTTTCTCGAGCAAATCAAGAACAGAGCAGAACATAATGAGCAAAACGTAAGGTGCTCCGTGACTCCGCTCTCAGAACACGTCTACTGATAATTAACTCATATCTGCTTTCTGCACCAATAGCTGCACCACGTTATATGCATCATACCTCAAGATGCTAATGCTCGTGTCCTTGTTTAATTACCCTGGCATGTAACTTTTTACGCTGGCAGGTGTCGCGTGGCATGATGCTGAGAGCTGGTGTAGGTTCTCATGTGTTTAATTTGATCTTGCTGGAATCGAGTGATGTACCGTTGTTTAGCGACCCCGGGGCCGGATTCATCAACGACTTGCAGCAGTTTCACACAGAAAATTACAGCAGAAACCCCTGATAGCGCGTCTTATCAAGCAATATGGTGAGCGATAAGCCGCGTTACCTGAGCTTTCCGCTGCGAGTTCTCTGTTGAAGATATGCAAGTTTGATGATTCAAATGGCGCTGCATACCGGAAGGCAGGACACGGCGCACCACACGTTCATTTCGTTGTAGGTAACATAAGAGCAGATCGACGTGATATTGAAGACATTAAAAGTCGGGGATGACGTTCACTGCCCTGTTGGAAACGGCGAGGGTTTCACCGAGCGTCAAAGATTGGAAATCTTAGTCTGAAACTCGCAAAGTTCCGACAAGCATTGATTATAGCTCTTGTTAATATTGGGCCAACACGAGGTTTTTAAGGTACACCTTTACCTTGACTTATGTTTCGTCAGCACCATCAACTTCAGAGGCTATAAGATAGTGGAAGCTTTATGATATCCAATTTACACCACCAAGATTTTGCGTACTATAATGAGTTCAACGTAAATCCATGGCCAAACGTAAAAATATAGGAGTGCGAGACAACCCACTCAGAATTTCACTGCCATAACAGCACAATGGCCCTCTTTTAGTGGTGTTGATAGTGATGCCAGCATTCGCAGCTTCTGCCAACACATGCACTTTTTCTTCCACAAGATCATTGTTTACCCTATCGTTTCTGTTGACGTCGTCCATGATCATAATTTTTAAGGACAGGAAGGGAAAGTGTAGGACCCAAAGGTGATCCATACAACTTCCCTGTATATGGTGACCTTCTGTCTTTGAAGAAGAGAAGATCAGATTGCGCGTTCTTAAAAGTCAATAGCAGATTTAGCATGGTCTTTCTGAAACATGCATTGAGGGTGTCACTGGTTTACTCTTCCTTTTCGATAACCATTGCGAATTACAGGACGAAGGAACGGTGACTGCTCCAGAGCCGACATCAAGAAAGGTGATATATCATTTGTATAAACATTTGATTCCATAGTAGCTAGTCCTTAATTTCTGGTGATAGATAGTACTGATCTCTTAACTCTGTCATTTTCCCATTTCTGGTAAATACTTTCCAAACTTAAGGACGAGGGAACAACGACCGCTCCAGAGCCATCTCCCAGAAAGGTGGGTTATAAGTTGCATAGTACATACATAAAGAAGTTAGTAGCAGGCGCAGTCAGATACTATTAATAACCACAATTAGAGACACCAAGGGTTTAAACTTCCCTCTCTTTATACCAAGCCATATTTTAGGACGAGGGCACGAGGACCGCTCCAGAGCCATCTGAGAGAAAGGTGAGTTACATGCTGAATAGGTACATAACTATGTAGCAAGTGTCCACAGATACTATGAATGAATAGAAGGTTAACCATCCTTGCCTTTCTCTTTATATACCAGTCACGTGTTCCCAACTTTTAGGACGAGGGTACGAGGACCGCTCCGGAGCCATCTCCGAGTAAGGTGAGTTATAGCAAACCTAATTGCACAAACAAATCGGTAACAGGTGCCGTCCAATTCTGTTGGCAACTAGATACGACTCCACCATTCTCCAACTTCCTTTTCTATTCACCCAAGCCAAATTTTAGGACGAGGGCACGAGGACCGCTCCAGAGCC
The DNA here is from genome assembly GCA_947396885.1 of Heligmosomoides polygyrus polygyrus. Taxonomy (NCBI): domain Eukaryota; kingdom Metazoa; phylum Nematoda; class Chromadorea; order Rhabditida; family Heligmosomidae; genus Heligmosomoides; species Heligmosomoides polygyrus. The sequence goes on from OX377201.1 coordinate 38,940,022, forward strand.
GTCTCCCAAGAAGGTGAGTTATAGGTTTATAGATACCTAATTCAGCGGCAGGTGTCCTCAAATTTCGTTGACGACTGGAACTGGAGAGTGGCCTTTTCTGAAGCATCGGTTCCTGTTAAACCAAGCCATACTTCAGGACGAGGGCACGAAAACCGCTCCAGAGCCATCTGAGAGAAAGGTGCGTTACTGGCTGAATTGAGGCATAACTGTGTAGCAAGAGTCCTCCAATATTATGAATAACTAGAAGTGTTGCGGAGGTCGCCGTAGCGTCGAAGAGCACGAACTTTTATTGTAGAACGAAACTGCACAGCACAGAAAGCATGGGTAGTCAACCTTTCGCGTACCGTACATTGCGCGGGTTTACTCAATGGCGTTTACCATTACGAAATGCGCAATACACTAGAACAGCAATATACCACAGCACCAATACACTGCTACAGCATTACACAACAACACCTCCCCTTTCAAGATGTTAGATGTATCTCTTATGACGTGGATCCAACTGAAGATGACGTGGCGGCCGTCTATGGCGTTGCGATCGTCGTGACAGTGTCGGGGTGGTCGGAACGGTCGATGTCGAACATTCGTCTTCGTTTCGATTGTTGAACAGTGGCAGATCGAACGCGTCTAGAAGTCGGTTTGCTGCTGAAGCGATGCTCCTTAGCTTGACTGGTTCACGTCGAGCCCGTACGTAGTTTCCGCAACGAACAGAGTAGGTTGCCGATTCTTCTCAAGATAATACCAGGCGTCCAGGTGTGCTTCTGTCCTCGATAGTCCTTGGCAAAGATAGCGTCGTGCACTTTGAAATAACGGCGTCGTGCCCATGACGGCGATTGAACTGTGCCTCCATCTTGTTGTCGCGGCGTCCATCGTCTACACTCGGAGTCATCAGGTCGAGCTCCGTTCTTATTCGGCATGCGAGGAACTTCTCTGCAGGCGACAGGTGATTGGGTTCAGATGGGCAAGGAGTCGACAGGTATGCCATCAGTAAGGTTTGCAGAGCCTATCCTGTCGGTTCCTCCCCTCTTAGCTTCGACAATCCTCGCTTGAAAGTGTCGACAAATCGTTCGACTTGTCCATTGCTTTAGGGGTGGAACGGCGGTGTGCGAACGTGGGTTATTCTTCGCGATCGGCAGAAATCCAAGAATGATTTCGACGTGAACTGTGTCCCATTGTCCATAACGAGAGTCTGTGGGTTGCCGAATTGAGCGAATACTGTCCTCAATGTGTTAATGGTAGCAGTCGATGAGATACAGCTCACTGAGATAATCTCAGGCCATTTCGAGAATGCGTCAACAGTGACCAGGTACTTCTCATCAAATGGTTCTGCGAAGTCTGCATGTACTCTAGTCCACGGAGATGTCGTCTTCGGCCAGGAATACAGTTCAGATTTGATGGGGTCCTTGGAATCTGCGACGCTGTTGCTGCAGTTCCTAACCATTTTTTCAATGTAGGCGTCCATTGAAGGCCAAAACACGTAAGAGCGAGCAAGCATCTGCATTCGTGTCTGTCCACGGTGAGCTTTATGAAGTGACGACAGAACTCGACGTTGAAAAGGCTTCGGGATTACAATTCGATTTGCAGTCATCAAACAACCACTGACCGTTGAAAGAGAGTCTCGTCGGTTGTAGTAGCTCCACAGTGGAGAGTCACGGTTCACTTTCGGCCAACGTCCGGATCTAGTGCATCCGATTATTTGCTTTATCACACTGTCCGCCTCTGTTGCAATCCGGATGGCATCTGCCGAAACGGGAAGTCGGAAGCAGTTTTCCGAAAATTCGACGATGACATTGACATCCACAGCGGCAATTACGCGGTCTTCCGTCTCAGTTGACTGCGAAGCGATTAGGCGGGAAAGAGAGTCGACTTGTCCGAACTCCTTGGTGTTGACGTACTCAATTGTGGAGTTGTAGTTGAGTAGTATCGTTGCCCAGCGCTGAAAACGATTGGCAGTGTACACAGGAATTCCCTTCTTGGATCCGAAGTGACGCCCATGGATGAAGCGATGAAACTTCTGAATGGCAAAGATGAGAGCGAGTGCCTCCTTCTCGATTTGGCTATAGATCCTCTGAGCAGGTGTCAAGCAACGGCTTGCATGATAAACAGCCTTCTCAGATCCGTCCGAGAAACGGTGCAACAGAACAGCTCCAATCCCGTGGTCAGAAGCATCCCCGGCGACTACCGTCGGAAGTTTTGCATCAAAGTGTGACAGGAGCAGATCTGACTTGAGTATCGCCTTTATTTGGTTGAAGGGAGATGGCATTCCGTTGGCCATGTGAAGGTGGTGTACCTGCGTGTGAGAGTGTCCAAGGGAGCGCGTAGGTTGTGCAGGTCCTTCACGAGCGTCCCATAAAAATTGACCAGCCCTAGAAAGGCGCGTAGCTGGCTAAAGGCCCCCGCAGACTTCTGCGGCGAGCGGCGGGCGGCGGACGGCGAAATCGCTGAGCGGCGCCGCTCAGCGGATTGACTCATCATCAGTGGGAGCGGTGACGGCGAGGTACTGTACTGTTTCTAGTCGGGACCGACTGGTGCTTAACAATAACGCGCCCCGATGACGATCGCGTCCGTCTCCGCTTTGGATCCCGCCGAAAGGGCAGAGCGCAGAGCGCAGACAGACAGACGCTGGAGCGGCGCCGCCGGGTGGAATGATTCAAGTCATTTCCGACCGCGATTTTTTGAACATTCGAATTCGAATACATTCGAAAAACGCGATTTTTTGAACATTCGAATTCGAATATTGATTCGAATATTTTCGAATGGAACATTGGGTTACAGAAAGGAAAAAACATGGCTGGTGCTTTGGTGGCAGTGACCAATAGACGATTTACCCTGACGTAGTAGGAAATTTACATTCGTTTGCAAAGCGTTTAACGAAGTTTTGATGGAGTGATCTTTCCACCGAATTCTTCTATGGCTGAAAGGATGAAATATGTTACGGGTCATCAAACCAAACAACACATCCTTAAAAATTTTGTTGTTTCCTGGTCGACTGATAAATAGATTCCAAAGGCCATACCTTACCTTAGCCCAATAAAGGGCCAGGTGAAATTGCACGGGATATAGCAAGTGTATGGTGAAGCGCTTACCTTCGGTTAGAATTACTGGGGGTTACATACGGGCATCCACCTTTTCGGCTTACCATGGGACCACTTACCATGAAACCCCTGGAAACTCTCAATGAAACGATTTGCTTCATCGGAGACCAAAGCCATCATGATGGAGATCTTCGGGACCGGAAGGTGCCATCTGCTTCACCTTTTCATTCACCTTGCCTAAGAAACATGAAGTGTACATAAGAAGGAGCTTAGAGTTATGCATATCCCTGAGAAGTTCTTGAGTGTTGTTTGTGCTTTATTGTTGATGGCATCGGAGAGTGCGAAACTTTTAGGTCTAAATGATCTCCGTAATTGAGAAAAGTGGTCGTCGAATAGATGTGTATAATATAATAGCGCCTTCTCTGCAGTGCTTACCTAACGATTGTTCAAGCCGAAAACTTGGCCGCAGTTGACACCACCCCCAACAAAGTCAAACCCATAGTCAGCTCGGGCGTACGTTCCGACGAATAAAATAACGAATAAAATAGCATTACCTGTTTCTTTTAAGTTTCTTTTAAGTTTCCTCGATGAGCGCCTCCGCGCAATACATTTCAGCACCACCTTTTCATGGAACCGCCTACTTTAGTGCTCTTTGCGCCGTGTTTCAAAGTTTGAATACTTTACAATAGGAGCCATTTTCCTGTTCTACAGTCTGCACCATGCTGCGGATTGGGTTTTGTACAGCTGATAGATCCCAGGAGTACATATGCTGCGCAAAAAGGGAAAGTTCGTTGTAATTACCATACCTTACAATAAAGCGCTAAGAGCTATTTATCGACGCTGCCCAGAAATTATTCATAGAATAGGTGAGAAATCGGAGAAAGTTAGTCATAAAATAGCGAAAAATACCCAAAGGTCTTCTACGTGCTTGAGGATTCAGAAGACGTGCCGAAGGCGTCGTCCACCGTGTCTGGGGATCCAGAAAACGTTCCACACTCGTCATCCAACGTGCATGTGGATTCAGAAAACGTACCGAAGTCGTCGTTCAACGTGACTGGGGACTCAGATATCGCCGACCGTCACTTAACCGTCCGAAGATGATGCCGATGTTGAGAAGAGTAGTGGCGGTGGGGGGGGGGGAGGTTCTGGATGGCTTCATACCGCAAAACTACTCACGTGATCTTGAGGAAGGTAGAGCAAGGTTGGAACATAACAAGGTTCTTAAATATTGCCTTTGTACTGCTAGGGAGGGAAGAAAACAGAATGAGCAGAGTAACTGGCTTGGTATGATTGTACTTGTCATTACCTTAGTAATACTGTAACATCGTGCGAAGCGCGCGAGTGCGAGGCACGCCGATAGGCAATATTTTTGCGATTACTTTACATCAAGGACTGAAGAACAGTGGTGTCGCCTTTTTGCTGTCCTGCCGATATTTGTACAACAACATATCCTATGTGCAACATAAGGTGAAATGGACAAGTTCTTTCGGGTTTTAGACAGCCAATTCAGGACCAAGAAAAGTATAACCGAGAAACATTGAATGATCTGATCTGACTTGTCGATGCCTAAGACCACATGAACGAAGCAAGTGCCTTACTAAGTGATAATCTAAACCCAACAAACCGAAGCAGCGTTTCTTAAGGAAAACTTCGCGATTAGATGTTTTCATGCTTCTGCGCCTTATAGGATTGCAAGGAAGATCAATCTTGAGCAGCCTAACCTCTCCCCCTCCTTGTATTGGTAGTCCTAATAAATCCTCCAAGAGTGTGTAGATCGGCGATTGAACTACTTGTTAGTAGATTCAGGTTTCTAGTTACGCGTCTGAACAATAGCCGAAAAGCTCCAACCTATTAGGTACTTGATGGTTTAGATAGCAATGTCCGAATCGTTGAGTAATATTGGCGTGCAAAAACGATGATGATCGGAATGTTAGAAACTCAGTAAAGACTAATCAACGTTACGACCTCGTTCGGCACAGAAGCACATAAAAGGAACTGCATCCTTTCCATAAATGTTCGCTCCTCCAAACTGGCAGAAAGACAGACCTAAGAAACATTTTGCATGGGCGTATACACGGAAGGAAAAGGCAGTGCCTCACGGAAATGGTCCCGAGATAGTTGCTCTTAATGGGAAGGCCTATCGTTGTTTCGAAAAACCCCTTCATAGCGTACTTTATCTTTTATGAAATTAGCACTGTTCTTCGGACGTGTCTGAGCAGTTGTAAAATCCGGTCGCTGTAACTGATCTGTCACCTAGAAATCTTATACCCACTAGCCCGCTTATATTATATAATTTTTTATATATTTTTTTGGTCCCTATGGTTTACTGCTCAGCTAGTAGTGAGTGCAACTGCATCGCATAGTGATCCTGATCTGCCAACCCTCGGGCGGCGAACATACCATGGAAGCAAGGCGGCCTCTGCACTTTAGGATTAAAAAGCAACTTGATGTGGAAAGAAAGCTCAGAAAGGCTACGGTAGGATCACAGGACCTCGCAGTGAAGGTGGAAAATTTGGAGCGCGAAGGTCAATACTTGGTGCACAAAACGCTTAGGCCTATGTTATACTTCGGCGACGATGTTGTCGGCAGCAGCGTTGAGCGCACGGCGTAGCACCCGCTCAACGCTGTGACCGACGTTGCCGACAACAGCGTCGCCGAAGTATAACATAGCCCTTAATGTTTTCGGATCTATACTAGAGGTCCCCTTTAGAGAATTAGAGATCAAGCAAAGTTCAATGGTGCAAAGATGAGGAGCAAAAACAAGATTAGTTGAAGGGTGTCAAACAGAAAACTGGTTCCTGAGGCCCAATAGGAAAAGCTCGAATACGAATGAAAGTGTAAGCCCTTCTGTGAATAAAGCTGAAGGTTCAGCTTCTGATTCAGCCGTCCTTCTTGTTTCCTGCGTGGTGTTGTGGAAGAGCGATTAGAAGACTCATCATATATGGAATGGAAGGGAGACGACGTGTTTACAATTTCTGGACTTTCAATGCAAAACATCCATGCATCGGCTTCGAAAAACAGTGCAGATCCTAACTTGCCCATTCTAATGGCATCCATTGAACGTTCGAATAATTGTGTATTTTTGGAAATTTTCGAATTCTCGAAAGGTTTCGAATACCCGCAATTTTCGAGCATTCGATTTCGAATATACTCGAAAAATGCGATTTTTTTGAGCAATCTAACACGAATACATTCGAAAAACCCGATTTTCTGAACATTTGATTTCGAATACATTCGAAAAACGCGATTTTTTGAAAAATCGTATGCGAATACTCAAACACGAATGAAAATCATTCGAAGACCTATTCGAATAGGTCGTCATACCAGCACAACTATAATGGGTAGTCAGCCTTTCGCGTACCGCACATTGCGCGGGTTTACTCAATGCCTTTAAACATTACGAAATACGCAATACACCACAACAGCAATATACTACAGCACCAATACACTACTACAGCATTATACTACAACAAAAAGGTTAACCTTCCTTGCCTTTCTCTTTATGTACCGGTCACGTGTTCCCAACTTTTAGGACGATGGAACGAGGACCGCTCCGGAGCCATCTCCGAGTAAGGTGAGTTAGAGCAAATCTACGTGCACAAGCAAATCGGTAACAGGTGCCGTCCAATTCTGTTGGCAACTAGAGACGACTCCACCATTCTCCAACTTCCTTTTCTATTCACCCAAGCCAAATTTTAGGACGAGGGCACAAGGACCGCTCCGGAGCCATCTCCGAGTAAGGTGAGTTATAGCAAACCTACGAGCACAAACAAATCGGTAACAGGTGCCGTCCAATTCTGTTGGCAACTAGAGACGACTCCACCATTCTCCAACTTCCTTTTCTATTCACCCAAGCCAAATTTTAGGACGAGGGCACGAGGACCGCTCCAGAGCCGTCTCCCAAGAAGGTGAGTTATAGGTTTATAGATACCTAATTCAGCGGCAAGTGTCCTCAAATTTCGTTGACGACTGGAACTGGAGAGTCGCCTTTTCTGAGCATCCGTTTCTGTTAAACCAAGCCATATTTTAGGACGAGGGCACGAAGACCGCTCCAGAGCCATCTGACAGAAAGGTGAGTTACTGCCTGAATAGAGACGTAACTGTGTAGCAAGAGTCCTCCAATGCTATGAATAACTAGAAGGTCAACCTTCCTTGTCTTTCTCTTTCCGTACCGGTCACGTGTTCCCAACATTTAGGACGAGGGAACGAGGACCGCTCCGGAGCCATCTCCGAGTAAGGTGAGTTAGAGCAAACCTACGTGCACAAACAAATCGGTAACAGGTGCCATCCAATTCTGTCGCAACTAGAGACGACTCCACCATTCTCCAACTTCATTTTCTATTCACCCAAGCTAAATTTTAGGACGAGGGCACGAGGACCGCTCCAGAGCCGTCTCCCAAGAAGGTGAGTTATAGGTTTATAGATACCTAATTCAGCGGCAGGTGTCCTCAAATTTCGTTGACGACTGGAACTGGAGAGTCGCCTTTTCTGAAGCATCCGTTTCTGTTAAACCAAGCCATATTTTAGGACGAGGGCACGAAGACCGCTCCAGAGCCATCTGACAGAAAGGTGAGTTGCTGGCAGAATAGAGACATAACTGTGTAGCAAGAGTCCTCCAATGCTATGAATAACTAGAAGGTCAACCTTCCTTGTCTTTCTCTTTCCGTACCGGTCACGTGTTCCCAACATTTAGGACGAGGGTACGAGGACCGCTCCGGAGCCATCTCCGAGTAAGGTGAGTTAGAGCAAACCTACGTGCACAAACAAATCGGTAACAGGTGCCATCCAATTCTGTCGGCAACTAGAGACGACTCCACCATTCTCCAACTTCCTTTTCTATTCACCCAAGCCAAATTTTAGGACGAGGGCACGAGGACCGCTCCAGAGCCGTCTCCTAAGAAGGTGAGTTATAGGTTTATAGATACCTAATTCAGCGGCAGGTGTCCTCAAGTTTCGTTGACGACTGGAACTGGAGAGTCGCCTTTTCTGAGCATCCGTTTCTGTTAAACCAAGCCATATTTTAGGACGAGGGCACGAAGACCGCTCCAGAGCCATCTGACAGAAAGGTGAGTTACTGCCTGAATAGAGACGTAACTGTGTAGCAAGAGTCCTCCAATGCTATGAATAACTAGAAGGTCAACCTTCCTTGTCTTTCTCTTTCCGTACCGGTCACGCGTTCCCAACATTTAGGACGAGGGTACGAGGACCGCTCCGGAGCCATCTCCGAGTAAGGTGAGTTAGAGCAAACCTACGTGCACAAACAAATCGGTAACAGGTGCCATCCAATTCTGTCGGCAACTAGAGACGACTCCACCATTCTCCAACTTCCTTTTCTATTCACCCAAGCCAAATTTTAGGACGAGGGCACGAGGACCGCTCCAGAGCCGTCTCCTAAGAAGGTGAGTTATAGGTTTATAGATACCTAATTCAGCGGCAGGTGTCCTCAAATTTCGTTGACGACTGGAACTGGAGAGTCGCCTTTTCTGAAGCATCCGTTTCTGTTAAACCAAGCCATATTTTAGGACGAGGGCACGAAGACCGCTCCAGAGCCATCTGACAGAAAGGTGAGTTACTAGCAGAATAGAGACATAACTGTGTAGCAAGAGTCCTCCAATGCTATGAATAACTAGAAGGTCAACCTTCCTTGTCTTTCTCTTTCCGTACCGGTCACGTGTTCCCAACATTTAGGACGAGGGTACGAGGACCGCTCCGGAGCCGTCTCCGAGTAAGGTGAGTTAGAGCAAACCTACGTGCACAAACAAATCGGTAACAGGTGCCATCCAATTCTGTCGGCAACTAGAGACGACTCCACCATTCTCCAACTTCATTTTCTATTCACCCAAGCTAAATTTTAGGACGAGGGCACGAGGACCGCTCCAGAGCCGTCTCCCAAGAAGGTGAGTTATAGGTTTATAGATACCTAATTCAGCGGCAGGTGTCCTCAAATTTCGTTGACGACTGGAACTGGAGAGTCGCCTTTTCTGAAGCATCCGTTTCTGTTAAACCAAGCCATATTTTAGGACGAGGGCACGAAGACCGCTCCAGAGCCATCTGACAGAAAGGTGAGTTGCTGGCAGAATAGAGACATAACTGTGTAGCAAGAGTCCTCCAATGCTATGAATAACTAGAAGGTCAACCTTCCTTGTCTTTCTCTTTCCGTACCGGTCACGTGTTCCCAACATTTAGGACGAGGGCACGAGGACCGCTCCAGAGCCGTCTCCTAAGAAGGTGAGTTATAGGTTTATAGATACCTAATTCAGCGGCAGGTGTCCTCAAGTTTCGTTGACGACTGGAACTGGAGAGTCGCCTTTTCTGAGCATCCGTTTCTGTTAAACCAAGCCATATTTTAGGACGAGGGCACGAAGACCGCTCCAGAGCCATCTGACAGAAAGGTGAGTTACTGCCTGAATAGAGACGTAACTGTGTAGCAAGAGTCCTCCAATGCTATGAATAACTAGAAGGTCAACCTTCCTTGTCTTTCTCTTTCCGTACCGGTCACGCGTTCCCAACATTTAGGACGAGGGTACGAGGACCGCTCCGGAGCCATCTCCGAGTAAGGTGAGTTAGAGCAAACCTACGTGCACAAACAAATCGGTAACAGGTGCCATCCAATTCTGTCGGCAACTAGAGACGACTCCACCATTCTCCAACTTCCTTTTCTATTCACCCAAGCCAAATTTTAGGACGAGGGCACGAGGACCGCTCCAGAGCCGTCTCCTAAGAAGGTGAGTTATAGGTTTATAGATACCTAATTCAGCGGCAGGTGTCCTCAAGTTTCGTTGACGACTGGAACTGGAGAGTCGCCTTTTCTGAGCATCCGTTTCTGTTAAACCAAGCCATATTTTAGGACGAGGGCACGAAGACCGCTCCAGAGCCATCTGACAGAAAGGTGAGTTACTGCCTGAATAGAGACGTAACTGTGTAGCAAGAGTCCTCCAATGCTATGAATAACTAGAAGGTCAACCTTCCTTGTCTTTCTCTTTCCGTACCGGTCACGCATTCCCAACATTTAGGACGAGGGTACGAGGACCGCTCCGGAGCCATCTCCGAGTAAGGTGAGTTAGAGCAAACCTACATGCACAAACAAATCGGTAACAGGTGCCATCCAATTCTGTCGGCAACTAGAGACGACTCCACCATTCTCCAACTTCATTTTCTATTCACCCAAGCTAAATTTTAGGACGAGGGCACGAGGACCGCTCCAGAGCCGTCTCCCAAGATGGTGAGTTATAGGTTTATAGATACCTAATTCAGCGGCAGGTGTCCTCAAATTTCGTTGACGACTGGAACTGGAGAGTCGCCTTTTCTGAAGCATCCGTTTCTGTTAAACCAAGCCATATTTTAGGACGAGGGCACGAAGACCGCTCCAGAGCCATCTGACAGAAAGGTGAGTTACTAGCAGAATAGAGACATAACTGTGTAGCAAGAGTCCTCCAATGCTATGAATAACTAGAAGGTCAACCTTCCTTGTCTTTCTCTTTCCGTACCGGTCACGTGTTCCCAACATTTAGGACGAGGGTACGAGGACCGCTCCGGAGCCATCTCCGAGTAAGGTGAGTTAGAGCAAACCTACGTGCACAAACAAATCGGTAACAGGTGCCATCCAATTCTGTCGGCAACTAGAGACGACTCCACCATTCTCCAACTTCATTTTCTATTCACCCAAGCTAAATTTTAGGACGAGGGCACGAGGACCGCTCCAGAGCCGTCTCCCAAGAAGGTGAGTTATAGGTTTATAGATACCTAATTCAGCGGCAGGTGTCCTCAAATTTCGTTGACGACTGGAACTGGAGAGTCGCCTTTTCTGAAGCATCCGTTTCTGTTAAACCAAGCCATATTTTAGGACGAGGGCACGAAGACCGCTCCAGAGCCATCTGACAGAAAGGTGAGTTGCTGGCAGAATAGAGACATAACTGTGTAGCAAGAGTCCTCCAATGCTATGAATAACTAGAAGGTCAACCTTCCTTGTCTTTCTCTTTCCGTACCGGTCACGTGTTCCCAACATTTAGGACGAGGGTACGAGGACCGCTCCGGAGCCATCTCCGAGTAAGGTGAGTTAGAGCAAACCTACGTGCACAAACAAATCGGTAACAGGTGCCATCCAATTCTGTCGGCAACTAGAGACGACTCCACCATTCTCCAACATCCTTTTCTATTCACCCAAGCCAAATTTTAGGACGAGGGCACGAGGACCGCTCCAGAGCCGTCTCCTAAGAAGGTGAGTTATAGGTTTATAGATACCTAATTCAGCGGCAGGTGTCCTCAAATTTCGTTGACGACTGGAACTGGAGAGTCGCCTTTTCTGAAGCATCCGTTTCTGTTAAACCAAGCCATATTTTAGGACGAGGGCACGAAGACCGCTCCAGAGCCATCTGACAGAAAGGTGAGTTGCTGGCAGAATAGAGACATAACTGTGTAGCAAGAGTCCTCCAATGCTATGAATAACTAGAAGGTCAACCTTCCTTGTCTTTCTCTTTCCGTACCGGTCACGTGTTCCCAACATTTAGGACGAGGGTACGAGGACCGCTCCGGAGCCATCTCCGAGTAAGGTGAGTTAGAGCAAACCTACGTGCACAAACAAATCGGTAACAGGTGCCATCCAATTCTGTCGGCAACTAGAGACGACTCCACCATTCTCCAACTTCCTTTTCTATTCACCCAAGCCAAATTTTAGGACGAGGGCACGAGGACCGCTCCAGAGCCGTCTCCTAAGAAGGTGAGTTATAGGTTTATAGATACCTAATTCAGCGGCAGGTGTCCTCAAATTTCGTTGACGACTGGAACTGGAGAGTCGCCTTTTCTGAAGCATCCGTTTCTGTTAAACCAAGCCATATTTTAGGACGAGGGCACGAAGACCGCTCCAGAGCCATCTGACAGAAAGGTGAGTTGCTGGCAGAATAGAGACATAACTGTGTAGCAAGAGTCCTCCAATGCTATGAATAACTAGAAGGTCAACCTTCCTTGTCTTTCTCTTTCCGTACCGGTCACGTGTTCCCAACATTTAGGACGAGGGTACGAGGACCGCTCCGGAGCCATCTCCGAGTAAGGTGAGTTAGAGCAAACCTACGTGCACAAACAAATCGGTAACAGGTGCCATCCAATTCTGTCGGCAACTAGAGACGACTCCACCATTCTCCAACTTCCTTTTCTATTCACCCAAGCCAAATTTTAGGACGAGGGCACGAGGACCGCTCCAGAGCCGTCTCCTAAGAAGGTGAGCTATAGGTTTATAGATACCTAATTCAGCGGCAGGTGTCCTCAAATTTCGTTGACGACTGGAACTGGAGAGTCGCCTTTTCTGAAGCATCCGTTTCTGTTAAACCAAGCCATATTTTAGGACGAGGGCACGAAGACCGCTCCAGAGCCATCTGACAGAAAGGTGAGTTGCTGGCAGAATAGAGACATAACTGTGTAGCAAGAGTCCTCCAATGCTATGAATAACTAGAAGGTCAACCTTCCTTGTCTTTCTCTTTCCGTACCGGTCACGTGTTCCCAACATTTAGGACGAGGGTACGAGGACCGCTCCGGAGCCATCTCCGAGTAAGGTGAGTTAGAGCAAACCTACGTGCACAAACAAATCGGTAACAGGTGCCATCCAATTCTGTCGCAACTAGAGACGACTCCACCATTCTCCAACTTCATTTTCTATTCACCCAAGCTAAATTTTAGGACGAGGGCACGAAGACCGCTCCAGAGCCATCTGACAGAAAGGTGAGTTACTGCCTGAATAGAGACGTAACTGTGTAGCAAGAGTCCTCCAATGCTATGAATAACTAGAAGGTCAACCTTCCTTGTCTTTCTCTTTCCGTACCGGTCACGTGTTCCCAACATTTAGGACGAGGGTACGAGGACCGCTCCGGAGCCATCTCCGAGTAAGGTGAGTTAGAGCAAACCTACGTGCACAAACAAATCGGTAACAGGTGCCATCCAATTCTGTCGGCAACTAGAGACGACTCCACCATTCTCCAACTTCCTTTTCTATTCACCCAAGCCAAATTTTAGGACGAGGGCACGAGGACCGCTCCAGAGCCGTCTCCTAAGAAGGTGAGTTATAGGTTTATAGATACCTAATTCAGCGGCAGGTGTCCTCAAGTTTCGTTGACGACTGGAACTGGAGAGTCGCCTTTTCTGAGCATCCGTTTCTGTTAAACCAAGCCATATTTTAGGACGAGGGCACGAAGACCGCTCCAGAGCCATCTGACAGAAAGGTGAGTTACTGCCTGAATAGAGACGTAACTGTGTAGCAAGAGTCCTCCAATGCTATGAATAACTAGAAGGTCAACCTTCCTTGTCTTTCTCTTTCCGTACCGGTCACGCATTCCCAACATTTAGGACGAGGGTACGAGGACCGCTCCGGAGCCATCTCCGAGTAAGGTGAGTTAGAGCAAACCTACGTGCACAAACAAATCGGTAACAGGTGCCATCCAATTCTGTCGGCAACTAGAGACGACTCCACCATTCTCCAACTTCCTTTTCTATTCACCCAAGCCAAATTTTAGGACGAGGGCACGAGGACCGCTCCAGAGCCGTCTCCTAAGAAGGTGAGTTATAGGTTTATAGATACCTAATTCAGCGGCAGGTGTCCTCAAGTTTCGTTGACGACTGGAACTGGAGAGTCGCCTTTTCTGAGCATCCGTTTCTGTTAAACCAAGCCATATTTTAGGACGAGGGCACGAAGACCGCTCCAGAGCCATCTGACAGAAAGGTGAGTTACTGCCTGAATAGAGACGTAACTGTGTAGCAAGAGTCCTCCAATGCTATGAATAACTAGAAGGTCAACCTTCCTTGTCTTTCTCTTTCCGTACCGGTCACGCATTCCCAACATTTAGGACGAGGGTACGAGGACCGCTCCGGAGCCATCTCCGAGTAAGGTGAGTTAGAGCAAACCTACGTGCACAAACAAATCGGTAACAGGTGCCATCCAATTCTGTCGGCAACTAGAGACGACTCCACCATTCTCCAACTTCATTTTCTATTCACCCAAGCTAAATTTTAGGACGAGGGCACGAGGACCGCTTTAGAGCCGTCTCCCAAAAAGGTGAGTTATAGTTATAGATACCTAATTCAGCGGCAGGTGTCCTCAAATTTCGTTGACGACTGGAACTAGAGAGTCGCCTTTTCTGAAGCAACGGTTTCTGTTAAACCAAACCATATTTTAGGACGAAGGCACGAAGACCGCTCCAGAGCCATCTGAGAGAAAGGTGAGTTACTGGCTGAATAGAAACATAATTGTGTAGCAAGAGTTCTCCATTCTTCTTCTTCTCCTCTTGATCGTTTAGTTCCGAGCAGTCGCAGGGTGCGCTGTTCTTATGATCCTTCGGCACCACATTCTATCAAAGGCGTCGTCTGGCGTGACGCCGAGTTCGGCGAGATCTCTCTTGATGTCGTCCTTTCACGTCTTCCTTAGTGCTCCTCTCGGACGCCTTCCCGTGCTTCAAAATTTAGAGGCAACCTGATGGGGTGATCCTCTCGTCTTCTAAGGATGTGCCCGTACCACCTCAGGCGCTGCTCCCTCAACTTCAGCTGGATCGGAGCTGTCTTCATTACTGCCCTAACATCCTCATTTCGCACTCTGTCCCGGCGGCTCCATCCACAAGCCCACCTGGGCATCCTCATTTCTGTCGCGTGCAGCTGCCGCTCCTGCGCTCTACATAGGGCCCAGCACTTACTGCCGTAAAGGAGAGCAGGTCTCACTACTGTTCTATATAGCTTGCCTTTGAGTGTCCTGGAGTACCTACGGTCGCAGAGGATTACTGTGGACTCCCTCCATTTAAGCCACGCTGCATTTACCCTTCCCCTGACCGCCTGCTCCACACTTCCTTCCTCAGATAGGTCACTTCTGAGGTAGCGGAATTCTATCGTCTTCTCGATCGCCTCCCCTTGGCAGTCAAGGATCGGTCTAGTGCACTGCTCAGAGCTAATAAACTTGGTCTTCTTCACGTTCAGCCGTAGGCCGTTATCCGCGAGTGCTACTTGCTACGGCTGTACCTTCTCCTCCAGCTCCTCCTGGTTGTCGACTACTAGGGCGATGTCGTCCGCGTAGAGGATGGTCATGAGAGGGCCTTCCTCCAGGTGTTTCACTATGCAGTCAAGCGTCAGCACGAAGAGGAACGGACTCAGAGCCGACCCTTGATGTACCCCCACTGTAATGTCCATCTTCTTTGTCATTCCGTGTGGGGTTCGTACCGCCGCTTTCTAGCCTTCGTACATGTCCTTTACGACTGTGATCAGACGTTTCGGGAAACCTCTACCTCGAAGTGATTTCCAGAGCACGGCCCGGGGTAGCCTGTCGTAGGCTTTCTCCAAGTCCAGGGATGCCATGTAACAGGGGTTTCGCTTCTTCCGATATTTCTCCATCACTCGGCGAGCGATAAAGATGACGTCTGAGGTGGACCTCTCAGGCATGAAGCCCCCACTGCTCCTGGGAGATCGTCACCATCTCCCTCAGCCTCGAGTGGACAAGACGTTCGTAGGTCTTCATCGTGTGTGAGATCAGTTTGATCCCTCGGTAGTTGGAGCACTCGGACGCGTCCCCCTTCTGCTTCCCTTCAGTGTCGGCCGCCGACCGTACTGGTCGGCGACCGCCTTCCGGGTGCACCTTCCGTCCGCGGACGTCCCGCGGGTACCTCCGCGGGACTATACCACAGGCCTAAACCAAGTCATATTTTAGGACGAGGGCACGAAGACCGCTCCAGAGCCATCTGAGAGAAAGGTGAGTTACTGGCTGAATATAGACATAACTATGTAGCCAGGTCCTCCAGTACTATTAATAACTCGAATGTTAACATTCCTGGGGTCGGATTCATCGATGACTTACATTACTTTAACGGAGAATTGAAAGCGAATGGCTCAGAGCAATAAACAATAACAGGTGCCGTGCAATGATGCTGACAACTAGAGACGACTCCACCATTCTCCAAATTCCTTTTCTATTTACCCAAGCCAAATTTTAGGACGAGGGCACGAGGACTGCTCCGGAGCCATCTCCCAGAAAGGTGGGTTATAGGTTGGATCATACTACTATGTAACAAAGCGCCAATAGCTATCGATGGCCGCTGTTGCAGAAATTAGTCGTCAATTAAGAATAGAGTAGTTATGATTGCCAAGGAAGCAGAATGCAATCAATATCGATCGATATTATCGATTTCTCTCAGATTAAACCGATCAGGGTGGAAGTTAAGTGATTGTTGTCGACGACGGAAGGCCTTCGCAGCAGGGGGAAGGCAATCAATATTTATCGATATTATCGGTTTTCTCCCAATTTTAACAGAACAAGGTGGGAGTTATGTGATTTCGATCGTCGACGGAGCGCCTTCACAGTAGGGGTAGATTTCGATTGGGAGGCCAATATTGGTCGAGACTCGGTTACCTGACCGGCGATTTGGATTTGGGAGACAAGCGGGTATTACGGCCGATGGATTTGCTTCAAAGTATGTGGAAAGCTGCGATGGCAACGCGATCGATATTGTTGATCGTAGCTTGGAAATGACTTTCCTTTGTTTGTCTGTCGATGACGCTTAAGCAATTCGTCGCTGTTGTAGCGGTCCCGTGTAGAGAAATACAGCGCGTCCCAAGGATGTAAGCACTGTTTGAATGGTGATAACTTTGCTCGCAGTAAATATATTGAAGAAGTTAAGGGAAAAATGAAAGCGCAAGAGAATATACATTTTCTGACATATGAGCGATGCATATGGATGCGCATGTATTACACCATGCACTCTTGTGAATTCTTGCATTTTGCACTCGATTGATTGTGTTCTACTTGAATACTTGTAATTGCTCCTTAAAGGGACCGTAATTAATTAGTGCTTTTTAAGTTTCAAATTTAAAAACAAAACGAAAATGCCTTGTTTTGCGAAAAATGCAGGGTGCTCTAAAAAATGCAGGTTCTATTTGAACGGTTCTAACATTGCTGCTAGCAAAGCTTTGGAAGATGTTTGAGACTCATATAAGGGCGCAGGTTAACGAGATTTTTGAGGCATGCAAATGGCCAAGATTTCGTCATGTTCCCGCCTGAAACCTTGCATTTCAGACTCGATTGATTGTGTATGGGCGACGAGAGTGGGTGGTGATTTAGAAAAGTAACCTCGAGTCTGCATTTCGACGATGAATTGTGCAATCAATAAACTCACATGTCACGTGTCTTTCAGGAGATTGTCAAGTTCTAAACGTGAAAAGGAGCTCAGCGCAGACTAATGTGGCCAATAGTAACAAGACTATAACACGCATTCAGCCCATGCACAATCAATCGAGTCTAAAATGTAAGGTTTTAGATGAGAGCATGGTGCGATCTCAACCATTTAAACGTCACAGAATTTTTGCTATCTTATGCTTTCATATGAGTTTCGAACAGCTCCAAAAGCTTCAATAGCAGCAATCTTAGAATCTTTCAAATGGAACCTGCTTTTTCCAGAACACCCAGCATTTTTTTGCAGGACATAGTGTGTTTTTATGTTTGAAACCATGGATACTTCTGCGAGAATCTCCACCCTTCATTTAGCAGAAAAACATGTTTCGCTTTCGCTGAGTCCTTGCGAAAGAGCTACGGGCTCTCGAAGTTGGGGGTGCAAGACTGCACCGTTAGCGCATAGGTGCGTGCGCGTTGATGTATGGGATGTGGCAGAAAGGCTCTGCGGCAAGTGAGTGGGTGGCTCAGGAGGGGCGACGCTGCTTCACAGGTGCTAGGGCGGATTTTTGACTCCTGCACCATGCACTATTTTTGAATTTTTTCATGACGCTGCGTTCTTTAGCAATTTGCTTTCTACGCATTTCCTACACATTTATTTCACTCCACATTGTCAAATAATGGTCAGATTCGTGATCACCGCTGCACGTAGCCGCTGTAGAAGAATTTTGGGCGAAAACGGTGACCACGACCTTATCGTTGGTCACCCCTACCTAATGTAACTTTTCTTGCTCCAGCGCAATACAAAAAACGGATGTCATATTGGTGGTCTGCCACAAATAACCCCTGGGCGAGGTTTGGGCGAAATCGGCTATTGTGAATTCGACAAACCTAGTTAGCTGTACCTGCTGTAAGGTCAATGTTTAACATTCGCTGAAAAACGCAAAACATTGTATAATACAGAAAGTGAGAAAAATGAGTGGAGCACAGCTCATAGAAACCATTATTTGGCAATTTAGAGTGAAGTAAATGCGAAGGATATTTGTAGGAGGTAAGCTTATTTAAACTGCCATTAAGGCACTACTGTATAACATTTTCGTGACTCAGAGGTCCAGGAGATGTCGAAAAAAAATTTTAGCCCAAACTCCTCCCAGGGAGTTACTTGGGGTGTTGGTCACGAATCTGGCATCCATTTTTTGAAATTTAAGCCAATTACGTTGGGTTACAGCAGGTACCAGTGATTAGGGTCGTCGAGGCCATAATCAGCGTTTTCTCCCAAATTCGTCAGTGGGGTTAAGTTATAAATATGATGTGGTCGGAATTCCTTTTAGGAAGGTCGAGCTATTTAATGAAAGGTTTATTAACAAAGCAAATAAACACAAGAAAGGCCAGGGGTGAGGAGGACAGGAGGAGCTGGAGGAATGAAGGGCTGGAGTGGTGGCGGCGGCTCATCCTGGCGAGGCGGTGGAGCTGATCCCGACGACGGAAGGGTGCGGAGCGTAGAGCAGAGGAGCGGCGACGACCGGAAGTGCGGGAGCGGAATACACTGAATTATAGAACTCAACCGGAATTTACTGCCACCGTAATCCGGCGCGCGATTCGGGCACTCCCCGCCCTTTAAACTGCCGACCGCGCTGCCGCGCGACGTGACTGCGCGGCCCGCAGCGGACCCTCGCCAGACTTTAATATGATGGGCACTATCCGTCGAGGCGCGGCAGAGCTTTGCCGACCTGATCTGTTCTGTGACTCACTCAAGGATAGACATACAGGTTCCTTTTCAGGTAGTAGAAGCAGGACATGGACCGGATGAGTAGGGCTGTTAGTAGAAATGACCGCAGAGAGGTACTATAAAGCGGTTGGTGAAGGCGAAAACCGGGAACGTACATACTTTCACCTTTGACTTCCTGTGTGCTTGCTTCTGCGAGTATTATGGTTATACGTAAACATTTGTTGGGACTGAAGTTTAAGTGATGAAATGGTAAATATAATTGAATACTCATAGATCTATAAGATTATCTGGCGATGTGACGCCAAGTAGACCTATGATACTTCGGCTCCATCAAGGGAGATATAGGGGCTTGTTAAAAGGGGATTAAAAGCAAGACGACACTTCCCGTTTCCGACGTCTTTTACACAGATTCATTTTTTATACTCCGGATTTTTTGGAGCTGAAGGAGGAAACGGAAAATGCTGCCTTCGTCAATAAACGATTTCGGTACACACTTGTTGATTCGAATTTGACGAAGATTTCTGTGTTGGCGCCAGCACAAAGAATAGCGTGAAAGAGCGTGAAAATCGTACCATAAACTTCGGAGCGCAAAAGGCCTGTTTTGCTCTGTTATTTGAAGAACTAGACTAATTTTCAGCTGCTCTTGTAGGTTTGGAACTGAGTTGTAGGAGCAGTCTCAAGCAATCGAGATTGCTGCTTTAAAAAATCGTTGGTTAAAGCACACCGAGAAAGTCTCTCAACTATCCATCACAGAACTCCACTAATACGGGATTTCCACCATCAATGAAGCAATCTGGACAAGTATATGGCAGATAGCTCCTCGAAATTGTGATATATCGCGTGAGCCATAGACACTTCTCTAGTTCAGGCGGCCAGAGATGACCATCCCAAAGGTGTGAACATTTAAAGGGTCGAACTTGCTGCGGCCATCTTGATAGTGTTTTTAGAGATTTCTTTTATTTCCGCCTCCATGCTGGTATTTTGATTCCCACCAATTCCTGAATGTTTCCATACCTGGCGCTCGTCCCCTTTCTCAATGCAATTCCTACAAGACGAAGAAGACTGACGACAAAGTCCGTACCCGTAAGAATTGCAACCCCTCCAATCGCTGAGGGTCCGCTGCGCGCCACGCGGTCGGGTCGCGCGGCAGCGCGGCCGGTAGTTTAAAGGACGGGGCGCGCCCGGATAGCGCGCCAGATTACGGTGGCAGGAAATTCCGGTTGAGTTCTATAATTCAGTGCGGAATACAAGGTTCGAGCGATTGGCCAAAGGCGTTGCAGGCCCTTTAAACATGAATTTCGCGCGCGATCCAGAAGACCGCAAGAGGCAAGGTCAATGCGTAGGACTGCTGTCAAAAATCGATGTGAGCCCTCTCCGTAACATGCCGCTGTATAAAAAAATGTATGGTTTCACTCCATACTTCCACTCCACCTTAGGTTCTCCCTCCAGATCTTCTTTTACAATCCTGAGAGGCTTGGGCTGACATTATCTTCTCTTTATACCAAACCGCAGCCCGTTTCCTATGCTTAGGGGTTACCAGGTCCTGTACTGGACTCAACTTTGCCTTCCTGCTTGGAAGAGCTTCGAGGAATCCCAGAAATTTTGCGCTTATGAGCCCTAAACGGCGCTAACTTAAGGGCTTCCAAATCTAGATGTGGTCGCAACTGCATACACAAGAAATTATAAAACACACATGTGAACTCTTCAGACATCCAATCAACACAATTATTCAAAATTTCTACTGCAGTCCATGCTGCCTTCATATCTACTGGTCCTGCTCCTTGCTGCAGGAGGTCGACAATCAGCGACGCATGCTCCGGGTGGCTCGTCACATAAGAGAGGACGTGGCTCCGCATTCTGACGGTGAGGTGTTCCCAACTCATGAGGTTCGTCGTCCGCGGCCCATTTACAAGGAGCACTAGGGTGCCACACAAGACCCACAAGTTTATTGCGGTTATGATCGCCAGCCAGGCAGTGACTTTGCGCGGTTCCTCTTGGCATCACCAGCACTACACAACCGAGGTCATCGTGAAGATCCGTCGATTTTCATGCGGATGGCTGAGAAATCCGGATAATAAAACACTCGGGTCCGATGCCCTCCAGTCATCCGTGCGACATGGCGCAGTACTATCGGGACGACAAGCAGAATTCTGTTATAGATTCGGTCTAGGATCAAATCCTTTTTGAGCTGATTCCAGCCAACGTGCTATGAGCCATCCAAAGTCAAACAGTCTTTTTGGCACCTCAGGCCATCCTCCGGTCAGACTTCCATGGCGCATGATGGTGGCTGGCTCCACCACTCGCCATGTTGCTCACGTGCGCACAGCGGCTTTTGAACACCTCATAGGCGAGACCGATCGAGCGAGGATCCACGATCCTGTCTCCGACTTCCAGAATCCTTTTACACTTCAGCGCCATCGAGGGTTCAGTTGAGGCATTGAGAAGGCTGCTTTGGCTTCGCCATCATAGCCTATGGTGCATACGCTGGATGGAGTTCTTTCGTCAGTTGACGTAAGCACCGTTGTCGGCTGTTCAGTAGCACCTTTGAGTTCAACCAGACCAACTTTCCCTGGGGAGATGAACAATCTTTCGGATCTCACAGCCATCGTTGCTTACCCACTTCTCATCGCCTTATGCGTTTTGAAAAGTTATAGCCCATCGCAGCTATTGCATTAGTGCCTAATATAATCATGTCATGCTTTTTCAACGACACGAATATCTGCACTTCCCAGGTTTGTTTACTACTGTTGTCCGTAACAGATAATTCAACTGCAGTTAAGAATTCCATTTTTGTGCCCGACGCGTCGATGACTGTAATCGTTTCCGGCAGCGGCAATTCTTTCACCTCAGTATTAATATCTATTCCACCGCTAAGAGCCTGCTATAACACTCTACAGGGAGAATAGACACTTCTGGACCTGTGTCCACTCTCCTTCCAAGCAGTGTTATTTCCAGATCAGTTCTTTGATGCTTCCTTGGCTCTCCCACATCTCATCATTCGAGATGTGATAGCATCGCAAACTATCCTTTGAATCTTTGCAGAGAGCGGTGTCGACGCTGCTCTTGATTCTTCCTTCCGGTTACTGCGCCTAGGTTTCGTCCCAACCTCCCCACAGTTGAAGTACTTTATACCCTGTATTTGCTCTGCATGTTCCTCAAAAGCAGTACCAGGGCACGATTTACCCTTGGCCTTCTCTGGCATCACTTGCTGCTACATCCTGAGTTTCTTTCGATTTCCCTTGTCTTGAAATCGAAATTTGCCACTCTGGGATAGTCTATTTCTCTGCGAAAGACGCCTCGCTACTGATACTCTTTAGTGAGAAAAGTGACGTACCGTGCTCTGTTGTCCTCTTGGTTGAGGAACTGCTGCAACTCGTGTGACGGGATCCCTTCCTGTGCGCCTGACTGCAGCATCTATTCTGAAACATGCTCACTTGGTCATCATCCAATGCATGCGACCACCTGTGATTTAGTTTACCTGGGATCTTGAACATCGTTTGCCGGTCGAGGGTCACGCCTCTGACTCTGTGCCTCCAACTCCGCGATCCTTCGTTTGTGCCGCTCTAGTTCGGCCTTCAAGGCTTCGACCTCGCCCACTCTCTCGGCAGCATCCTGAACCACTTTTAATTCGTTTATTAACGCCTCTAACGTCTTTCACCTCGCATACGAATTTACAAGCCACCTTATGTATTCTTTTCTCGCTCTTAAGCAGATCCTGGAGTTTTCCACCCAGATCATCTAGATCACCTAAGTACTCTGCAACAGGCTATAAGGTGACTTGGTTAGCATTCCGCTTCTTTAGCGACTTCGCTAAGCTGTCAAGCGGCTTCAAGACTTCCTTCACTCCGTTCTCAACTACTACTTCTATCTGTTGTCGCCCCTCATCTCCCATCCTGAAGTGTTTGGCCACCTCTGCCTCAATGTTGATGCGTAAGGTGCTCAATTTATCACTCAATTTATGACACCCCTCCATATCGTTATCGGATTCCGCATCCGTGCAGTCGGGCAGCGAAGAAGCATCGCCGTTACCTCCAGTCTCACTCATCTTGCTGTTGCGACGACACTTATCTGCAACAGACACAATTAATTCACGATCGTCCGTCTCTACCGTAACGTACCCGTACACGACGCGATTGGCTACACACGGAATTCTTCGTGGCTGTCTTGGCTTCTGCTATGACCAACACACGTACAGACAGGTCGATTTGGACAAAGCCAAAACACCACGATACCGACAACCGTTAAAAACTGGTACAGCTGACAAATGTACCTGTCACCCTCTAAGAGCCAACAAGCACAGTAGAGCCGACACCCTACTAGGAGCCGTCAGCCCAAAAAACCTCCCACTAAAAAGTTCGACCCGGATTGGCCCCCCAAGTTATAAATATGACGTGGTCGGAACCACTTTTAGGAAGGTCGAGCTATTCAATGAAAGGTTTATTAACAAAACAAATAAACACAAAAAAGGGCAGGGGTGAGGACTGGAGGAGGTGGAGTGGAAGGGTGAAGTGGTGGCGGCGTCTCGTTCTGGCGAACCGGTAGTTCCTCTGTTCCTGACGACGGAAAGGTGCGGAGCGTAAAGCGGAGGAGCGGCAACATCCGAAGTGCCGGAGCGGAATACAATGTTCGAGAGCCGGCTCAAGGCGTTGCGGGCCCTTTAAACATTAATTTCGCACGCGATCCAGAAGACCGCGAGACGGCAAAGTCAATGCGCGGGATTACGGGGGGCGAGTGGCGAGCGATTACGGGATTTAAAAAAATCGATGTGAGACCTCTCCGCAGCAGTTATCTTTGGTTTGTACCTTACCTTTATTTGACAATTCGAGTGAAATAAACGTCTACGAAACACGATTTGCTACTATATGAAAGGTGGAAATTCTTGCAGTATTATTCTTCTTCCCGTTCAGACATACGCCTGGGACCCTTCCCTGGTATATGGTAATCCGTTAAGAGCTATCGATAGGCGAAAATAGGAGAAATTAGTGGGCGAAATTACGGGCGCATATTAAGGGGAATAGCGAAAAAATAGCGGAGGATACCCAGACGTCTTCCAACTTGTCTGGGGAATCAGATGACGTGCCAATCATGTCGCCCAACGCGTCTGGGGAATCAGAAGAAGTGCGGAACACTAAGTGGTCTGCTAAGGGCAGATTGGTACTTGTAATGCGTGGCGAGCTTCACTAAAGGGAACCGGCAGTGGGAGAATAGTTCCAGTAAGATGACCAGTAGTGGGGGACAAATATCACTAAGGAGAGACCAGTTCCAGTAAGTAAGACCAGTAGTGGAAACCAGTACCACTAATGGAGCACCAGCTCCAGTCAGTGGTACCAGAAGTGCTGGACCAGTACCAGTAATAGAGAATGAATTCCGTTAAGGCCTCTGTTATACTCCCGCGGGAGCGTTCGCGGAACGTCCGCTGACCAATGGTGCACGGCGGAGGCGGGCGTGGCCGGCCGCGACGAGTGGCCCGGCGCGGGGTCCCGACGCGATTTCAGCCCATCCGCGGGAGGTCCCGCGGGAGTGTAAAAGGTGCCTAAGGGGGACAGGTAGTGGAGGACACTGTTGTAGCGGTCCCGCGTGGAAAAAAATCTGTTCAACATAGCATTAGGAGTGGTGGGCATCCTCGATTCTGACAGAAAGGCTTTTCGTCGTGCGACCAAAATTGACCAGAAACTCAGTATCTGTGGAAAATGTCGATTTTTCCTGAGGCTGACCGTTTGAGGACGAGGAGTGAAGGTGCCTTTAATCAACACGGCGCTAGAGAGACGTGGGGGACTGTGTTGTGGGACATCGGAAGGGTGGTCGAAGGACCTAGAGAACGAAGGCATTTGATTAGCACAAGCATCGACATTGGTGAAGCGTCTGGAGATGATGCAGGTGTTGAACATAGTGGAGGAGAGGGTCTGCATGGCTTCACAACGCAAAACTACTCTTCTGAAGTCGGATTCATCAACGACTTATGTGAGTTCAACAGAGAATTTACAGCGGAAAACTCAGATAACGCGGCTTGTCGCTCACCATATCGTTTGATAAGCTTCAGCTAGGGATTTCGGCTGTAGTAGTTTTCTCTGTAAAATTACTGTAAGTCATTGCTGAATCCGGCTCCTGATCATAAGGAAGGTAGAGCAAGGTTGGTACATAAGATAAGGTTTTCAAATATTGCCTTTTGTTCTGCTGGACAGCGAAGAATGCTGAATAGTTAAAGCAGCTAAATTGATGTGATTGCTTTTATCCAAGCCGTTCTGCAACATCGATCGAAGCAAAGTGCAAAAACGCCGATAGGGGTGACTGAGCACTTGTAGGCTCACAAATACCTAATTCAGCAGCAGGTGCCCTCAAATTGTGTATACAATTAGAACTAGTCACTGATTCTCAAGCATCCATTTCTGTTAAACCAAGCCACATTTTGAGACGAGGGTAAAGGATCGCTCCAGAGACATCTCCCAAAAAGCTCGGTTATAGATTTTACATTACATGAACAATTCAGCACTAGATACCGCCAAAATCTGTTGACAACTAGAAATCACTTGCGAACAGAATTTGAAAGAAAGCACAAAGAAAAGACTTGGGCCGTTACGACCTACTGTTGAGATAGTCTCCTCATAAGTAGCACGTCTCGTCAATCTCTGTTGACAGCTGGAACTAGAAGCACCACTCACCGTTCTCGCCCCAGGTGTGTCACACGACCAGATTGTGGTAAGACCGCCCGAATTCGGCAGCCCATAAGTCGCTCAGGAATTTCATGTTGCAATTTTGACATACATAGTCGTAATCAGCATTCCGGGCGTTTTCAAATGATCCTGCTCCCAACTTGAAGTCCCATGGGAGGTCGAAACCCTTTCCTAGTAAGTACCAAGTGTCTTCAAATACTATTAATAACTAGAATGTTAACCTTCTTGGTTCTTCGTCTTTCCGTTGCGGTCACATGTTCCCAAATTTTAAGGATGAGGGTACGAGGACCGCTCCAGAGCCTTCTGAGAGAAAGGTGAGTTACTGGTTGAATAGATACGTAAACAAGTTAGCAGAAGATGCGTAAGTGACAGTTGCCGTCAAATTCTGTTGACAACTAGAATTAGAGACGCCACTGCCCTTAAACATCCCTCTATGTTAAGCGAAGTTCAATTTTAGGACGAGGGCACGAGGACCGCTCCAGAGCCATCTCCCAGAAAGGTGGGTTATAGCTTGTATAGATACATAAACTCCTCAAATACTGTGAATGATTAGAATGTGAACATTTGTGGTTCTTCGTTTTTCCGTCCCAGTCACATATTCTCAAATTTTAGGACGAGGGCACAAGGACCGCTCCAGAGCCATCTCCCAGAAAGGTGAGCTATAGGCTTATAAACACATAATTCGTCAGCAGGCGTCCTCAAATTCCGTTGACAACTACTGGACAGCCGCCTTTTCTGAAGCATTGGTTTCTGTTAAACCAAGCCATATTTCAGGACGAGGGGACGAGGACCGCTCCAGAGCCTTCTGAGAGAAAGGTGAATTATACTGGTTGAATAGATACGTAAACAAGTTAGTAGAAGATGCGTAAGTGGCAGTTGCCGTCAAATTCTGTTGGCAACTAGAATTAGAGACGCCACTGTCCTTAAAAATCCCTCTATGTTAAGCGAAGTTCAATTTTAGGACGAGGGCACGAGGACCGCTCCAGAGCCATCTCCCAGAAAGGTGGGTTATAGCTTGTATAGATACATAAACTCCTCAAATACTGTGAATGATTAGAATGTGAACATTTGTGGTTCTTCGTTTTTCCGTCCCAGTCACATATTCTCAAATCTTAGGACGAGGGCACAAGGACCGCTCCAGAGCCATCTCCCAGAAAGGTGAGCTATAGGCTTATAAACACATAATTCGTCAGCAGGCGTCCTCAAATTCCGTTGACAACTATTGGACAGCCGCCTTTTCTGAAGCATTGGTTTCTGTTAAACCAAGCCATAGTTCAGGATGAGGGTACGAGGACCGCTCCAGAGCCTTCTGAGAGAAAGGTGAGTTACTGGTTGAATAGATACGTAAACAAGTTAGTAGAAGATGCGTAAGTGGCAGTTGCCGTCAAATACTGTTGGCAACTAGAATTAGAGACGCCACTGTCCTTAAAAATCCCTCTATGTTAAGCGAAGTTCAATTTTAGGACGAGGGCACGAGGACCGCTCCAGAGCCATCTCCCAGAAAGGTGGGTTATAGCTTGTATAGATACATAAACTCCTCAAATACTGTGAATGATTAGAATGTGAACATTTATGGTTCTTCGTTTTTCCGTCCCAGTCACATATTCTCAAATTTTAGGACGAGGGCACAAGGACCGCTCCAGAGCCACCTCCCAGAAAGGTGAGCTATAGGCTTATAAACACATAATTCGTCAGCAGGCGTCCTCAAATTCCGTTGACAACTACTGGACAGCCGCCTTTTCTGAAGCATTGGTTTCTGTTAAACCAAGCCATATTTCAGGACGAGGGGACGAGGACCGCTCCAGAGCCTTCTGAGAGAAAGGTGAATTA
Source organism: Heligmosomoides polygyrus polygyrus (assembly GCA_947396885.1). Classification (NCBI taxonomy): domain Eukaryota; kingdom Metazoa; phylum Nematoda; class Chromadorea; order Rhabditida; family Heligmosomidae; genus Heligmosomoides; species Heligmosomoides polygyrus. The sequence continues at coordinate 38,967,412 of OX377201.1, forward strand.
TACTGGTTGAATAGATACGTAAACAAGTTAGTAGAAGATGCGTAAGTGACAGTTGCCGTCAAATTCTGTTGACAACTAGAATTAGAGACGACAATGTCCTTAAACATCCCTCTATGTTAAGCGAAGTTCAATTTTAGGACGAGGGCACGAGGACCGCTCCAGAGCCATCTCCCAGAAAGGTGGGTTATAGCTTGTATAGATACATAAACTCCTCAAATACTGTGAATGATTAGAATGTGAAAATTTGTGGTTCTTCGTTTTTCCGTCCCAGTCACATATTCTCAAATTTTAGGACGAGGGCACAAGGACCGCTCCAGAGCCATCTCCCAGAAAGGTGAGCTATAGGCTTATAAACACATAATTCGTCAGCAGGCGTCCTCAAATTCCGTTGACAACTACTGGACAGCCGCCTTTTCTGAAGCATTGGTTTCTGTTAAACCAAGCCATATTTCAGGATGAGGGTACGAGGACCGCTCCAGAGCCTTCTGAGAGAAAGGTGAGTTACTGGTTGAATAGATACGTAAACAAGTTAGTAGAAGATGCGTAAGTGACAGTTGCCGTCAAATTCTGTTGACAACTAGAATTAGAGACGCCACTGTCCTTAAACATCCCTCTATGTTAAGCGAAGTTCAATTTTAGGACGAGGGCACGAGGACCGCTCCAGAGCCATCTCCCAGAAAGGTGGGTTATAGCTTGTATAGATACATAAACTCCTCAAATACTGTGAATGATTAGAATGTGAACATTTGTGGTTCTTCGTTTTTCCGTCCCAGTCACATATTCTCAAATTTTAGGACGAGGGCACAAGGACCGCTCCAGAGCCATCTCCCAGAAAGGTGAGCTATAGGCTTATAAACACATAATTCGTCAGCAGGCGTCCTCAAATTCCGTTGACAACTACTGGACAGCCGCCTTTTCTGAAGCATTGGTTTCTGTTAAACCAAGCCATATTTCAGGATGAGGGTACGAGGACCGCTCCAGAGCCTTCTGAGAGAAAGGTGAGTTACTGGTTGAATAGATACGTAAACAAGTTAGTAGAAGATTCGTAAGTGACAGTTGCCGTCAAATTCTGTTGACAACTAGAATTAGAGACGACACTGTCCTTAAACATCCCTCTATGTTAAGCGAAGTTCAATTTTAGGACGAGGGCACGAGGACCGCTCCAGAGCCATCTCCCAGAAAGGTGGGTTATAGCTTGTATAGATACATAAACTCCTCAAATACTGTGAATGATTAGAATGTGAACATTTGTGGTTCTTCGTTTTTCCGTCCCAGTCACATATTCTCAAATTTTAGGACGAGGGCACAAGGACCGCTCCAGAGCCATCTCCCAGAAAGGTGAGCTATAGGCTTATAAACACATAATTCGTCAGCAGGCGTCCTCAAATTCCGTTGACAACTACTGGACAGCCGCCTTTTCTGAAGCATTGGTTTCTGTTAAACCAAGCCATATTTCAGGATGAGGGTACGAGGACCGCTCCAGAGCCTTCTGAGAGAAAGGTGAGTTACTGGTTGAATAGATACGTAAACAAGTTAGTAGAAGATGCGTAAGTGACAGTTGCCGTCAAATTCTGTTGACAACTAGAATTAGAGACGCCACTGTCCTTAAACATCCCTCTATGTTAAGCGAAGTTCAATTTTAGGACGAGGGCACGAGGACCGCTCCAGAGCCATCTCCCAGAAAGGTGGGTTATAGCTTGTATAGATACATAAACTCCTCAAATACTGTGAATGATTAGAATGTGAACATTTGTGGTTCTTCGTTTTTCCGTCCCAGTCACATATTCTCAAATTTTAGGACGAGGGCACAAGGACCGCTCCAGAGCCATCTCCCAGAAAGGTGAGCTATAGGCTTATAAACACATAATTCGTCAGCAGGCGTCCTCAAATTCCGTTGACAACTACTGGACAGCCGCCTTTTCTGAAGCATTGGTTTCTGTTAAACCAAGCCATATTTCAGGATGAGGGTACGAGGACCGCTCCAGAGCCTTCTGAGAGAAAGGTGAGTTACTGGTTGAATAGATACGTAAACAAGTTAGTAGAAGATTCGTAAGTGACAGTTGCCGTCAAATTCTGTTGACAACTAGAATTAGAGACGACACTGTCCTTAAACATCCCTCTATGTTAAGCGAAGTTCAATTTTAGGACGAGGGCACGAGGACCGCTCCAGAGCCATCTCCCAGAAAGGTGGGTTATAGCTTGTATAGATACATAAACTCCTCAAATACTGTGAATGATTAGAATGTGAACATTTGTGGTTCTTCGTTTTTCCGTCCCAGTCACATATTCTCAAATTTTAGGACGAGGGCACAAGGACCGCTCCAGAGCCATCTCCCAGAAAGGTGAGCTATAGGCTTATAAACACATAATTCGTCAGCAGGCGTCCTCAAATTCCGTTGACAACTACTGGACAGCCGCCTTTTCTGAAGCATTGGTTTCTGTTAAACCAAGCCATATTTCAGGATGAGGGTACGAGGACCGCTCCAGAGCCTTCTGAGAGAAAGGTGAGTTACTGGTTGAATAGATACGTAAACAAGTTAGTAGAAGATGCGTAAGTGACAGTTGCCGTCAAATTCTGTTGACAACTAGAATTAGAGACGCCACTGTCCTTAAACATCCCTCTATGTTAAGCGAAGTTCAATTTTAGGACGAGGGCACGAGGACCGCTCCAGAGCCATCTCCCAGAAAGGTGGGTTATAGCTTCTGTAGATAAAAAGTAAGTCGCACTTAGCCCCAAATACTATTAATGGCTAGAATTTAACACTGATATCGAACTTCCTAGTTCTTCCTCTTTCTGTTTCCGTCACATATTTCCAAGTTTTAGGACGAGGGCACGAGGACGGCTCCTGAGCCGTCTCCGAGAAAAGTGAGTTATAGGCTTATAGATACCTAATTATACCTAATTCAACAAATCGGAGCTTTTGAAAAATCTTTCTGTAAATAGGAAAGGAAATATTTTAAACACAATGAACCCGACTGACGAGTAATATGCCAGAGATTTCGCCACTCATAACACTTAGCCGGTCTTATTGAATGTCCCCGATATATCTTAGTTGAAAGGGGCAGCGCTAAGGTTGCAGTTGCAGTTAGAATTCCACGACACGACACTCACTCTCTGAATTCGCATGGGTACCGTAGCATCATTTGGCAAACGATGGAGCTCTGAAACAAATTCAAAGGAGGGATGGAGAAGGACGACACTGCATGCCCTCCTCCGACTAGGATAGATCCAATGTCTTCTATGGGAAACAATGTTAGCAACTAAGAGTGTTTTTAGAACTCCGATTAAAATTGTGTTCCAGGCAAGACCTAAGATTATTAGGGAAAAAGGTAATATGCTCTGGATGAGGAATTTGATTCTTGATTCCAACACTCATGCAACCTTTGTGGCGCTGTAGTAAATCGTTACAAGAGAAGAATAAAGGAGCCTGTTACAACTGGCAGACACACTGGTTTATTGCAAACGACGAAATGAATGCAACCGGTGGCGATGTCCGTTCCTCAAGGTGGTGCTATTGGAGCTAACTGCTCGCTCTGCGAGCTGTTTTAAGCACGGACACTCGAATGCGGGCGACAGGCCCATGTGACAGGCCGGCCTACGAAGACCCATGTCACATCACATGGTTGATGACGTTACATGAGTATCGAGATAGTGCTACGGCGTCCGCGGGAGCCGACGCGCACTAACAGAGCCCGGTGAGTGTGACAAGTGTGCGAGGGTCCCTGATGCGAGGACGGCATCGGGAGGGGGGGGGGAGCAGTTGAGCTAGTCCGAAGGTCCCGTAACGTAAGCAGAATCCGCGTAGCTACGCTGAATGTGAGTACGTTGACGGGTCGCACGTGCCAGTTCGTTGAAGCACTGGAGCGTAGAAGAGTTGATCTCTGTGCGGTACAGGAGACAAGGTGGTCCCACAGCAAGTGGAGGGACATAGGACGTGGCTTCAAGGCCGTTCTATGTGGAAGTCCCGTGACCACTGGTGATGTCGGAATAATCGTCTCCGAACGATTTCGTGACTCGATTGTAAGCGTCGAACGCTTTGACGATCGATTGAAGATCGTTGTCGCCCCTAAGGAGCGACTCTATCACTTCTTCTCTGCGTATGCTCTGCAGACTAGCTGCTCCGATCAAGCCAAGGATGAGTTTTGGAACCTGGTTGATGAGAAGACAGCGGAGGAACCGTCGAAAGATGTCATCATAGTCGCTGGTGACCTTAATGGGCACATAGGTACTGCGAAGGACGGGTACAGCTGTCATGGTGGTTTCGGATAGTCTCGTAACCCCGATGGTACTTTGGGGCTGCGTAATGGACGTCCGGTAGTTGTTTCATCCATGTCATTCCGAAAACGTTTCAGTTTTCCTTGGTTAGGAAGCATGTTCCCTGTCCTACGCATTGTGTCCCTCATGAAGTGAAATCAACGTCCCTGATTTCAATTCAACCATGGATTTTGAGACAGGTAGCATTAGCTGCGTAGGCGGTGAAGTGTGTATGTAGTAAAGTGGGTCTTCCTAGTATGTTCCAGTTGAAATCGGAGATGACAGTTACTTCAGCACCTGTATCAAGCAGCAGCTGGAGGGTTGATCATTTATTGTTGTTCCCACTTGTAGGTGGTCGTCTCTTTACAGTGCGGCAACAATTCTATGGATATGTCGATTTCGACTATATCGGCAGGTCGATGTAGGTGCTCCTGACTTAAATGCCCTTTTTCCTGGTCGATCGAGAATCGCCTTGGATGAAGACTAATCTCGTTATTGTCGGTTAGGCTTCCTCTTTTTTCCAAGTCGGAACTTCTGACGACGAACGTCTTGCAGATGTGCCTTCGAGAACTCGGGCATCATCCTTGTACGATTTGATGAGTTGATATTCAGCAATGAGGCGCTTCAGAGCGATTTTCTCCAATTGGTCAAGCTTCCTTAGTAATAGTGGTAGTCGGCAAATTCGGTCCCTTGGAACACGGCTACGTAGAATAAACATCCATCGATGTCAATCGAGTCGAAATGGGCATCCGTACATTTGCACATTTGCTATCGTCTCGTGCTTATTGAAGTCGACCTCCCTTCCTGACTTTGAAGCATTCGAACCGGCCCCTGAAGAGTGTTTTTGCTGTTCCGAATAAGCGACTTAGTGCCTGAACAACCCATGGCAATTCTGAGGGTTGTTTAGGGAAAGTCGCACTCGTTGGCATACGGTGACAAAGACGAAAAACGAGAAGCCTCGTCCTGTCTTTTTCGTCCAGTTTGATGCATTCGTTATTGAATAGATCCTGCTACCGGCGCAACCATGAGTCAAAAGTGGGACCTCGGTCGAGGTCGTAGTTGAAGGTTTCAATTTCGCCTGTACAGAGAATCGAAAACGATGTGCTTGTCTTTAAGCACGACCGTGGCTCCGTTAGAGGACGAGTTTGTACTCACCGCGCACACGTTCCCATGAGCAGTTGTAGAACGGCTCCCTGGACGTCGAGATGATGTTGTACGGCTTGTAGTATGGCTGGTAGGGCTTTCATGGAGTCGATACTGATTGGCAGTTTACAGTTGGCAGACACTCTGGTTTATCGCAGACGAAGAAATGAATACAATCAACCTCACCAGAGAACTTTTGTACCACTGGCGAGTAAATGTTATCAGAGAGATCATTCATTCTAACAGATCCAATTTGGTTATCACACTGTTTCGACATCAAGATGCGCCATCGGTTTGAAAGCAACACAATCACAAAAAAAGCGACGCATGGTAGTTAATCTCTTTTTTAAGCATTTCGTTTAAGCTCAAAAACTGAACGAAGGTAGTGCCAAACAATCAATGTGTGATGAGCCGCCTTTCCGTTCGTCTTTCGGCCCAAAAGAGAGCGGGACACGAAACGGAAGAGCTAAAAACGGCCACAAACCGAAATTCGGAACACGGAAACGAAACTTCCACACATTCCTGATTAGAAAGTTTTCCGTTCTTCATGAACATCGTCTATATAAGATTTAGCTGTAGTTTAATGTTTCCACGTACACGATCGAAGTCAGCGAAGAGAGGATGGCGCTGTGCCGGCCGTCATCCCTATGTCTTCCCATTCTAGTTCGCGCATGACGTTTTCGAGAATGGCGCTGGAGAGCTTCGGGGATATGGTATCATCTTGCCGTACCCTTATCCTCACTTTGATCACGACGTTCCTCACAGTTCCCCTTTCGTTTCTTGCTGTTCTCGTGCAGTGTGTGGACGTATTTAAATATTTAGTGGAACGTCTTGCGGCAGGTGGCTGCTGAGCCCAACGTTCACGCATGTGCTCTCAGCTGGTCGCCCTGCAAGACGCTTTTGATGCAGGTCTAATCGCAGAAGAGCGTCTGCCTGATATTTTAGTTTAAATAAAACAATACCCTGACTCTATAAACATTCTGTGTATTGTCATGCCATGTGTCTTTATGCATTTCCTGACCCAAAAGTGTACGTGTAGATGAATGTGGCAATAAGTTTGCACTTCGTCCAGGTTTCGTTTCATTCTGCTTCTGTTTTTTTTCACTTTTTTTTCTCTAGTTCTCGTTCCTGTGACCTGCCTTTTCAGCCACTTCCTGTCCCAACCCTCACTTAATTTTTACACCATTTTTCTGCAAAGTTGCGTCTCTGAGAGCCATGAGGCTGGGCCACGTGAAACAGCCCACCTGTCTGCGCGTGTGCGCTAAATTAGTGACATTAACGTCTTCTCTTTTTATAAAAATTCTCCTTGTGGCATGCCTTTTCACCCAGCTCAGCTACAGAACCCATCTATTCGCGCCTATGGGCTTGTTCCTACCCCGCGTCGGAAAAGATGGGAGACAAGAGCGACTGAAGTGAACGTTGAATTTGGACAAAAAGCGTGTTTCTGCCGATTATACTTCTTTTCTTCACATCCATTGAAGCAATCATTCTAAATGCCTAGAGATGTGAGGGTTGTTTGAAAATCTAAAATACCTAGGAAAAACGCATGCTCAAAATTATTCGAACACTACCGCTGTCAATATATCATGCCGTAAACCTACAGCGCAATGCTGACACAACTTCATCGAGTTTCTCCATTTGGATGCAAGATCCTAGGTTGCTTAGAGCTAGACACTCTCTAATGTGAATAGAATAATTTTCGATCAAGCGGGTGCATGTTGGTCTCATCCAATGTGTTTACCAAACAGCTGCCAGAGTGGTGGAATACAAAGAACGCCCATATCCATGATCCTTGGTTTCTTCAGAAAATTGGGTGACTAAGATACCGGTTATTTCGCGGATCCCGTAGTCTTGGATTGCTGACATCTGATGTTTGAATGATTCAGGTAGTGGCAATTTTGCGGACCCCGGATGATTTGGATCGGGATATTCGAATCGGATACCCGAATATGATTTATTCGGCAAACGATGTATACTGTCCAGGCGTTCGTACAACACCACTGGCCGATATAAGCACATTTTTATGTCGTGGTCCATGCGGGATTCGGCGATTTTCCACTCAGGCTCTGTTCCAGTCCCCACCATCTTTCATCAGAATATTCCGAGGACCCTAGCGTGTATCGGGATAGGACAATTATGGTGTCCGACGGAAGCATTTCATATCAAGAAACATGTTTCGATCAGTCAGTCAAATCGATCGATATTATCGATAATTTGAGTCGTGCTATGGATTTTCTCGTACACCTAACCGGTCGGAGTGAGACTCGCGTGGTTGTGTTGGACGACGGAAGCGCTTCACAGCGGTTAGGGCGTTTCGACCATGCAGTCAGTATCGATCGATATTATCGTGCGTGGTTGTGCTGAAAGGACTACAATCTTATGTCGTCCATACATACCGCGTTCACATTGAAAATGGAAAGAAGCGGCAAAACCGCACCCTGCATTCTACTTTTTCTTACATAAAAAGAGTCTCCTCAGAAGTCGATGAGCATAGACAGAACGACATTCGCTTCGATGCTGTCGAATACAATTTGGTTATCGGGAACGCGAGAACATGTGCAGACGAAAATCATTCAGTGACCCTCAAAACCGTTTGGATGTGAACTATGCATCTGAATCTCGGGAGGAATACAGCACGCCCAACAGTTTGGATTTCATGAGTCCTCCTTGATATGTGCAGGAAAATAATCGATGCATGCACATTTAACGGTAGTTTAAAACATCTTCTGTTTCCTCCTAGTGAATTAATGTCATACCAGCGTGCGCTCGCTGATTCGGGATCCTTTTTCTTTAATGCCAGTTTTATTTTCGGTCATCATAGCTGGAGCCGCCGTAATGTGTTTGATGCCTAGATTGTCACAATTGTCCAGAAAATTTGTGGCTTCTGAGATTGTAGATTCAGGTTGTAGATTTATGCGTTGCACCAACCGCTCCACGTAACCTCTTCAAATCTAGTCGCAAATCTCTTATTTCGGTAATGCAAGGATCCTATTATATATAAGCGAGAATGGTCGTTTGTCTGTGGGTGATTGTGTGTGTTTGTTTGCAAAGAAGTGCTGAAAGAGAGTGTTGGTAGGAAGTATGGGGAAGGAGGGGGAGGGGGGGGGGGAGGAGGGCGGGGGTTGTAGTTGTCACCAGTTGTCAACTGTTGAAGTGGTCGACAGGCGTCCATGTTCAGACGACATGTACCGATGTCGCGCAATGGAGTTGCGGGTTGGGAAGAGATGTCCCCCACCTCCTTCAACATACATCCGGATTTAAAAGAGGTGTAAGCGAGGTGGGTCAACAGGTGTCTGGGTTCTGAAGACGTGTTACCGATGTCCCACCAAGGACGTTCGGGTTGAGGAGAGGTGTACCGATGTTGCGCGAGGGTTTCGGATTCAGAAGACATGTTACCAGTGAAGGTGGGACCAGTAATGGGGGACCGGTGAAGGAGGGGGAGGGGTCCAGTAAAGGGGGAACCAGGTGAAGGGGGACCGGTGAGGAAGGTACCAGTAATGGGGATCGGTGAATGGGGGAAGGGGTCCAGTGAAGGAGGACCGGAAAAGGGTTGATGAATAAAAGGGGGACCAGTGAAGATGGGACCAGTAATAGGGATTGGTGAAGGATAGGATGACCAGCGAAGAGGGGACCAGTAAAGGGAGGTCCAGTGAAGGTGAGAGCAGCAGTGGGGACCAAAGAAAGAGAGGGGATAACAATGAAGAGTGAACCGGAAAAGCGCTGGCAATAAAGGGAAACCAGTGATAAGGGATCACTTAGGGATCGGTCCAGTGAAGGTTATGGAACTGCTTTGCTCTATTCCGCTATACCATTCTATATAGCAAAACCAGTTTTTTTACTGTAATGAATGAGAGAAGGTCTAAAGAGGAGAAGAAAACGTTCGGAGCGTTCTATTCTCCGGGTTTGGGGGCCAGACGTTTGGCGGCCCGCAGGCCGTTGAACGTCTGGTTGGTAGTAATAACCCATTCTTTGCTGATGTCTTGAGGATGAGTTAAAGGCCTCAAAGTTGTAGCAGTTGAGGGATCAAGCTGAGTGCTTTGAGATATCACGCCGTTGCTGCAGCACATGTATAGGGTAAGGCATAGATGACGCAGTGGCAAGCATTTTGCGTTATAATAATCTGCGATTCTATTTTCGCTCTATGTTGTCGTTTTGTATTCATTCATTTACTCGAGCTTCGATAAGGAATGTAAACGAGGCATTGCCCTGCATAGTTACGACTTGCGATTCAAAACTCTATCGTTTATCGTGATCTTCGACAATTGTGTCTGATGCGCCACACTGTCTTCTTTCCGAGTTACACTTTCGCTCTGAGAGGACGTCGTTTGATCCGATCTGCTATAAAGCGATGACACTACTGACTATGAGGCCCATTATTGTGTACCCTATCTACGAAAATCGTGTTTCCACGAAAAAGATGCGAGAGAGAGTGCGTCGAATATCTGCCGTACATTTTTAGATAAAAATTTGCCTATCCTATCCTATTCTATCTTATGCTGCCTATTCTACAACATAGAAATGTGCCTATGAGGGTGACACTTTCATTAACTTTAGGACGTGTTCGAAACAAGTAGGACTGTAGAGTGTATCACTTTCAGGATTTAGGCGAGGAAAGGTTAGATAAATGCTGCCAAACATCTCCAGAGGCCTTTAAACAGTGCACTGCGTTAAATCTTTTTTTCAACACTGCTAAAGATCCCACTTTTAAGGATGAGGGCACGAGGACTGCTCTAGAGCCATCGCCGAGAAAGGTTAGATACTCTCACTTACTATGCCTGCTGAAACTGCACTGCTTTTCAATGAATTCAGTTTTTTTTTTTTCATTTAAGGACCAATACGTGGGAACAACTACTCAGCAATCACCAGCAACTGTATGTAGCTTTCCTAACACCCTTTGCAATTGCACGCAAGTTTCTTTTAATTGCACCTTACACCATTATTTGTAGGTTCTATATAGGCTTTTTTAAGAGAACAGCAAAGTCACCATCAAGAAGGACTAGAGAAAGAGTTACGGAGATTACAAAAACTCGCACGATCGAAAGGATAGTAACTGTAATGTTCCTTTTTCTGTCGTTGATAGTGTATGGTGTCTTACAAAAACTATCACATAGTTCGAGTGTTCACTAAAATCTTGCAGTGGAAAATGCTTCACCTTAATCTGCTACCGAAAATAAGATCTGTGCCAGGCATGTGTTGATAAAAACTACTAGATGTGAGCAACCTACAGCTGTCGCGGGAAAGGAACAGCATTTCCTTGAAATTCTATGCTTCTATTGCACAGAAGAGATGGCGCAGGCATATACTGCGGAGTGGTGTGAGTGCTGGGATTTAAGCGGGCGAATGAGGACTCACAGCGAAAGCACTTTGTGTAGTTTTTTTTTAACGTTGCTTCTAACCAGGAGTTTTCCTGGTGAGGAGTTTTCCTTCATTTTCAGGGTTAGCTGCACCCTATATTGAGGAGGTAGACGTCATTCACTGCCAGGACCTAGCTTTCATTACTTATTTGTTTTCAAAGATACCCGCGAAGAGGATATCCGCGCAAGTTCGATGAAGGGGCGTAACCATAACATGAGTTCAGCTGCTCGTTTTGTTGGATACATAGAAGATAGCCAGACTTTTCATTCTTAGCTTCAGGGTTACTACTATTACCATTAGATTGCTTTACTTTCTTCTATTTTCACTCATATCCATGTACACGCCCTCACGGTAAACCAACAGGTCTCTGCTAACTTGTGGACTGGCTAATGAGTCGGTTCCTCCTAAGCCTAAGCGGAATTCTCACAAAGTGCATCTTAGAAGTAGTTCTCCGGCCTTAGGCAGCTTTCGCAGGACACTATGGACTGAGCCATGAGTACCATCAATTCAACTCATTGCTACTCATGTGTGGCAAACGCGTACCATCTTACGGTTGCTTGTTGACTGCTTTTAAATAAATGACAAAGGCTGCATTTCATGTTGTCACCTCTAATAAAACGCGACGCAAAACTGCATCCGACATGGATTCCGTCAATTTTAGTTACTTTTGCAGAAACAAAACGTGTTGCTCTTGCATTTCTAGGACACTTTTTCCTTACCTATTTGGTAGTTGGCTATGACACGTCTGGGTTACAAGAGGGTTTAATGTCTCTAGAATTCTTAAAGAAGGAAGCGTAGGAGTACAAATTCAGATTTGAGGAGAATCATTTTTCTGGAAATCTTTAGGCGAATGCACTGTGAAGTGCTAACAGCAGTATATCATAAGAGTATAGCATGCCTCAATGAATTTCTCAGATAGAATGTCACCAATAGAAAAAACATTTTTGCTGCGGCCCAATCTATTGAAGCTAAAGAAAAAATTATAGAAACGTATTCATGCTAAGAAATTTTTTCACTCCATCGTCATATGAGTGTCAAGGAATCTTTTAAACATCACGAATGTGTTGTTGGTGCAAGATGGGCTTCGATAGTAAAATAAAACCAAGACAATACCATGTCACCGTGGGGATTCTCAAACCGACTTATATAGGTTTGTAGAGCGTTGTCTGACAAGCACCGTAGTGATTTCCGAATTTCCTACAGACCTGTGGGTAAGTCAAAAATGGGAGAAACTGAAGCGCTTCAGTGAAGGTCGATAACGCTAATTCGACATGTTAACATGTTGGTGACGTGTCACACGTTTTCGACAGTGACCGTGTGACACGATGTCGTGCTACGGTCCCGACGTTGCAAAAAATTGGAATGGTCCTACGCACCAGGCACTTGAAAATCGCGCGTTCGCCAACGTGGTAGCATTCCATTGATAGGCTTTTAATTGTATTTTTATTAATTCTTCTGCACTTAATGGGCTGGAGCCCGCATCGAGTTTGCATATGCTCGCAGAATAGTCAAGCAAAAGAACTAGGAAGAGGGGGGGGGGGGTCGCCAACTCCGGGTACCTGCTTGATCGCACATTTTAAGATGCCTTGCAACAATCTTAAATCATAATTTCATACCCGTTCTTTCTTTTCTTTCATCTTGGACATAATTTTTTGCTGAGGGCTTGTTTATTTTTCTGTGTTTGTTAATGATAAATTGTTTATTTTACACTGCAGTGTAACACTCCATTCATTGAGTTTTAGCTGTTGTTCTCTTAAAGTTGAACCATAAAAGGATTCCTTGATTTTTTCACTTGAAATAATGGTTCGTAGCTAATTGTATTTTCAACGAAATTTAACGAATTATCGGAAATTTAACGAAATTTCTCCCTTTAAAAATTTCGTTTAAAAAATTTAACGCACAGGATTTTGTGTGCACTCCTGGGGGTTCGATTCATTAACGACTTACATAACTTTAGCAGAGAATTCACAGCGGAAAACTCAGATAACGGAGCATATCGCTCAAAATGTCGCTTGATATGCCGCGCTGTTTGGGATATCGGCTGTAATTTGCTCTGTTAAATTGCTGTAAGTCATTGATGAATCCGGCACCTGATTGTAGCCTCATCCTTCTTCTTTAGGGAGATGCAAGGGGGAGGAGGCATTGCAGATATGGACACACGGACTCTCGACACTCCGGAGGCTAAACATTCCTTCATTGAAACCTCATAGAGGAGATTAACACGAATCTAGCGTTCGTTTTTGGTGTAATGGTAGATTACAGAAGGATAGATTAGATAGGGATACTTCAAACTACATCTGCACCGTTATTTCCTATATTTGGCCGCAATTCATTTCCAAGATCATGTCTTGGACTGAAAATAGGGCTCAAAGAATCTTCTCAAAAACTATTCAAAAAAGCAGTGCATAAACCAAACCTCGAGATCGGTCCTCTGATCACATTTCTGCAAGTCCGTGGCGGTATCCACCCGGCCATCCGATCGCTTTGCAGCCCTGGTGGATGGCGTCCGTTAATGTGCTTTCTGGCGTTGGGAATTCATCAAATTCTACATCCTAGCAATGACTGAAGCTTAGATCCATTTCCAGAATTGTTTCTGAACATGACAGCGGTATTCCAGGCATCCTCGCTAAAGCGCTAGCTAGTTTTCTCCTATTGCTCCCATTCTACAATCTATTCGACTCTGGACTAAACTTAGGAATGCGTCATACGCTTCCACGCCCTATACAATCTGCACTTGGTCAATAGTGTAAATGACATACACTTGTGATTTCCAACAAACCTTGGATGAATTTTTCCAGTAAGTCGATCTGCATCTCCAATTTTTTCCGCAGGTTTCTCTTTTACCATGTTGCAAATGTTATACCCACAGTACGAGATGCTAAGTGGTCAAGTTGAACACCCATCCAACATATTTACCTTCAAAAAAGAACTCGTGACACAAACAGCCTCGCAATCTTATTGTAACGAAAATCACGAATACGAAACAATTCATCACCAACATATCTATTTACATATAACATATTCGTTTCTTCTTTCTAACCATAGTACCACAATGCGATCCCGATAGTTATTCGAAGGTTATCGAATTCTAGTGTAATCTGTGGCCTTGCTACTGCAAGGAACAGTAGAATACGATTTTTGTTTCTTTTTCAGCTAAAAGCGTTGGCGTGATGGCTTTGGGAGAGGGATTACCCACAGTGCTTAACATGATATTGCTTCCACAGCAGAGAGTGAAATAACAATGGTAAAACTAAAAAGTAGAGGGAATAGAAAATATACCGCTCCAAGGGTGGAGGAGATGCCAGTACCATATTACCATTATGATGTGAAACGCACTCGTTGTGTGCAACTACATCCTGTACATCGTATTGCTTTCATGCCTTTTTGTTCCGACCACACATCCGCTTTCGTTTCGGCTCGATCTTCTATGAACGAAAAGCGGATAGTATCATATAGTATCATGCAGTAGATTTCCTAATGGTATTTAAAAAGTAGGGAATTTTGTAATCAATCGTATAGATTTATCATTGAGATGCTGTGTGCTATGAGGATGTGTTGTAAAACAAGGCAAGAAGCCGTTCAGAGAAGCCCTTTCGACATTTCATTAAAATTAGAATAAAATAAAACACAGCCTCCAAAGGTCAGAAGCTAATGTCACGAGTTTGGTAATTAATTGATTAGGCGCCTTGACGTTGTACTCAATATCTTGGTAATGATATAGTGACTATTATCTATCGTGTAACCCTTAGCTTTCTTGACGTTTAAATAGTCCCTCGTTAAGCGAAAAAATTTGCAGGAGGAAGTTCCAACCACGGCAAGAGAGCCATCACTCAAACAAGTGAGCTTCTACTAGCTTTACTACCTTTTTACCTTTTTTCCGCCGAAAGTGAATATAAAGAATGTCCTGGAGTAGAAAGGATGCACCTAGTGATACCCAGTTGTGCACGACCGTAGAATGACACAGAATCCACACCCGTCTCTAACCGTATACTCGTTAGCGTTACACCGTTCATTGCGTTCTTGTGGAGGGCTTTCATTTTCGTATAGGATCTTCCTGTAAAAACTTCGCATTGCAGAAGGATTCAGCACACATTCCTGCTTTTCGCCATTCTGCTATACTATCCACTACGCCACCAACGTTCGATCTCTTGTAGAGAGCGTTTCTGTGTGCTAGTCGACCATTGTGTGCGTAAAAACCGGGATCTTTTCTTGAGCAAATCAAGAACAGAGCAGAACATAATGAGCAAAACGTAAGGTGCTCCGTGACTCCGCTCTCAGAACACGTCTACTGATAATTAACTCATATCTGCTTTCTGCACCAATAGCTGCACCATGTTATATGCATCATACCTCAAGATGCTAATGCTCGTGTCCTTGTTTAATTACCCTGGCATGTAACTTTTTACGCTGGCAGGTGTCGCTTGGCATGATGCTGAGAGCTGGTGTAGGTTCTCATGTGTTTAATTTGATCTTGCTGGAATCGAGTGATGTACCGTTGTTTAGCGACCCCGGGGCCGGATTCATCAACGACTTGCAGCAGTTTCACACAGAACATTACAGCAGAAACCCCTGATAGCGCGTCTTATCAAGCAATATGGTGAGCGATAAGCCGCGTTACCTGAGCTTTCCGCTGCGAGTTCTCTGTTGAAGATATGCAAGTTTGATGATTCAAATGGCGCTGCATACCGGAAGGCAGTACACAGCGCACCTCAGGTTCACTCCTTTGGGTGCCATAAAAGAAGATCAACGTGATATTGAAGACAGTAAAAGTCGTGGAGGACCCTAGTTTATCATTTCGTTTTTGTTGACGTCGTCCGTGATGATAATTTTTCAAAGACACGAAGGGGAAGCGTAGGGAACAAAGGTGATGCACTACAACTCCTCTGTATTTGGTGACCTTCTGTCTTTGCCACGAGAATAGCAAATTTCTTAAAAGAGTCAATAGCAGATTTAACATGGTCTTTCTGAAACATGCACTGAGGGTGTCACTGGTTTACTCTTCGTTTTCGATAACCATTGCGAATTACAGGACGAAGGAACGGTGACTGCTCCAGAACCAACATCAAGAAAGGTGATATATCATTTGTATAAACATTTGATTCCATAGTAGCTAGTCCTTAATTTCTGGTGAAAGATTGTACTAGATTTCTTAACTTTCTGGTAAATACTTTCCAAAGTTAAGGACGAGGGCACGGTGACCGCTCCAGAGCCATCTCCCAGAAAGGCGGGTTGTGTGTTGCAGAGTAGATACATAAATAAGCAGCAGGCGCACTCAGATACTATTAATAACTACAATTAGAGACACCACGGTTTTCAGACCTCCCTCTCTGTTAAACCAAGCCATATTTTAGGACGAGGGCACGAGGACCGCTCAAGAGCCGTCTCCCAAAAAGGTGAGTTATAGGCTTATAAATGCATAATTCAGCAGGAAGTGCCCTCAAATTATGTTAACAACCGCAAATAGAGGGGCGCCTGTTCTCAAGCATCGGTTTCTGTTAAACCAAGCCACTTTTTAGGACGAGGGCACGAAGACCGCTCCAGAGCCATCTGAGAGAAAGGTGAGTTACTAGCTGAATAGAGACATAACTGTGTAGCATAAGTCCTCCAATGCTATGAATAATTAGAAGGTTAACATACCTTGTTCTTGGTCTTTCCGTTCCAGTCACATGTTCTCACATTTTAGGACGAGGGCACAAGGACCGCTCCAGAGCCGTCTCCGAGAAAGGTGAATTATAGCATACCTACCTGCACAAACTAATAGTTATCAGGTGCTACCCAATTCTGTTGACAAGTAGAGACGGCCTCCCCATTCTACAACTTCCTTTTCTATTCACCCAGGCCAAATTTTAGGACGAGGGCATGAGGACGGCTCCTGAGCCATCTCCAAGAAAAGTGAGTTATCTTTCCATATTTGTAATCGGCTAATGTCACGTGTCCATGACTGGGGCGAGGGCGGGGACTGAGGCCAGGATTTGCCTACGACAGTGCGACGTATGCCAGCTTGACTTTCCTTGTGCTTGGACGATTGCTGGCGAACTGTGTCCTTGGCGACGGATCGTCCATGTTTGCAATAAATTCAGCGGGCAAGGCGTCAGGGTATGAATGAGGACCAAGTGCAGAGCCTAGGCATTCAGAAGACGTGATGAGGACATACAACTTGTGTAGGTATTCCGATTAAGGGGGGGGGGGGCGTAGGAGGGGGACCAGTGAAGAAGAGATATTAGCAAAGGACCACTTGAGGTGGAGTTAAGGTGACCAGTATTTTCCCTCATATCTGATTTCTGAATACGAGTCACTGAAGTCGTGGCACGTGTGTCGGGGTGCAGAATGTGTGTTACAGACGTCGCTGCAACGTGGTGACACGTGAGTCAAGACTCATTTTCACATGAGTATGCTTTACTCTCACTCATTTTCTTTGCAAGCACATAGGTAAGGAAGTATTAACGGGGAGTTTGAGGGTGATGAGGTGGAGAGTGACTATGAGATACTTGGATGAGTATTATTTCCTGTCGACCAATACCGAATAATCTTATTTGTTTCCGCAGACTAAGCACTTCGGATTGGGACTCTTCTGATCTGTTTCTCACCTCGTAGAGAAAGTGCACTTGGGAAAAGCAATCGCATATATGCCATAGGGGGTGAAAGGGCTTCATAGGAGCAGTAAAGATTCTGCTCTACTATATCCCGCTGTACTAGCCTATAAAGTAAAAGCGTTTTTTAATTAATAAAAAAGGAGGCTTAACCTCAAGTTCTGTTGACAGTTGGAACTGGAAAGTCGCCTTTTCCTTTTTTCCGGTTTCTATTAAACCAAACCAAATTTTAGGATGAGGGCACGAGGACCGCTCCAGAGCCATCTGAGAGAAAGGTGAGTTATAGCATACCTACGTGCACACACAAATCGTTAACAGGTGCTACCCAAATCTGTTGACAACCTGAGACGAGTCCACCATTCTCCAACTTCCTTTTCTATTCACCCAAGCCAAATTTTAGGACCAGGGTACGAGGACCGCTCCGGAGCCATCTCCGAGTAAGGTGAGTTAGAGCAAACCTACTTGCACAAACAATTCGGTAACAGGTGCCGTCCAATTCTGTTGGCAACTAGAGACGACTCCACCATTCTCCAACTTCCTTTTCTATTCGCCCAAGCCAACTTTTTAGGACGAGCGCACGAGGACCGCTCCAGAGCCGTCTCCCAAGAAGGTGAGTTTTAGGTTTATAGATACCTAATTCAGCGGCAGGTGTCCTCAAATTTCGTTGACGACTGGAACTGGAGAGTCGCCTTTTCTGAAGCATCCGTTTCTGTTAAACCAAGCCATATTTAGGACGAGGGCACGAAGACCGCTCCAGAGCCATCTGAAAGAAAGGTGAGTTGTAGGTTGTAAACATAGATGAATGAAAATGAATGTCATGTTCGTATCATCTCCCCAGATAACTCTCTTAAGTAAAGTTTGTTTGAAATTTTTTTCTACCCCTCCTCGATCTCGACCAAGGGAGCATACACTCATATCAAGGCGAATCATCGTGACCAACTTTTTGAAAAATATCTTTGCACCACATCATCAATAAAGAACCTGTCTATATTTTAAAATTTTTAAATGGTCGGTTCACCAGCGAAGTTTCAAGATCAACGTGCCGACGTCTACAGATAAGCTTGAAGATGACGATAACCTATACTCGCTAACCTGCTGGGACGCAGCAGCTACCTGCTACCGGCAGCTTTAGGACGTAACTCAAACGCGACGCCGCGGCGCTGAAACGCGTACATGCACTCGGTGACGCATGGTTAGCCGCGGAGCACATAATCTCGCCAATGTTCAAGACCCACGACCCACGATCAATCACTATGATCAAAACGACGATAAAAGGTATTCACTTTTGTAGGAAGAAATGCGTATGTGAAGTTGCATCAGAAACGACTTGATTCCGTTTACTATAGGGGTGGAACACACCAGTGCTGCAAGAAATCCAGTTTCGTACAGCATGCACCAACCATTTTGTATGGTTGTCCTATTGGTAACCCCCCCACCCGACTCTATTTGCGTTAAACTCCATAAATGTGATTCTCATTACTCAAAATGGCGGGGCGCCAGCTGATGTAAAAGCTGTGCTGTTGTGGACGCATAAATAAAAAAGCAATAATCTCAAACTTTTCTCTTCTTGAAACCTCGGCATTGTTGTGAGTTGTAAGGAAAGAAAAATTCACTTAAAAACGTCGTGTGGCATAGTATACACTAACTGACAACTAAGAGAGCAATGTTCCTTCAAACTCAGAAGTTCCAATCTATTAATGCATTACATCAGGTTTCCTCCTAGTTTCATCAGCCTGCGCGTTATCCCAATGTGCGCGTCTATGGCCCCTGTTATACTCCCGCGGGAGCTCCCGCGGATGGGCGGAAATCGCGTCGGGACCCCGCGCCGGGGCCACGCCCGCCGTCCGCGGATCGCCGCCGACAGACGACGAGAGGGGTGTTATACTTCCCGCCCGCGGGACGGCATCCGTCCGCGGTGCATTGCACCGCGGACGGGTGCCATCCCGAGGACACCCGCTCTGTTTAACACGGTCGATAACCGATGCTTGTGGTCGCGCAACCTGAAAACCTTGTATCAGCGGCGAACTAACCTCACCAACATGGTGCGAGGCAATCTCTGAGCTCGAGGAAGTCAAGGAAGCCTTCTGAATCAGAAAACCGATGAATACGCGTTTTCTTCATGGTGGTCTTTTATGAGGTTTAATCTAATGCGCCGCCCGTTCGATTCTTGAACCTAAGGCTTGACCTTTGCTCAAAGCCCACGAGCGTCGATCCCATGGAACAGCTTCTTGTAAAAGCAGGGAAGCATCTATCTTATTGGGGGGGGGGGGAGAGCCTCTTCACTCAGTCATTTTGACGACGATCTATTTCATGGCGGCTATACACTGAACTGGCATACTAGAGAACCACCTTTCTGTAAATTTTCGCCAGGGATAGGCCACCCTGTCCATTGACGAGTGTTTTCTTCAGCCCTTCTACCCACACAACAGAAGTAGCTACATCTCATGAATAACGCCCGCTTGAAGAGGGCTAGCCCATTCGAAAGGCGTTATGCTAGTTCGAACGTCGTTCGTCCTGCACCTCTGGTATCCAGCCAATTGCAGAGAACATGAGAGCAAGTGGATAGAAGTCAAAGAGCTGCGGGGACCTCGTACTAGTCCCAACAGGGAGCCGCAGATGAGCTTGACAGATCTGGACCTCTTTGTGACACGGCTAGGCAGCTCTTCCAGTTCTTTACTACTGGGGGGGGGGGGAGGGGGGGAGGGCAGGTAGAGGTGGATTGACGCTGCTGTCACGTCAACGAGTTTGATGGTGAGAACTGCTCCAATGCCGAGAAAAGAAAAGAGGGAGCAATGACTCTGTTCACTTTTCTTGGGCCTCAAGTGGCTGGTATCGAGGTTGTAAGCTCTCATAACGATGTTTTATTGTCACCATCGTAACCAATCAATTGGGTATGCCAGCCTGATTTTCCTCTAAGAAGATCAGAATAAGTTTTCATCTTACGAGAATTTTCTATTACTCACTTAACAAATTTATCTCACCTGACTGGAAAAGTAGATGAAGTGTAGGAAATTTCACAGCGGTTTCACTTTTGTAGAGAAAATAATGCATAAAATAAAAAGGATAAAGGACGGTGTTACGCAATCCTTTTGGGATGCGCCACGCATTCAACTGCTACAGAATTTCGTGGAGGCGATTTGAATGCGTATTTGGCCATACAATGACTGGGGTGGGGGGAAGGGCCAGACGATGAACAAGTCTGCGCTCTATCCTTCCCAGACAAGTCTAGTACCAATTCACCTACCTCGGAGGGATCGAAGACTTGGATGGCCTTTGGGAAATCCGAACAAGGATCCTGGTATCGGGCACACACGGCAGCCGCACCTCCTTCGGCTGCGCAACACACGCCCCACCAATTAGTAGGGGGAGTAATCATTCATCCTGCGCAACTGCAGGAAGAAACGTCTCATGAGTTTTGCCACCTACCACAACAATACCTACCATTACGTCAATAGGGACAGTAGCGTAGAAAATGTTGACTTAATGTCCAGAAAGGATTTCAAAAGATGAATTTGCACACGAAAATGGCCGTGGTCTGTTAAAACAGTCACGTTCAGGGAAAAGATTGATCCATTAACGATTTCCCTTGTATCACCTGTCGTCCCGTTGATCATCGACTTGCTCGAGCGGGAGCCCCTCGTCTCCATTCGTTCCTGTCGGGTGCCAGAGTGCTCCAAAGGATAGTCCTCGCTCGAGAGGCACAGAGAGCGTCCGATCATTAGCTTCTTTCCCGGAGTCCTTTCGTCAAGATTGCGCCATGCATGCTACAGTCTCGTTATTGATAGACCACACAGCACTCATGGAGGACACGTTCGAGAAGAAGTACCAGGGTAGAGCAGAAGTTCAATAATTTTCCTTGCTTTTTCTTTAATGTAGCCTATCATCGTCACCACTATCACAACACGATACAAGAACAATTCATTTGAAACTCATATTTATTCAGACCTCCATCATCAAACTACTCACGCACTAGACATGAGTTCTTTTGAGATTCGTACATGTCAGAATTATGGCCCTAAGGAGGGCCGTTGGGTTAGAGTGAAATCGTCGACTTCTCGGACTGTATGTAGATACGACGAGCCAGTTGGATGTTCTTGGGCATGGTGGTGAAGCGGCTGGCGTGAATGACACTGGTGTCCTCGGAGAGACCAACGAAGTAGGCAAATAGCGCTAGCTAGCCTCCTGCAAAGCACCCCCCCCCCCCCGGCAAAACATGAGAGAAAAAAAACAGGCCTTCACCAGGCACATTTCTGTGCTGGACACTTCACCAGGGTCCTCACGTGAACTGTCCAGCACAGAAATGTGCGTTTCCGTGCCTGCGAGGAGCATAGCGATCAAAACAAACACCCGAGTGGGCGCAGGCACGGAAAAATCACCGCCGGCCAAAACATGAGAGAAAAAATCAGGCCTTTACCAGGCACATTTCTGCGCTGGACACTTCACCAGGGTCCTCACGTGAACTGTCCAGCACAGAAATGTGCGTTTTGCCTGCGAGGAGCATAGCGATCAAAACAAACACCCGAGTGGGCGCAGGCACGGAAAAATCCCCCTTCAAAAAGCGGCAAAAAAATGACGACGGAGCGGCGAAAACTTAAAAAAACAACGATAATGCCACGAGGAAAGTTAGAAAATCTGACGGGAATGGAATTAAACCACAAATAAAGCCCAAAAACAAAAAAACATTGCGGAGAAGCCGGGCAAACGTCGCCATTCCGAACAATTGGCAACGATCCAAGTTCGGCGCCGAAAACGTGCTCCAATGCAAACCGTCCGCGGAAGGGCGCCCGCGGGACGACGGCCGTCCGCAGTGCACCGTCCGTCCGCGGACGTCCCGCGGGAGCTCCCGCGGGAGTGTAAGGCCCCTGTTATACTTCCGCGGGAGCTTCCGCGGGACATCCGCGGACGGACGGTGCACCGCGGACGGTCGTCGTCGTCCCGGGGCGGCTAGCGTCGCATCGGAGCGCGTTTCCCGCGCCGAACTCCGCGGGACGACAGCCTTCCGCGGTGCACTGCACCGCGGACGGCTGCCCTCCCGCGGGCGGGAAGTATAACACCCCTCTCGTCGTCTGTCGGCGGCGATCCGCGGACGGCGGGCGTGGCGGGCCGCGACGAGTGGCCCGCCGCGGGGTCCCAACGCGATTTCCGCCCATCCGCGGAAGCTACCGCGGGAGTATAACAGGGGCCTAAAGGCCCCCCCCCCAGACTTCTGCGACGAGCGGCGGGCGGCGGACGGCGAAATCGCTGAGCCACGCCGCTCAACGGCGGCTGCCGGCCGCCCAGCGGCGCCGCTCAACGGCGACGGCGAGGTACTGTAGTCCTTCTAGTCGGGACCAACTGGTGCATAACAATAACGCGCCCCGATGATGATTGCGCGCCCGCATCAATGTGAATCAGCTGTTCAGTGGTATCAGCAGTGAGTATTGAGCTTGAAACTAGGTGTTTTTACGCGGTCGCGCTCAAGTCTGATGCCAGAGTGCTCGGGCGGCTTGTGAGGGAGAGTTATTTGGTTAGAAGGGTCGTATGTGAATCTTTGTGCTTTCGTTCAAGAGGTTTTTGTCACCGCAATCATACAAATGTCGGACGCGTGATTGACGATTATCCCGCACATTCAAACCACTATCACCGGCAATCCCTCATCCTCCCGGACAGGGGGTGCGTAAATGAAATTCGAAATTTCGTAAATCGTAACTACGCACACCCCTGCTCTCGGACCAACCCGGCGGCGAAGACACCCTCCACCCGCCGCTGGCTCGGGGCACAGCCGGGATGTGAACCAGTCGTCTCCGGAATGGACTACGTTCTGCTGCTCCCCGATAATGGCAACTTCTAGCAAAGCAAATCGACAAGAAGTGCAAGATCATAACTATCACTGGTAGTTGCGAAGCTAAATAACATTGTTTTGTTTATTGATGCAAAACCAGGGACGTTCTGTAAAGTCCTTGTTCCTAGTACTCAATTCCTCAACGGAACTTAGTTTGAAGAGTTGTGTTTGTGCTTAAGCGAACTGAACCGAATGAGCGAAACAACTAAAAACAGCTTTTCTTTCCTTTCCAACAAGCGATGAATAGAGAAGTTTATTGAGAACGAGTCTATTCAATAAATTCATTCATATCGGTGGAAACATGGAAAAACAAAGGGCCTCGTCCACTTGTTTGTAATATGCAAACGGCTGCAGTTCCATCTTCGCCAAGCTCTCCCTCATACGGATTGCAGCCTCCAGTTGACGGACAGTGATGGAGATTGACGACTTCGACAACTTCTTGCTCAATCCTAAAGAAAAAGGGAGTGAAATAAGCTATTCATCAATGCCTTAAATGATCTTTGAAACTAACTGTTGTCATCGGAGTGCACTAGTGGATTCTTCTTGCGAACGTAGTTGCTTGCAAGCTTCTCGCAAGCCAGTGGATTGAAACGTGAACCGCAGTGCATTCTACCATATGACACATACTTCTTCAAAAATCCTGAAATCCATACTCTATGGGTCATTCACTAGAAGCTTATTTTAAAGTAAACACAAGTAAACATCAAATCGGAAAGTGAGCGACTCAATTCAAGGGGAGCAGCTTTGACAAACCTGTCGTGGGGCCGGCGGCTTCAAAATATCTTCGAGGTTACATCGTATGGGCTCAGCTGAGTCGTCGGAACTACGGCAACGTGCAGCTGAAAAGTAGGATTAGAAAGTAGGGTTAGATTTGAACTAAATAGAAGTATTTGTTGCAACAAAAAAAAACGGCTAGAACTATGAACATAGCTATCACGTTCTCTTCTGTTGCTCAGTTTGTTCACTGTCTGACATGATTTGAAAATTCAACCACCCGACGATAATGTCAAAAATGCAGAAAAATACTTCCCTGAAACAGCTATTCTTTAAAGGGAACTTTCGAGATCAAAATAATAAGGAAAACATGCGCATTAGATTGATTGGAACGTCTGCAAATCGCTAGGACTCCTGTCTCCAGGCAACCCCTTACCCATTCTATTGCGCAACGCAATTTTTCACATAAAAATTGTCCTCTAAGGAAAATAAAAAACAGATCGACACTTAAAAAATTGGACTCCAAAATGGCTGTTGTTCGAGCCTTCTCCCTCACAAAAGAATAGACTGGTGAGAATGAATGCAGGAAGAACGAATGAGAAACACGTACCTTGGACTCGAAGGACTGTATCCACTGCCTCCATAGCTCGGACTTGTCGGGCTGTACGTAGGCGACGTCGGCGAGTAAGTAGGCGAAGTCGGAGAATACCTGAAGCATCAAACAATCTTTCTAAGTGATTAAGAGTACCGCAGAACTAAAGCATTGTCATTTTGGCAAGAGGGCACTAGGTACTAGACGGCGCTACGACAGCTGCCAATATTGATCGCCTACAAGGCACGTCTGTGAACTTGCACCAACGATTCTCAACAAGATCTGCATGGGCCAGAACTTCTTCAGCACACGGGTTACCTTAAGAAATTCTGGCTCACAATTGCCTACGATTGAGGGGCTTACATGTATTCGGCTAAAAGTGAGCGCGGCAAAATGACCGGCACTATTACTTGGGGAAGGACACGTATCCACGACTTTACGTCCATAAGGCGGCAATATTTCGCTATTTTTGGACGATCCAATGACCCACAGCAAAAACGAACATCATCCCTGTGCTTCTTGTTAGATAGAGGACCATGTAAAAACGAACATCATCCCTGTGCTTCTTGTTAGATAGAGGACCATGTAGCCCTGTTGAGAATCATTGGGGGTAAGCCCAAAGACACCTTACCTACAACTATGACTGCACTTCGGAGAATTTCAACACCACCTAAAACTAACGTTATCCAAATACTTCCTCTAAAAGCTTAAGCTCTGAAAAAGAATAACCAGAGGCCAAACAACGGTCCTTAATTTTCTTCTGAAGACTTCCTTCTGATGAGTACACCCTCATTTTAGTAATGCTAACTTATAAGCTCAAGCTTCAGGCTAAGATCTGCAGCAAAATATAAACATTAATCCTCAGTCCACAAAACAAGAACCAAAACGGCACCAACTCACGTCGGGCTCGTTGGACTGTAGGTCGGCGAGGTAGGCGAGTAACGAGGACTGCTCGGGGAGTATCCAAAACAAGTCGGAGAGTACGATGGTGACGTCGGTGAATAGCCTGAATATTCAGCTCATCAGCCTTACGAGAAGTCGCTAACTACAGTCAAAAGGAACTATTCTTACTAGCACTCGTCGGATTATAGCTGGGTGACGTTGGGGAATATGACGGCGACGTGGGTGAATAGGACGGAGAGTAGCCTGAAAGCGTACGAATTAGCCCTAAATGGCACGAAAAAGCTAAGACTCTCCATACTTAGACTCGTGGGGCTGTAGCTCGGAGATGTCGGTGAATACGACGAAGACGTAGGAGAGTAGTGTGGACTCGTCGGAGAGTAGCTCGGACTCTGCGCTCCGAATGAGAAGAGATAATACTGCATTTACATTCACTGTATGTAGCTACTCGCCACGCCGGCCCGCCGCGCAATGCTGTGGTGACCCCCTCCCCCCGGACCCTATTTGCGCCGAAAATTAAACACTCCGTACGGGATCCAAAAAAAGGACGCGGGTGCTACCTATAAAACACTTCACCACTCTCAACAGAAACAACGCAACGACATAATACTGTAGAATTTATGCAAGAAGAAAACTCAAGGAAAATCAGAGTACGAAAACGAAGTGAGTCAAAAGTTACCTCGGTCAGCGACTGCATCTCCTTCCCAACGATTTTCGCCCATGGCGAGATCCTGGAAAGGCAATGGTAATTAAAAGATTAGCTGATGATAGCAAAATAACTACTACTTGAAGGGTATCACTAGGAAACAGACACGATAAAATCGGTCACAACTAGCAACCAAGACAGCGGGCATAATCAGGCACATAATCCTTCATACGTTAGAGCACAGAACGAACAAAACCCGCGCCGACCATCATAATCCCCTATACAATAAACCAACAAATAACTAGAGCAAGTGAAAGCAGCAAATGAAGACAGCATTAACCTTTTCTGCTCCATCTTCAGCGTGCAGAGCCGATTCCTCCATAAAGCCCGACGAAGATACCTGCAAAATGAGGCATTGCGCACAATAACAAAGAAATAGAGGCATTAATAACATGAGAGAAGAAGGAAAAAGACGAAAAGACGCCAGAAAACAGCCTCGGAGCGCTGAAGAAATCAGCTGATCGCTCCATTTTAAAGGACGCGCCCGTCTCCACTCTAGGATCCCCGGCGCGAAAGGCTAGAGCGCAGAGACACTCTCCCGGCGCCGCTGGAGCGGCGCCGTCCCGACTGATTCGAATCATTCTCGGCGGTGCCGCTCCAGCGGCGCCGGCGGCGCCGCTGGACGACGCCGCTGGGCTCGCCGCTGGCGGCGACTCTGCGTCCCTGCCCTATGATGAAGGATAGGGCAGCGGCGTTGCCGCAAAACTCTGGGGGGCCCTTTAAGGGGCCTATTACGCGTCTAGCCGTCCCTGTCGGAAGCAGTCGGACCGCGACAACTCTCCCATTTTCGTCGCGCACCGATCCACGGGGGTTCGCGCGGCGTTGGAATTATGTCTGTCCCCGCTACCGGCATCATAAGTGTATGCGGTTTGCGGTTGTACATCTTCGACGGGCAGTGGGGTATAACTGGACTTGAACAACGATCGCCTGCCTTTTTTTGCACGTGGGGCACACGCTAGGTGAGATCGAGTGGATGCAAATGCTCACGATTTTGGGTGCGGGGAGCAACTCGTTAGAAACGGCTGCGGCTGCCGTTTCGAACGAGTTGCTAGCCGTTGCAGAAGCACGTGGCAGGCTGTTTTTCGTCGCGTTGTCTCCCTCCCTCCGAGCCCCCATGCTCTCTGCACGCAGCTCGCTGTCTGACACACTCTTTCACTACCAACGTACAGTACCCGCCACTCTAACCGACAGGCCCCTCTTTCAGATGTGTGCTCTCTCAAAACGGCAATTGAATGATAACAAATGACAGAAAAAACTGAGGAATTCAACCGATTCCTGATAACCTAATACTAAACAATACCACAATCGATGATGAGCCTTGAATTTCACCCACAGCGGGCAAAAAAGTGGACGTCACGCTTTCCTTGGATTTTTATGAATTGCGCCAGAACTTCCATGATTTTGGAGGTGCTTTCCAATGTACACTAAGTCTGAAACCCCCTCGTTTCAATGATTGTAGCAAGTGTATTGGTTCAGCACAGTTCTTTTGACTTTGTGTGATGGAGAACACTTCTGGCACGTAGACATTGTTAGAATGCTGTGTAACTATTGAACAGAATATAGGCTCCCAGTTTTGACTCCTTCATAATAGAACCAATAGCATCTTAGAAGTGTGGAAGACCATGTGTTCACTCTGCTTCCTTTAAAATTTTCCCTTTTTACATGTAATTGCACATGATGAATTTTGGTCAGAAAGAATGAACATCGTGCTTAGGCACGTATCAGATCAAGCACTCTGTGCTACATACTCCAATCCCTTACCAATGTGTCCCTTAATCATAATAATAACCGTCCTATCAGAAATCTGAGGAAAGCACAAAGTGTGGTATATAGAGGAGGATTCATGTATAAAGCTCTTACGGAGCACGTTCATGGCAGCCTGAAGTGGAATATACGCGTAGGGAGAGTTGGGAAGGTGATAGATAACAAAGAAGGAAGAACATTGAAAACGATAAAATTCGGCAAGGCACTTGAATCGAACACATCACCCCGCCGTGCCTTTGATTCACCGCCGCTTCCCACTGCGCAACCGAGCTGCTTGCACCGGTGTCTTTTACCACCTCTCTTATCTCCACGGATCGTACGCACAAACGTGCAAAGTGCACGCTGATTGTTCAACTCAATACAGGACTTTCAGAGGGCCCTGCACGCTGATTGTTCAACTCAATACAGGACTTTCAGAGGGCCCCTAACTGCTTGGGTTCAATGACTTTGCAAAAACGAAACATGCCTTCCTACTACTTCAAGGGCGCAGCTTCTCGTACTGTTATTCATTTTTACCCCTTAGGTTAGACATATGCCTGAGACAGTTCCCTGGTAAGCACTAGTAGTTATCAAATACTTCGAATGACTAGAATGTGAACATTCCTGGTTCTTCGTATTTCCGTTCCAGTAGCATGTTTCCCACTTTTAGCACGAGGGTACGAGGACCGCTCCAGGGCCATCCCCGAGAAAAGTGAGCTATAGACCTATAAATACCTAATTAAGCAGCGAGGTCGGTATGCAGATCTCGGCACGGAGGCTCCCGTCGACGAATGATTTAAAAGGCGGTGGAACCCCGCGATGCACATCTCTAGAGAGGTATCGTACTCCACAGTCCTCACGGGGTTTGGGGCCCCTACTCCGACGTAAGGCGAATGCTGCAGACAGCGAAGAAAAACATGATTCGCGCGGAATGTCGCCTACGAAGTGAGCAAAAGGAGTATTTAACTGCATTTTTCTATAAATTAGACCTTACCTTTCACCATTCCTACTTCTTCGAGCGCCATTGATCTGTTTGTTTCAGAAAAATTTGTTTCTTGCATTTTCGACTTTAATCATGTTTAAAAGCATTATTTTTATTGTACTGCAAAACTAATTCAACATAAAAAAATTAACTTCATTGGGCAGTAGACGGCGGTAAAGTGGACCATTGTATCGTGCTGCCAGGTACATTTAACTAAGTGACCACGTGCTCTTAACAAATAACTTTTCAAGAAAGCGTTGCCAGCTTATCCGAAAATTAATTCAGGACGGTCATTTGTATTATAGGTTTGCTTTTAAAGCGAGCGCCTATTCAGACTATTTGGTGGCACAAAGCTGTGAAAGGACTATGATATGAATTTCCTTGAAAAGATCATGATATGAAATTTCTTGAAGTATAGAGTCTCGCCAGGATAAGACGAGTTTTAATGAAGCTTTGGTTCAGAAATTGAGCATCTAAAAGCAGTCCTTCCTAAAAGGAGACTAGAGCCTTCACGATTTTCTGGAAAATTTACCATTACACATTTCCTCATGTCAATTTCTATTTTCTTTAACACGAGTTGGTCCACTCAAGCTTGCAACACTATTCGTCTTAAAATTATAATAAACCAATAAACGGATAAACTAGAACTCGCGAACGGACAAACACGCGAACGGTAAACACCAGAAAAACGGTGTGCTACCAGAAAATAAAAATAAAACACTAACGCCGCAACATAATTCCCAACCCACTGTGCCCCCGACTTCCTTTACTACCTTTTTCTTCGAACGCGCATGAGTGCGCAACAGCGAGCAGCTGACATTTTCGCCGATAAATATACAGCCTATCCCGTGCCTACGTACCACGCGCTCCACATAGGGCTCGAAAGTTCCCCGAGCGTGGTGGGAGCCATATGCATCGCGGGTTGAGGGCCCAAAATCGCAAGGCAGAACCCGCAGATCGGGCACCCCGAGAGAGGCCCGCCGCCCCGAGACGGGCCCAGGTGTTCTCAAAGTACAGGGCTAGAGAGTCTCCGGTTTTCAAGCATCCATGTGCACAAAAAATCGGTAGTAGGTGCCGTCAAATTCTGTTGACAACTAGGATAAAAACGACTCCACCATTCTCGGACTTTGTTTTCTGTTAAGGCAAGCCAACTTTCAGGACGAGGGCACGAGGACAGCTCCAGAGCCGTCTGAGAGAAAGGTGGGTTACAGGTTGTATAGATAAATAACCAAGTAGCAGTAGTCCTCAAATACTACGAATAACTAGAATTTTACACTGATTTAACATTTCCTGGTTCTTTCTCTTTTCGTTTCTGTAACATTTTCTTTAAAGTTTTAGGATGAAGGCACGAGGACCGCTCCAGAGCCATCTCCGAGAAAGGTGGGTTGTAGCATGCCTGTGTGCACAAACAAACCGGTAGCAGGTGCCGCCAAATTCTGTTCACAACTAGAATGAGAGACGACTCCTGTAATGTCGGTTACCCGGCAAGGTCACTCTTTGAGAGGTGAAAACGGTTGTGGTTGCACCGATCAGACTAGAGATGATTGATGGAGAAAAAAGTTTCTCGTAGGAATAACAGATCGCAACGAGAACACATGAAACAGTGAACCACGAGAAAACTAATCACGAGTGAATCACACCGGCTCGAGCTCTCCTTTTATATACGATTTTGCGCTCGATATTGGAGGTCAAAATTTTCATTCTGCGATCGAATTGACGTCCCTGTTAACCTAAACCCTGAACTCCTAAAACTGTATGGCATCCCCTCCTAAGTTGATGGCTCCCTCGCCATCGCATACATGCCATCATGCTCGCTCACGGCTTTTCCATTTCGGCATTGAACTACAAGCCTTTATGATTCCCCGATTTATTTTCACAATATGATGATCAGTCACAAATGATGTCTATTTCAGGACTTGACAGTTTTCAAACGTAGTTTTTGCATCTGGTTAATTCTCAGTTTCCTTTAAGTGAAGATTTAGTACAAGGTTAACCATAAAACGCGAGCTTCAGTTACAGCGTTACTCGCTTAAAAATCGATACAATGCCGAATTGAATTTAGTACCGGAACCTAGAACGACGTCCACGATGGAATCCCCTACCTCTTGTTGATAATGATGATACATTTGCACACGAGGACGATGTTTGTCACATTCCCCTTGCCTGTTCCTCTTGTATACAGCGTTCCATCCGCGCGGATTCGCTCGTACGTGCCATAGTTTCATTCCAATATGTTGTTTAACAGCGACTTCCAGCTTCTCGGAAAACGCCTTCGAAGTTGTTATCGGATACGATTCTGGGAAATCCGGCTTTACAATTTCTCCCATGGTAGAAAATGGCCCCGCCAGGTGCGGGACAGAAGCCATGATGACGATTACATTCCCTGTCATAGTCGTGCATGTTTCGCGAACGACATTACATGCGTCAGTTGTCCTCTGCCTATTAATATCTAACGCATCTCAGCGTGGTCCGCTGATGGCTATCAGCTAGGTGCCCTGACGAACGAAATGCAACATTCTTGCAGCCAGGATAATCCAACTTGTCTGATGTTGGCGAAGCGAATATGCAGGCTCGAATTTCCTTTCTACTTCGCAAGTCTGAATATAAGTCGTGTAAATTTAAATTTGGGTAGATCAATACTTCGATGTCTTCCGGCAGAATAACAATACATAGTTCTTTAATCCACGGGGAAGCGCGACCAGAATTGGAGACGGTGTGCGCCTCCCACATACTTCAATCCAGTCTTGGATCCTTGCGAATCTTATACCTGCATTGATTAGATCATTCACGTGTGACAGGTCCACATCGCTTCCACTGGAGTACGTCAGCACAACGTTGCCCTCATCATGTACCATCAGATGCTTTTTGGTATGCTCACAGTTCTGCTTGGAGTATACGTAGCTCCACTCCTGTGACGGTGACGAATACGTGTGACTGTTATTCATTAGGTACCTTTTGCTCTCCTAGTCCGACTCCTTCACGAAGACTGACAGTAACTGACAGCAATCTGGCCAACGAGACAATCGGAGTAAGGTAATCGCTTCTGTAGCAGGGACAGATGTTGGGACAACGGATCCGAACACGCGATCGTCCATATTACAACAAAATTGATCATCTGGACAGTGGTGACTGAAGCGAACGCGTTGGCAGTAGTCGGAGAATAATCGTAAGGCGTTGTTGTCTACTGCGTCGTTGCCGTCTACTGATGCATCGTTTTTCAACAGGTTACTTCTTCTAGATCTGGTCTCTAATGCAGTGTTGTCGATTTCCGGAGGGACCTTTATTAGCATACCAAAATGC
Source organism: Heligmosomoides polygyrus polygyrus (assembly GCA_947396885.1). Lineage (NCBI taxonomy): Eukaryota > Metazoa > Nematoda > Chromadorea > Rhabditida > Heligmosomidae > Heligmosomoides > Heligmosomoides polygyrus. The sequence goes on from OX377201.1 coordinate 38,999,513, forward strand.
ATTCTAATTGGCTCTCTTTTACCTATACTTGTGCCGAGTTCTCACTAACTTTAACCAGACTGTTTATTACTCTTGGTAGCTTTTCTGGATCGACTCTATCATACCACGCGTTGATGCTTTCTTTATGCCGTTCATTTAATTCCTTTGCAGCGCTGTGCGCGAATTCTATGCTGTTCAGCAGTTCATATTTGTACTCGTCATAATCAATGAAGTTCCGATTCAGATCATTTTCTGGAATTCTGTTTACTGGAAAATTTGAGTCAAACGCATGCAGTAAAAGGGTATTGTCCAGTAGCTTCGTGTGGTACCGAACTGTAGGCAAAAACTGTCATCGTAGGAAATACGTCCTATTCAGCGGGGATCGCTGTTTTTTTCTTAAGTGTTCTAATCAGGGTTTCATTTACCCTTTCTGTGACTCCGTTTTCTCTATAACTGTAGCCCTTTGTCATCGATTGCTAGATTCCTGACACTTCACATAGCTCACCTAACACACCGGTAACAAACTCTGTCCCCTGATCCGAGTGCAACCTTTTGGGCCGCCTACACCCAGCTCTCGAAGAAAGCTCTAGCTACTGCGCTAGCCTTTTTGTCTGGTAAAGGTTAGACACCTGCGAAATTAACGAAGCGATCTACAACGACCAGAGCATAACGACTTCCTTTTTCAGACAGCCGAATTCTACCATATCAATCCCCACAAACTCTAAAGGTTTATTTGCAGTGATCGGCTTAAGCGGTGGAACGGTTTCTCCTTCGCGTTTGTTATGATGTACATTTGGCAGCATTTTGTTTACTTCGTAATGTCCAGCAACTATTCCCAAACACCACTCTTTTTTACTGTCTCCAAAGTTTACATGCACTGAAATGACCCGCAAGGATGCCTTCACGTGACAACTCTTTCTCTTTGTGATTTGCGTACTACCTTCACCATGCAGTCTTCCTCTACCAGTTTCAAAGAGTCGTCGTCAATTACAAAGTCAGCTGATACGTAGTGCGTGTTTACGCGGTAGCCTAACGAGTCAATCGCTGTCGCCCTTGAGTACAGCGGTAATCACGTCTCGAAAATCTGGGTTGTCTCTTAACTCTTTCAATCAGTCGGATTCTTCAGCGATTATTCTGCATCTGATTGCTTCGTCCTCGAGACTAGGGTCCTTATCGTCGAGCTTTGTGGTGCCTCGTGACAAAGCATCCGCCACAGTTACTTTACCAGCTACGCGTTTTACTTCGACCTTGCATTTTGAAGTTGGAGAGGCCCATCTTAGGACTCGTGTGGATACATTAGTTTGCTTGAAAAGAGTGGTTTCAGTGGTTTATGATCCGTCGTTACTATCGTGTGAAACCGATATATACAGAAATGAAATTTTGTTGCTGCAAAAACCATTGCCAGCGTTTCAAGATTTGTAATATTTTAGTTTTTCTCGGCTTTCGATAATTTCTTAGAGGCAGGCTAGATTGTATGTAATAATTTATCTTCTTCCTGTTGGCATAGCACTGCGCCTGTACCATTTTACACGCATCCGTATAAATAACAAGAGCCATCTTCGGCGTGTATGAGATCCTGGTAATACTGGGGTTTCGGTTAGCTTTTGCTTGAGCTCTTCGAAGACCTTTTCCTCTTGTTCAGACCACCTCCAGCTTACTTTTAGGCTCATCGCAACTTGTACAGTTTTTCCGAAATTTTTGCAAATCTTAAAGTAAACTTCCTGTAACATGACGTCATCCCTAAGAAGGTCCTTACTTCAGCCACATTTCGTGGTCTCGGGTAATCCTTTATCTTGTTTATTTTGTTTGGATCCATCACCAAACTATTTCGATTTATCACATTTCCCAGGAAGCTTACTCCGCCTCTAGAGAATTCGCACTTCTGAGCCTTCAACCTCAGCCTTGTTTTTCTCATATCCTTAAACACAAGTCCTAGCACTTCATAATGCCGCTCAATGCCGCCATCATACGTTGAAGCCTCGCAGGGTTTGTAGAAAGACCGAACGGGAACAGTTAAATTGGAACAGTCCCTCGCTGTACGTGAAAGCGGACTTTAGCTTCGCACTATCTGACAGTTCGATTTGCCAGTAAAAAAATCTAAATCCAGGCTGAGAATACCTTCTTTCTTCATAAATTTTGCCAAACCGTGTCTATGCTGGGCATGGGGTATGCATCCAATTTGTCACCTTGTTCAATGCTCTGTAGTCTATGCACAGACGAAGCGATCCATCTTTCTTACGCACCAACACTGCCGGTGAGGCCCATTCCGATTGGCTTTTTTCTATCACATCCCTTCTCTCTACTACGTTTTTAATTATATTTTCGATTTCTTTTCGAGTTCCCATAGGCACCGGCCTAGTTTTCTGCTTGATTATTGTCGCCCGTATCAATCTCATGAGTGACAAGTAGCCGTATTCATGAACGTTCTCGGGAACATTTATGGCTTCCTGCGGGAGCCGACCTCGTCGGGAGATGGAAATGCCTGTTCATGAAACGAATATGAACATGAAAACCAACCGCGTACCGGGAGGCCGGGAAGGGAATGGCGCGATGCGGAAAGATCTCGCTTACCTTTCTGCTCCCGTCGCTTCATGAGTACGGCTACAGGTCTGTCGGCGTCAGCTCCTTATCTCTCACTGCGAAGATATCCGCGAACTCTTCCAACATGGACATCAGCGCTGGAGTCAGATTATTCTTCCCTTTTAGTATGTTTTTTAACGTTTGCAGCCTATTCGGTTGTTGTCCTACGCTGTCCAATATATCAGATTCCTCTGAAGTCATCCTCACTTTGAATTCTTCGTCGTTTCCAAATTTTCCCACTACTTGACTCTTTTGTGATACCTATACCTCATATGCTGTATTTGTTACTAGAATATCTGTTGTTCCATCCCCTGAGGCCTTACAGCATCCATGAACTAGTGCACTGTGATTCGACCAGAACATGCAATCTTCTGATAATCCCGATAGCCTTACAAGTTTGGAAGATCTTGGCGATATGGAAGTTCCCGATTGCACTACAGCCTGTATTCGCTCCTAGTTCGTACTGTTGTCGTTCTCATCCTCGCTTTCTTGCTGATTCTATTTGTCATAAGTGCATTTTCTTTCAAGTACAAAAGCTTCCAGAGCGTTCGTTCCTCGAATTATGACATGATCCTGCCCTTCGCCTACATAAAATGCAATCCATTTCTTTCTGCCATTTAGTCCTACTTCCATCCTGATTGTAACAAGGAACATCATTTGCTCGCCTGAAGCGTTTCTCACTATGGCCCCTAACTAGAGATTCTCCTGTCGTACGCGACCACGTCCACCTCACGCGCAAGGCGAATGAGAGAGAGGAACAATTGACGTTTCCGACCCTGTATGAAACAGTGCTTTTATCTTTATATCCATAAGGTCGAATATTATCAGTGACTTAGGTCCAAAAAGCTCTCTACCTGTCACATCCGAGTTGCTAGCTAGCGAACTATCCAGCAAGTTCTCCAACAAGGTTGAAAAAAAGGTTTGCCCGTCTGGCACTCCACTATTCACAACTTTGATAGGTCGCTCTTGTCTAGTAGCTCCTCGGTAGTCCTTATCCTCATGTCCTTTTTTTGCAACAGTTAGAACACTGCAGTTACTCCCTTCATCGGGCTCTCTACAGGGTTTTGCTTCGATTCTGGTGCTCTAAGTCCCTCTGTCCCGGACCTACTCGTCGCTTCTAAAATGTACGGCTGTCGCACAGAAGTAATCTGTTTTCCGCCACTACCCAGGCTTTTTTGTCTTCCCGTTGCCTCTTTCCTGTAGCAAGGCACGCGACACCTAGTGCTATCATGCTTTTGCAGTGCCACCTGCCATTTTCCTATGACTTTCTAATCTAAGCGCAACTTTAACTTTTTCATGCACCAGGCTCCTGTTAGTGATTTCAATTTCTTAAGCGATACAATAGCTGCCCTCCCATTTAGCTAATTGTCTAAACAGGATCTCTGCTTTTTGCAGCGACACATTCTCCGGAGGGCATCAGGGTATGCCCGACTGAATACAAGACAAAACTCGGCATTGATTTGCTCCTCTCTCATGGTTAGTGTTGATAGTTGTGTCGCACTCTCCATTTGAGCCTACTTTTTTCCTTTCCGTCATCGCCCATACAATTCCATCAAAAGTGTCTTCTTTAGCAAAAAGGGTTTCGTGCAGGGTTGAAGTATATTTTCTCAAAAAGCTTTCAAACAGTTGTGCCCTGCTTCTATCGTCTCACATTGGGCTTGGATATTTAACGGAAAACACGGTTACGAATCTCTTAATGCTATGCTTCTCTCTAGCATCAAACGGCGACGCTTCAGGTGGCGAGCTGAGTTTCATTCACTCGATAAATGGGTTAAAGCCATTATTGCTACTTGACGTGCCCTCGCTCTTACAACTTTTCATTTGACGAGTGGGCGTACCTGTGCCCAACGTAGGTACCGCGTCCCCTTTTCGAATTCGTTCTTTTGTGACTTCCATGAGTACATGTGGATCCCACTCGTTTAGCCTCAGGTCACAGATTCCTGAAATAGACTTCCCTCCATTATTCGCTTCCTATGGCCGATATTTTAAAATCCCACCCGGAATGTTCAATCTCAATTAGCACACCATTACGCTCCATGCATTCCGCGACGGGAACCGGTCCGGTGATGATCAACTGCTCCGCGCTGCTCGTCCAATCTCGCATCTCTTATTGGTCAACTTGAGTTATTAGCGTTTTTTTGTATCCTCCTGCTCCAGCATTCTTTCTGCCAGATGCTGTACACTTTCTAGTAAGCTATCGCTTTCACACCTTAGAACACTACTCAGCGCTTCCACTTTTTGGGCATCCATCATGGTTTTATTCGAAAAATCTTCCAACTGACTATTTTATAAGAGCGACTGGCCGCGCCGCTCCCCAAATTGACGCGCCGCGCCGCGACGGGAGTATAAAAGGCGCCTAAGGCGTCAACCCAAAGCTCACTTATTCTTTGATCGGTGGAGAGCCTTGAGCGTTACCCAACTTCCGCAAACACGAGGACCCCTGCAGTGTCACCGAACCTAAAAAAATTCTTCTAATAACAATTCAACTGATTGGGGTACGACACCCAGATCAGATCAGGGCCTCCACTCCTGTTAAATCCACCCCTGTTAAACCAAGCCACATTTTAGGACGACGGCACGAGGACGGCTCAAGAGCCATCTGACATGGGAGGCCATGAACTTCTCCCAAAGATTCTCAACGTGACCTATATGGCCTTGTAGAGCATCGGATCATCGGATCACAGAACTGTGTTTCATCTTTGCCGAAAATGGCAAAAAACGGCATTACTTCAGGGAGGGCTGATGGGGGATAAGTGACACCTGGAATAACCCTCCCGTGCTCTGGACGTAACTTGCAAAAGGCTAGGAACTAAAATTAAAGTTTGGTTATAGTAGATGATAATTAACTAACTTAACTGATTCCTAGACGAAGCTGCACTGTGCATTCAAGGGATTTATTCGCATCGATGGTGGCAGCGATCTGATGATCGAGTGCAGCGATGCGGACTTTCGGAAAGGGGACGAGGGTTCGATTCCGGAAGGTTTGGTGATTTGCTAGGTGATCTGTTCCCACTTTTACAAAAGAAGAGTACATTTTTTCTTCGGTAAGATACCGTGTTATTGGGTAGCGGTGAATAAGGGTTACGAGGTGGTGACCACCGATTTCACCCTGACTTCGGACATTGCCTTTGGGAATTATTAAAGCTACCGACCACAAATCTGCCATATTTTGCTAGATTTTTAGTTTTCTTGCACTATTTTGCATATCAAAGTCAAAGGTTGGAGAATAACACTGAAGAAGACCACATTGGAGAAGGACTCGATTCTACTAACGAACCAGATTTAGTCACCCATATCTACTGTGACCTGCCCGAAATTTCAAAAACTTATCATATCCTTGATCAGCACCCAAGTAATCACCATGGTCAATTTTTGAGCGAAATTTTTCCGTTCGACGTCTTCTCGACCTTTGGAGCCGTGAAAGGCAGCAGTGCCGGTTTATCCTGTGCACACTTGTTTACTTATACATACCCATAGTAACTTCTGCCTCGATTGCTTTACGGAAATTGGTTGACAGATTTGTGATCTGCATCCCAAATAACCTACAGATGAATTTGGGACAAAGTTTTTTCGACCTCGAGTTAAGGGAGTGAGTGCAAGCACTCCTATCTGCAATGCCACTACCCCTCTCCCGTAAGTGTACACGAGAGTGGTAAGGAAGAAACACACAGCAAGGCGAGTTGGATAAAATATGTTGCACTTGGTAACAGCTGAAATAGTGAAAGTTTCGAGAAGAATGAAAAAGATCTACAAAGAAATTCGAAGGACGATGAGCATGTCTTGATGATGGGACAAGTCAGTATATGTCGATCGTGTTAGCAAATGAAGTGACATCGAGAAACGTTTCCAAAACTAATTGAGAACATTTCAAAGTGGTCATAAAGGGACAGCATCTGAGAGTGCTTCCTCAGCGAGGCAAGCGTGGTTCAATGGGCGTGCGACATCCACAACACAAAACCAGCTTCTTCCACATCTGACACAAGTTGAAAGCAGGTTTAGGAAGCGATGAAGGAACCTACGGAAGCCAAAATGTACTCTTCATTTGCAAAAATGACAGAAGTCCAACCAGCGCCGCAGAAACCCAACCCCCTGGATCGAACCCTCGACCCCTCCCGCAGGTCCGCTTCGCTATCCTACCTCTCACCGATTCGTAGCGGACGCCGTTGCGAATGAATCACTTTAATGCATACCTTAAATTCGTCTATCAAGGGCAGGAAGTTATCGTACTCCTACAATCCAACTTTAGTTTGAGCTCCAGACCTTTTGTAAGTTAAGTATAGAGCACAACACGACCATTTCAGTGTCACTTTTGCTTTGTCAGCCTGCCCTGAAGTGATACCGTTTTTTGCCATTTTGGGATCAAACAGTGGTCCGTAGCAAAAACGAAACACAGTTCTGTGATCCACGTCCAATGCTCTACAAGACCATTTAGGAAACGTTGTGAATCTTTTGGGGAAGTTCATGGGCCTCCCTTGTGAGGGAAAGGTGGGTTGTAGAATTGTACAAACAAATGGGTGGCAGGTGCCGTAAAATTCTGATGACAACTAGAACTAGAGACAATTCCACCGTTCTCAAACTTCGTTTTTTTATTAACATAAGCCAAATAGTTCGGCAACTGGAACTAGAGAGCCGCCTTTACTCAGGCGTCGGTTTCTGTCAAACCAAGTCGTATTTTACGACGAGGGCAGAATGCAGGAGATCCAGAGCCATCCCCCAGACATTGAGCTGTAGGCTTATAAATACCTAATTCAGCAGCAGGATTCCTCTACTGCTATGATTATCTAGATTTGACAAACTAGAATTCTTAACTAGAGTTCCTGGTTCTTTATCCTTTCGTTTTTGTTGCATGCCCTAAATTTTATTTTAATTTTCAAAACCGTTTGGATGTGAACTATGCATCTGAATCACGGGTGGAATCCAGAGTCACAGTTCGGGTTCCAGAGTCCTCCTTGATATGTGCAGGAGAATAATCGATGCATGCACATTTGACGTAGTTTGAAACATCTTCTCTGCTTCCTCCTAGTGAATTAATTTCATACCAGAGTGCGCTCGCTGATTCTGGATTCTTATTCTTTAATGCTAGTTTTATTTTGGGACGTCGTAATGTGTTTGAGGTTTTTCCCTGCGGCACTTCTTCAACCTAGATTGTCACAATTGTCCAGACTTGTGGCTTCTGTGGCGTTGTAGATTTATGCATCGCACCAACCGCTCCACGTAACCTGATCAAATCTAGTCGGAAATCTCTTATTTCGAGTATGCAAAGATTGGCAGTAATAACCCATTCTTTGCTGATGTCTTGAGGGCGAGTTAAAGCCTCAAAATTGTAGAACTTGAGGGATCAAGCTGAGCGCTTTGAGATATCACGCCGTTGCTGCAGCACTGTATAGGGCAAGGCATGGATGATGCAATGGCAAACATGTTGCGCTATAATAATCTGCGATTCTATTTTCGCTCTATATTGTCGTTTTGTAATCCTTCAAGTTTATTCGAGCTTCGATAAGGAATGTAACCGACGCAGTGCTCCTCATAGTTACGACTTGCGATTCAAAACTCTATCGTTTATCGTAATCTTCGACAATTGTGACTGATGCGCCACACTGTCTTCTTTCTGATCGTGAGTTACACTATCGCTCTGAGAAGGCAGTGGATGATCCGATCTGCTATAAAGCAATGACACTACTGATCTAGCGACGCCTTACTGCGTTACCTATCCACGAAAATCGTGTTTCCACGAAACAAGATGTGACAGTGTGCCAAATACCTGCTTTAGTTAAAAAAATGCCTATCCTGTCGAAACATGCTTATCCTATCTTATCCTATCCTATCATGTTCTGCCTATTCTACAATATCTGCAGAAATATTCCTATTAGGATAACAACTTTTAACTAACCAGTCAACTTTATCAAGTGTTCAAAACAAGTAAGACATTACTTTTAGGATGAGGGCACGAGGACTGCTCCAGAGCTGTCGCCGAGAAAGGTGAGATGAATGCTCAGCCCAACATCGTCAGTGGCCTTCAAACAGTGCATGGCGATGAATCTTATTTCAATATCGCTAACGGTCCCCACTTTTAAGGATGAGGGCACGAGAACTGCTCTAGAGCCATCGCCGAGAAAGGTTAGATACTCTCAGTTACTATGCCTGCTGAAACTGCACTGCTATTCACTGAATTCAGTTTTTTTTTCATTTAAGGATCAATACGTGGGAACAACTACTCAGCAATCACCAGGAACCGTATGTAGCTTTCCTAATACCCTTTGTAATTGCACGCAAGTTTCTCTTAATTGCACACTGCTGCATTATTTCTAGGTTCTATATAGGCTTTTTTTTAAGAGAACAGCAAGGTCACCATCAAGAAGGACTAGAGAAAGAGTTACGGAGATTACAAAAACTCGCACGATCGAAAGGATAATAACTGTAATGTTTCCTTTTTTCTGTCGTTGATCAGGGTATGGTGTCTGGCAAAAACTATCACATAGTTCGAGTGTTCACTAAAATCTTGCAATGGCAAATGCTTCACCTTAATCTGTTACCGAAAATGAGATCTGTGCCAAACAAGTGTTAATAAAAACTACTAGATGTGAACAACCTACAGCTGTCGCGGGAAAGAGACAGCATTTCCTTGAAATTCAATGCTTCTATTGCACAGATGGGAAGGCGCAGACACATGTTGCGGAGTGGTGTGAGTGCTAGGATTTAAGCGGGCGAATGAGGACTCACAGCGAAAGCACTGTGTGCTGTTTTTTTTTCAACGTTGCTCCTAACCAGGAGTTTTCCTGGTGAGGAGTTTTCCTTCAGTTTCAGGGTTCATTGAGGAGGTAGATGTCATTCACTGCCATGACATAGCTTTCATCACTTATTTGTTTTCAAGGATACCCGCAAAGAGGATATCCGCACAAATTCGATGAAGGGGCGTAACTATAACATGAGTTCGGCTGCTCGTTCTGTTGGATACATAGAAGATGGCCAGACTTTCCATTATTAGCTTCAGAGTTACTACTGTTGCCATTAGATTGCTTTACTTTCTTCTATTTTCACTCATATCCATGTACACGCCTTCACGGTAAGCCAACAGGTCTGTGCTACCTTGTTGAGTGGCTAATGAGTCGGTCCCACGACAGAGTCGTGGCGATGCGTTTTGCAGAGCGACACGAAAGGGCAAGGAGTTCTCAGTGCTCATCGCATTGCTTCACGCTCTGCAAGACTGCGACGGCAATCCACTCAGGATCAACGCTAAACATCGCGCGCCGCGACAGAAAGTAAGCCATTTCGGTGATAGACCAGGGAAGCCATCGCGCATGCCGGCAGCCACGCGTCTGCGGTAGCGGAATTTGCTTTAACAATTGGGTCACTCGCGGCAGAATTCTCATAAAGCGCCTCTTGGAAGCATTCCCCGGCCTTAGTCAGCCTACGCTGGAAACTATGGACAGAGCCGTGAGTGCTATCAATTCAACTCATTGTTACTCATGAGTGGCAATCGCGTATCTGTATCTTTCGGCTGTTTGGATTCCAATAGAGCTTAATTTCTCTAGAATCTTTAATGAAGGAAGCGGAGTACAAATTCAGACTTCAGGAAAAGCATTTTCCTCAAATCTTTAGGCGATTGGACTGTGAAGTGGTAACGGCAGTGTATGATAAGAGTATAGCATGCCTCAATAAATTTCTCAGACATAATGTCAAAAATAGAAGAAACTTTTTTGCTGCAGCCCAATCTTACTTTGATACTTACTTTGATACTTTGATGGTCCTTTTGTCGGCTGGAGGTCTTTTCAGCGGGGACCACAACTCTTCCAGACCGCTAGATCTCTGGCTGCTTGCATCCACTGAGGCAGACTCCGCTGTCTGAAAGATCTTGAGAATGAGTCTGCCCATCGCGTTGGCAGTCGTCCCAGTGGTCCCTTATGGTCTCTCGGGAGCCACTCTGTGACACGGAGACTCCACCTATCGTCCTTTCGTCGAAGCCCGGCCCTGCGATATTTGGACTTCTTCATGTACTGCAGCGGGTCTGCTAACTGCGACTTCTCCCTTAGCTTCAAACTTCGTAAGCTTTCTTGCCATTGCTGACGAAGGCTTGTCCTTAGAATACATCTCTCCAGTGCACGATGCGTAGTTTGCATCGCTCTGGCGATTGTCTTGTTGTCGGGACAGGCTTCCGTCGCGTAACACATCGCAGGCAGTACAGAGGCGTTGAATATCGAGGCCCTGAGGCCGGCATCCTTGACCTGATCGGTGACTTCGCGAATCGAACTGAAGGCTGCCCATGCTGCGCGTCTCCTGCGGGCGATTTCAGGAGCGAGGTCGTTATGCATGTTCAGCTCTCTTCCCAGATAGACGTAGGAGTCGACCTGTTGTAGAGCGACTCCATTTAGCCTTGCGAGTCCCGTGTCACGTGGTTGACCATAAATCGTGGTTGACCATAAATCCAATGCAATCTTCATACCAGCCACATTGAGCTCGTTCAGCATTTCCTCGACTTCTGCCGAGCTGGTAGAGATCAGAACAATATCGTCGGCGAAGCGAAGGTTGCTGATCCGTTTACCGTCCACAAGATAGCCTTTATCGTCCCAGTTCAAGACCTTCATGGCATCCTGGAGTGCCGCTGTGAATAGCTTTGGAGAAATCGTGTCTCCCTGCAGTACTCCTTTCCCAATAGGAATCCTAAGCTTCCGATCGAACAATTGGATGGTAGTCGATGTGTTGGAGAAGCATTCGTCGAGAAGTCGGATGTAGGGCGATGCTATACCAGCATGCATAAGCGCGTTTAGAATGGCGTTGATTTCCACGAAACCCTACTTGCTCCACTGGCTGATACTCATCCAAGCAACGCTCAATACGATTGAGCAGTATCTTGGTGAAGATCTTGTAGACAACCGAGAGAAGACTGATGGGTCGATAGTTGTTGATATCTTAACAGATCTGTGTAGAATTCTTGAACGATGGCCTCCATCGCTCTTCAAGACGTTTGCGTTGTTCCATCATTATCTACAAGGGCTGACATTATTGCCTTCTGGAGCAGAGATCTCGTTTGCAGCGCTTTATGCTTGAACCTTTCCCAGCGGCTTCTAACAGCTTCAATCTTCTGTAGGCTTGAATGGTCTCCTTCACTGCAATTCGACAGGCCTTCGAGATGGTGACTTTTTTCAGATGGAAAGCATTAGGATCCAGTTTGACAGCTCTTCTTTGCTCCAAGAGCTTAAGCATGTGCGCTGAGTCTTGAAGCAGACGGTGATATGGCTTTTGAGCTGCTAGCACATTTCAACAATCCTTTGGAGAGAAGATCGTAGTCTTCCGATGGATCTCCAAGAAGATTCCAATCGTACAACTTTATTGCATATTCCAACTCCTCACACTTGAATGTGGGGATCCTCACCGGTGCCGGTTTATGAGTGTCACGCTTGAACATCCTTTTTTTGAGAGTCAGCTTCGTACGGACAAGACGGTGATCCGAGCCGGTGTCAAACGAAGGCAGCACGGAGATGTCGGACAGACTCCAGCGTCTGTTTGTAAGAACATGGTCGATCTACGAACGTGTTTCTCCACTTGGGTTTTCCCTGGTCCATCGTCGGTTTGAAGGCTTCTTAAACATAGAGTTTCCATGGTAGAGACGACACGCGGATAGGAAGTCTACCTGGCGCTCTCCGTTTTCGTTCCTTGAGGAATTTCCATGTGTTCCTAGCCTCCATTCGTCGTGATTATTCGTACCGACGATAGCGTTAAAGTCACCAACGACAACTTTGTAGTAGCTCTTCTCGTCGTTGACAGTCCTTTCGAACAGCTTGTAGAATTCCTCCTTTTCTTCATCTGTGGCCGCAGATGTTGGAGCATATCCATTTATGATGGAGATGGTTCCTTGATCTTTGGTTTCCAGACGAAGAACAGCTACTCACGGACTGATGATCTTGTAAGAGTCTACTAGGTGGTGCACTGTGGAATTGATGAGAAATCCAACTCCGCCAATATTCTTTCTGTCCACCTTTGCTCCGTTAATGAGAAGCTCGTTGTGGTCGGTCCTTCTTATGGTTTCCGTTCTGCCTTTCGTTTCCTGCAGGGCGATAACGTCGTATTTGATGTTGTGGCTTCTGTAAAGCAGTGTCCGAAGATCCTGCTCAGATGCGATCGAACGACAGTTATAAGTGCAGACGAATAGGCAGTTTCCGTGTCGTGGTGGGAGGGAGTTTCCGGTAGTCCGATTCCAATGACGCCTGGTAGTTTAACTCCGAGATTAGATGGCCCCTCGCCGGAGGTGGATGCAACCGACGTCGTAGAAGTCCACCTCCGGCGCGCGGAGGAATGAGGCGCGGATTTAGCTGTTTGAGCCATGGCGGTGGTCTGGTTACTCACATGTTCCTGGCCAGGGATACATGAGAGCCGCCCATACACGACAAAGCATCGTGTACTGCGTGACCATTTGTGCCGTTAGCCATCACTAAGTGATGTTCACCCCTTCACCGCGGTGAGGTGGCACATGAAGGGGCAGCCCAATCTATTGAAGCTTAAGAAGAAATTATAGAAACGTATTCATGCTAAGAAATTTTTTCACTCCAATCGTCATATGAGTGTTAAGGAATCCTTTAAGCATCGCGAATGTGGTGAGGCGCATGATGTGCCTCGATATTAAGGTTAAAGCAAGACATTACCATGTCTAGTCTCAATATCGGTATCTACGTAAATACTTCATGTGTCTCGCTGTAAAGTCTTTTTAATATGCCACATTGTGGGTTAGGTTAGTTAACAGGTTTGTTAGTTAGCGCTGTGACACCGCTCCTATCTTACTATATTCGACTCCGCGTTAAAGTTAGGATTGCACCATGTGGTCCCATAGCTTACACGATCTGCGCTTGATCAATAGTGTAAATGTCATACACTCGTGATTTTCAATAAACGTTGGATGAATTTTTTCGATAAGCCGAGCTGCATCTCCAACTTGTTTCGCAAGTTTGTCTTTTACCATGCTGCAAATACTATAGCCACAGTACGAGATGCTTAGTGGCCAAGTTGAACAGCCATTCTAGATATTTGTCGTTAAAAAGAACTCGTGACAGAAATAACCTCACGATTCATCACCAACATATCTATTTACATATGACATATTCGTTTCTTCTTTCTAGTCATAGTACCACATTGCGATCCCGATAATTAGTCGATGGTTATCAATTTCTATTATAATATGTGGCTTTACTACTGCAAGAAACAGTAGATTAAAATCTTTATTTCTTTTTCAACTAGCGCTATAGCACTTTGGGGGGAGGGGGGGGGGGGGCGTTCTATGCTGGTCGTGGGCGCCGCGGCTGCCTGGTTGCCTGTTGTTAGCTGTGGCGTCATCTCCTGCTTGCCGTCACGCTGTGAGACCAGTTGCGCACGCAGCGGACAACGGCCCGACGGAGCCCTTCGTTGGCGGCCCGACAGACACAGGTCGGTCAGATTTGCTGGGACTGCAGTCAATAAGATATTCAGAGGGTTTGCAAAACCTGTGCTAGCATACGCGTTGGTGTGAAACAAACGTAGCTCTACAACAGAATTTCGAGCTCCATCTAATGAGCTCTACAAGCTTATAAATGCTGCCGTTCTCGCAATATTCTTCAAATTTGAAACTGAAGAATAATTCGTGGCAAACCTCCGTGGCAACCAAGCTGTGAAAGGTATATTTGCAGGCTAAAATTTCGAACAAAATTCAACTACGTCGTCTAAATATCTTCCTGAAGAGATCCTTTTTTAAAGAAAAAAATTGTGTGTATAACAACGTTGGAGACATGTCTCCATGCTAACATTCTACGCAGAATTCAATTACGAATTTTATGTTCACAAAAACAGTGCCTCAACAAAAATGTACACTGTTTGAAAGGTGAAACTTTGCTCAAAAAGAGATACTGAAGGACTTGGTGGCTCATATGAAAGCTTAAGAAAGTAGAAATTTTCTAAGAAATGAGAGGTATGGGCTGCTCCAAGCACTCGACTGAAGCCTTGCATTTTATACTCGATTGATTGTTTTCGCTTGAATACTTATTATAGTTTCTTCACAAGGTGACAGTCTTGATTGATGTGAATTTCTCTAAAGGTTGGCAAGCTATTTAAAAAACACCACGGCTTGCGAAAAATGCGGGGCATCCTAAAAATGCATGTACTATTTGAGAGATTCTAACCTTGGTGCTAGTGAAGCTTTTGAAGATGTTTGAAACTCATATGAAAGCACGGGGTAGCGAAATTTCTGTGGCGTGCAAATAGTAAAGATTGCGCCATGCACTCGACTGAAACCTTGCATTCCAAACTCGATTGATTGTGCATGGACTGACTGCTTGTTAAAATCCTGTTACTACTTGGCCACACTAACCTGTGTTGCGCCTCTTTTAATGTTGAGAAATCGACAACTGTGTGCGTGAAAGACACGAGTCATGTGAGATTATTGATTGCACAATTTATCCCTTTCGCTCTAATAACCCTCTCCACGTATCTGATCCCGTAACAAGAATCAGGTCTGGCTCTAAGTTTTTCTTCGATGAGCAGAAGTTTATCATGAAGTGCCACTGGAAGTTAAAAGAAAGAAAAGAAAACATCACACAAACAGACGATTCAACGATACCCTGTATTGACTGTGGAATGGAGAATTGGTGCTACTTCACTATATGGGCTATTTACAGAGGTAATGACGGTGGTAAACAAGGATTGATTATGTCCTACCCACTGGTTCCAGTGTTTGGTAGCAGCGAGCAAGGAACTATAATCATAACCTCAGCCCCTCGAGGCACTGCCTCAAGGCTCGCTAGAAGCAAGCAAGGACAATTAATAAACATGACCTCGATCCCCTGGAGGCACTGCCAGGGCTGAAGTTTCGGACCTCTTGATTGACATCCACAAAGAATCGATAATTTGATCAATATTGATTGATGGCGATCAAGACTTTAAAGGCAATCTTCATATTCGTGTTCAGCGCACTCGATTACCCCCAGAGCTGAAGCACTGGACCGCTGAATGACATCCACAAAGAATCGCTAATTTGATCAATACCGATTGATGGCGATCAAAACTTTAAAAGCAAACTTCAGATTCGCATTCAGCGACCTGGATTACCTTCAGTGCTGACATTTTGGACCGTTGAATGACATCCACAAAAATACATACAACTCTTTTATATATACATAATAGGATAAGATATCAATTTCGTGATTGAATTACGTTACGTAGAATGTTGGCTTGGAGACGTGTCTCCAACGGTGTGATGCACACAATTTTTCATTCAGAAATTGAGCTCTTCTGGAAGGTATTTAAACGACGTAGTTGAATTTTATGCGAAATTTTAGCCTGGAAATATACCTTTCACAGCTTCGTCGCAGGTTTGCCACGAATTATTTTTCAGTTTTAAATTTGAAGGATATCGCATCAATGGCAGAATTTATAAGCTTGAGGTAGAGCTCGAAATTCTGATGTAGAGCTATGTTTTTTCACACCAACATGTGAAACATCATCTCTACACCGGTTTTGTAAACCCTCTGTACATCTTATTGACTGCAGTCGCAGCGGATCTGATTGACCTGCGTGCTCCGCTCGTCCGTCGGGCCGTCGTCGTAGAGCCGCCGACGACGGCCTCCGTGTGGCCGTTGTGCGCAGCGCGCGCGACGGGTGTCACAGCGTGAGCGGAGACGGCGAGCAGGGGATGACGCCGCAGCTATGGCCACCTGGGCGCGCGGCCGCGGCGCCCACGAACAGCCGCTACGCACCCCTTTGTGAGAGCGGTTACCCACAGTGCTTAAATGATTTGCTTTCACAGAAGTAAGTGAAATAACAATGGAAAAAGTAGAGGGAGTAGAACAAATACTGCTCCAAGGGTGGAGAAATGCCAGTACCATATTATCATTATGCTTTGAAGCGCACTCGTTGTGTGCTACTACATACTGTACCTTCTAATGCTTTCTGTCTTGTTCCGACCACACATCCGCTTTCGTTTCGGCTCGATGCTATTTGAACGAAAAGCGGATAGTGTCGTGTAGTATCATGCAGTAGAATACCCTACTGGTATATGCTGTTGGTGGTAGAGAGGCTATATGTTGTTACAGGATGTTTTGTTGCGATCAAAACGCTTGCGCTAGACGGGACTCAAACCAGCATCTTCTGCTTTCCGCGCAGCGATGTTCGCCTCACACCCCTGACAGACCTCGAAGATATCGCGAATGTTACGTGCGGTCAAACAGCGCCGATGGTGTAAGGTGACCATCACTGCTCGGAAAACAGGAGGTGTGGGTTCGAGTCCTGCCTGGCGCAAGAGCTTCGTTCGCAACAAAACATCATGAAACAACATGCAGCCTCTCTACCAGCCGCTCCAGGTTTAACTAAATGTGATAAAACATCCCTACTGGTTTTTAAGAAGTTGGGAATTTTATGGTCATTCATATAGATTCATCCTTGAGATGCTGTGTGCTAAGAGGCGATGCTGTAAAATAAGGCAAGAAGCCGTTCAGAAAAGCCCTTTCGAAATTTCATTAAAATAAGAATAAAATAAAGCACAGCCTCCAGAGGTCATAAGCTAATATTACAAGTTTGGTAATTAATTGATTAGGCGCCTTGACGTTGTACTGAGTATCTTGGTAATGATATAGTGATCATTATCTATCGTGAGCCCTTAGTTTTCTTCTCGTTTAAAGAGTTCCTCGTTAAGCGAAACAGTTTGCAGGAGGAAGTACCAACCACGGCGAGAGAGCCATCACTTAAACAAGTGAGCTTCTACTACCTCTACTATCTTTTTACCTTTTTCCATCGAAAGTGAAGATAGGGAATGTGCTGGAGTAAAATAGATGCAGCTAGTGATAACTGTGCTCTGTGCTGACTGTGCTCGACCGCATAATGACACAGAATCAACACCAGTCTCTAACAGCATGCGCATTAGCGTTATGCCGCTCATTCCGTTCTTGGGGAGAGCTTTCATGTTCAGACACCATGTTTCTGTAATCTGCGAAAAAATCGCATTGCAGAAGAATTCAGCACACATTCCTGCTTTTCGCCGTTCTGCTGTACTATCCACTGCGCCACCAACGTTCGACCTCTTGTAAAGAGCGTTTCCGCGTGCTAGTCCACCTTTGTGTGCGTAAAAACCGGGATCTTTTCTTGAGCAAATCAAGAACAGAGCAGAACATAATGAGCAAAACGTAAGTTGCTCCGTAACTCCGCTCTTAGAACACATCTACTGATAATTAACTCATATCTACTATCTGCACTAATAGCTTCAACACGTTATATGCATCATATCTCAAGATGCTAAGGCTCGTATCCTACTTTAATTCCCCCGGGATGTAATATTTTACGCTGGGAGGTGTCGCGTGAAGAGGTGCGTTGGCGTGATGCTGAGAGCAGGTGGAGGCTCTCAACTGTTTAATTTGATCGTGCTGGAATCGGGTGGTGTACGATCGTTTATCGGCCAGGGGCCGGGTTCTTCAACGACTTAGAGCAGTTTCACGGAGAATATGACAGCGGAATCCCTGATAGCGCGGCTTATCAAGCGATGTGGTGAACGATAAGCCTCGTTATCTGAGTTTTCCGCTGCGAACTCTCTGTTAGGCCTATGGCATCTGGCATACCTCCGAGTCGCTCCAGCGACTGGTCGCGGCGATTGTGTTGCCAGGGTAGCTACGCAGTTCGCAGCTACCCGCGCAAAACTTTCGCCGCGACCAATCGCTGCAGCAACTCTGAGGTATGCCAGATCCCTATGTCATGCATTCGCTCACCCCGAGTGAAGCCTAATGATGGGCTCCCATATCGACTCATGGCTTTGCTCGATTGATATGGGAGCTTATCATTAGGCTTCGCTCGGGGTGAGCAGTGGTATGACATTGTTCTTAAAGTTATGTAGGTCGTTGATGAATCCGACCCCTGCATACCTGAAGGCAGGACAAGGCGCACCACAGGTTCATTCCGAGCGTGATATTGAAGACAGTAAAAGTCGTAGATGACGTCCACTGCCCTGTTGGAAACGGTGGAGTTTCACCGAGCGTCAAAGATTGGTCATCTTGGCCTGAAACTCGCAATGTTCCGACAGGCATTGCTTATAGTTTTTGTTAATACTGAGCCAACACGAGGTTCTTAAAGTATACCTTTGCCTGGAATTACGTTTCGCCAGAACCATCAACTTCAGAGGCTATAATGGGTGGAAGCATTGTGATATGCAATTTACCACCAAGGATTTGCGTACTATAAGGAGTTCGACGTTAATCCATGGCCAAACCTAAAAATCTAGGAGTGTGAGATAACTCACTGAGTAATTCACTGGCTTAACAGCACAATCGCCCTCTTTTAGTGGGGTTGGTAGTGATGCCAGCATCCGCAGCTCCTGCCAACACTTGCACTTTTTCTTCCACAAGATCCTTGTTTGTTTTTTCCTCTCGTTTTTGTTGACGTCGTCCATGATGATATTTTTTCAATGACAGAAAAAGAAAGTGTAAGGTTCACAGGTGATGCACTTTAACTTCCCTGTATTTTGTGACTTTCTGTCTTTACTACGAGAATAGCAACTTGCGCATTCTTAAAACATTCAAAGCAGATCTAGCATGGTCTTTCTGAAACATGCACTGAGGGTGTCACTGGTTTACTCTCCCTTTTCGATAACATTGCGAATTTCAGGACGAAGGAACGGTGACTGCTCCAGAGCCAACATCAAGAAAGGTGAGTGGGAGGCCCAGTGGCCGCCAAACGTCTGGTTGATGGCTTCGCCCCCGAACCCCGTGAAGAGATGAATCTCTTTCTTCCTCTTTTCTTCTTTAGGCCTTCATATTTTCATTGCAGTAAAAAACTGGTATCACTATATAGAATAGTGCAGCAGGATATGGTGGGTAGGGACCCTTCACTGCTCCTATAAAGCCCATCCCCCTCCATCGCAAGTACTTGATTTATTCTCCGAGGTGCCCGTTCTCGACGTGTCGAGGAACATCTCATGAGAGTCCCAATCCGGTGCTTAATCTCAAAATCTTAATCAGAATTAATCGATATTGGTCGACAGTTAGGTTATTTTGTAGAATTTAAATAGATCTTAAGGCAATAGATCTCTTTACGAGCAAAATTGGACTTTGTGAACTGACAATGTTTTTTTTTTCAAGCAAACAACAACAAGCAACGTAACGAATGCAGAGATGAACCGGAGGATGATAATGATGACGAGAATGCGTGCACTTGAGTGGTGCCTCCAGCCGTAGACACTACTATTTCGGGGGTGACTGAGCAATGCGATACGACGGGGGGCCTCTTATCAGCGGTTGATGCAGACCAGCGGATAGCGTAGACGATGAATCCGACCCGTGGAGTTGACTAAAGCAGCTGATGACAGCCGATCGCACGTGAGAGCGCTACTACGGCGACACGCAGAGACGCGATGCAGATAGGTCGATGAAAGAAATGATGATGTGAACCTAAACAAGAACAAAACTCCTCAGCTGCAGCTAGCGCGACTACCGGAAAGGAAGTAGCTAACGGGTAGCACTAGAAGAGAATCCTCAAGAACGCTATGGCGGCACAGATGGATCCACACGGACACGAGCAGGAGACGCGGCGGGAAGCGGCACACTGGCACTCAAGGGTTACTCCTCCCTAGCGTAGCACGGCAGCTACGACGAGGCAGTGGAGGCGACGCGGACCACAAACACAGGCGTCCTACGGACCCTTGAGTGCAAGTGTGCCGCAACGGACGGAAGACGGCGGTGAACTCGCGACGTCCGGGAGCGACCTGGGACGTGGCGACGATGGCGCAAGATGCCAATCCAGAGGAGAAACGGCACACGAGCAGAATGAAGAATGGGCCTCTCCAGAACCTTCCCGAAGTTGGCGCGTCACAGCTGACGAGCGACTACTGCTGGTAGAGCCCTACTACGCTATAACGCTACCGTCCTGTTCCTATTCCAAACTCGACACAGCTTACTGTCCGACGGCAATAATACTCCTCCGAATCCCATAGTCAGTCACTCTTCCTACCGGAGTGAGAGCCAACCACGCACATGTGACACTGAGTCCCGATTCACGGGTCACCACCTTGCCACGACGTTTAGAACACTTCTGCACATCTGCCGAATACTGTGACCCGTATTTAAAAACCTGACGCACATTGGACGATATTGAGGGAAAATACTGGTCCCTTTATTCCCCCCCCCCTCCTGTAGAGGTCCCCCTCTATTGATCTCCTCCTACTGGTTCCCCTTACTAGGAATCCCTACGCAAGTTGGACGTCTGCAGCACGTCTTCTGAATCCTGACATACGTTGATCGACGTCTAGGGCACGCCTCCTGAATCCCTACGTACGTTGGACGATGTCTTGGCGCGCCTTCTGAATCCCTACGCTCGGCAATTAGGCGAGGCATGTTGACAGCTCATTATCTCCCACGAGCATTCTCACCCTCTCCCTAATTTCAATGAATTTCTATGATTTATGAATCCATAAATAACTTAGGTGTCCTCAAACACTATGAATAACTAGAATTTGAAGCTTCCTCGTTCATCGTTAACGCGTTGAGAAATTTCAGGACGACGGCACGAAGACCGCTCCAGAACCATCTCCGAGAAAGGTGGGTTATATGAATACTTAAATAATTTAGGTGACCTCAAACACTATGAATAACTAAAATTTGAAACTTCCTCGTTCATCGCTTAGGCGTTGCGAAATTTCAGGACGACGGCACGAAGACCGCTCCAGAGCCATCTCCGAGAAAGGTGAGTTATAGCTTTATAAATCCATAAATAATTTAGGTGACCTCCAACACTATGAATAACTAAAATTTGAAACTTCCTCGTTCATCGTTACACATTGCGAAATTTCAGGACGACGGCAGGAAGACCGCTCCAGAGCCATCTCCGAGAAAGGTGAATGATAGTTTTATGAGTCCTTAAATAATTTAGGTGACCTCAAACACTATGAATAACTAAAATTTGAAACTTCCTCGTTCATCGCTTACGCGTTGCGAAATTTCAGGACGACGGCACGAAGACCGCTCCAGAGCCATCTCCGAGAAAGGTGAATGATAGTTTTATGAGTCCTTAAATAATTTAGGTGACCTCAAACACTATGAATAACTAAAATTTGAAACTTCCTCGTTCATCGCTTACGCGTTGCGAAATTTCAGGACGACGGCACGAAGACCGCTCCAGAGCCATCTCCGAGAAAGGTGAATGATAGTTTTATGAGTCCTTAAATAATTTAGGTGACCTCAAACACTATGAATAACTAAAATTTGAAACTTCCTCGTTCATCGCTTACGCGTTGCGAAATTTCAGGACGACGGCACGAAGACCGCTCCAGAGCCATCTCCGAGAAAGGTGGGTTATATGAATACTTAAATAATTTAGGTGACCTCAAACACTATGAATAACTCGAATTTGAAACTCCCTCGTTCATCGCTTACGCGTTGCGAAATTTCAGGACGACGGCACGATGACCGCTCCAGAGCCATCTCCGAGAAAGGTGAATGATAGTTTTATGAGTCCTTAAATAATTTAGGTGACCTCAAACACTATGAATAACTAAAATTTGAAACTTCCTCGTTCATCGCTTACGCGTTGCGAAATTTCAGGACGACGGCACGAAGACCGCTCCAGAGCCATCTCCGAGAAAGGTGGGTTATATGAATACTTAAATAATTTAGGTGACCTCAAACACTATGAATAACTCGAATTTGAAACTCCCTCGTTCATCGCTTACGCGTTGCGAAATTTCAGGACGACGGCACGAAGACCGCTCCAGAGCCATCTCCGAGAAAGGTGGGTTATATGAATACTTAAATAATTTAGGTGACCTCAAACACTATGAATAACTCGAATTTGAAACTCCCTCGTTCATCGCTTACGCGTTGCGAAATTTCAGGACGACGGCACGAAGACCGCTCCAGAGCCATCTCCGAGAAAGGTGAATGATAGTTTTATCAGTCCTTAAATAATTTAGGTGACCTCAAACACTATGAATAACTAAAATTTGAAACTTCCTCGTTCATCGCTTACGCGTTGCGAAATTTCAGGACGACGGCACGAAGACCGCTCCAGAGCCATCTCCGAGAAAGGTGAGTTATAATTTTGTAAATCCATAAATAATTTAGGTGATCTCAAACACTATGAATAACTAAAAGTTGAAACTTCCTCGTTCATCGTTACGCATTGCGAAATTTCAGGACGACGGTACGAAGACCGCTCCAGAGCCATCTCCGAGAAAGGTGAGTTATAATTTTGTAAATCCATAAATAATTAAGGTGACCTCAAACACTATGAATAACTAAAATTTGAAACTTTCTCGTTCATCGTTACGCGTTGTGAAATTTCAGGACGACGGTACGAAGACCGCTCCAGAGCCATCTCCGAGAAAGGTGAATGATAGTTTTATCAGTCCTTAAATAATTCAGGTGACCTCGAACACTATGAATAACTAAAATTTGAAACTTCCTCGTTCATCGCTTACGCGTTGCGAAATTTCAGGACGACGGCACGAAGACCGCTCCAGAGCCATCTCCGAGAAAGGTGAATGATAGCTTTATGAGTCCTTAAATAATTTAGGTGACCTTAAACACTATGAATAACTAAAATTTGAAACTTCCTCGTTCATCGCTTACGCGTTGCGAAATTTCAGGACGACGGCACGAAGACCGCTCCAGAGCCATCTCCGAGAAAGGTGAATGATAGTTTTATCAGTCCTTAAATAATTTAGGTGACCTCAAACACTATGAATAACTAAAATTTGAAACTTCCTCGTTCATCGCTTACGCGTTGCGAAATTTCAGGACGACGGCACGAAGACCGCTCCAGAGCCATCTCCGAGAAAGGTGGGTTATATGAATACTTAAATAATTTAGGTGACCTCAAACACTATGAATAACTCGAATTTGAAACTCCCTCGTTCATCGCTTACGCGTTGCGAAATTTCAGGACGACGGCACGAAGACCGCTCCAGAGCCATCTCCGAGAAAGGTGGGTTATATGAATACTTAAATAATTTAGGTGACCTTAAACACTATGAATAACTAAAATTTGAAACTTCCTCGTTCATCGCTTACGCGTTGCGAAATTTCAGGACGACGGCACGAAGACCGCTCCAGAGCCATCTCCGAGAAAGGTGGGTTATATGAATACTTAAATAATTTAGGTGACCTCAAACACTATGAATAACTAAAATTTGAAACTTCCTCGTTCATCGCTTACGCGTTGCGAAATTTCAGGACGACGGCACGAAGACCGCTCCAGAGCCATCTCCGAGAAAGGTGGGTTATATGAATACTTAAATAATTTAGGTGACCTTAAACACTATGAATAACTAAAATTTGAAACTTCCTCGTTCATCGCTTACGCGTTGCGAAATTTCAGGACGACGGCACGAAGACCGCTCCAGAGCCATCTCCGAGAAAGGTGAATGATAGTTTTATCAGTCCTTAAATAATTTAGGTGACCTCAAACACTATGAATAACTAAAATTTGAAACTTCCTCGTTCATCGCTTACGCGTTGCGAAATTTCAGGACGACGGCACGAAGACCGCTCCAGAGCCATCTCCGAGAAAGGTGGGTTATATGAATACTTAAATAATTTAGGTGACCTCAAACACTATGAATAACTCGAATTTGAAACTCCCTCGTTCATCGCTTACGCGTTGCGAAATTTCAGGACGACGGCACGAAGACCGCTCCAGAGCCATCTCCGAGAAAGGTGAATGATAGTTTTATCAGTCCTTAAATAATTTAGGTGACCTCAAACACTATGAATAACTAAAATTTGAAACTTCCTCGTTCATCGCTTACGCGTTGCGAAATTTCAGGACGACGGCACGAAGACCGCTCCAGAGCCATCTCCGAGAAAGGTGGGTTATATGAATACTTAAATAATTTAGGTGACCTCAAACACTATGAATAACTCGAATTTGAAACTCCCTCGTTCATCGCTTACGCGTTGCGAAATTTCAGGACGACGGCACGAAGACCGCTCCAGAGCCATCTCCGAGAAAGGTGAATGATAGCTTTATGAGTCCTTAAATAATTTAGGTGACCTCAAACACTATGAATAACTAAAATTTGAAACTTCCTCGTTCATCGCTTACGCGTTGCGAAATTTCAGGACGACGGCACGAAGACCGCTCCAGAGCCATCTCCGAGAAAGGTGGGTTATATGAATACTTAAATAATTTAGGTGACCTCAAACACTATGAATAACTCGAATTTGAAACTCCCTCGTTCATCGCTTACGCGTTGCGAAATTTCAGGACGACGGCACGAAGACCGCTCCAGAGCCATCTCCGAGAAAGGTGGGTTATATGAATACTTAAATAATTTAGGTGACCTCAAACACTATGAATAACTCGAATTTGAAACTCCCTCGTTCATCGCTTACGCGTTGCGAAATTTCAGGACGACGGCACGAAGACCGCTCCAGAGCCATCTCCGAGAAAGGTGAATGATAGTTTTATCAGTCCCTAAATAATTTAGGTGACCTCAAACACTATGAATAACTAAAATTTGAAACTTCCTCGTTCATCGCTTACGCGTTGCGAAATTTCAGGACGACGGCACGAAGACCGCTCCAGAGCCATCTCCGAGAAAGGTGAGTTATATGAATACTTAAATAATTTAGGTGACCTCAAACACTATGAATAACTCGAATTTGAAACTCCCTCGTTCATCGCCTACGCGTTGCGAAATTTCAGGACGACGGCACGAAGACCGCTCCAGAGCCATCTCCGAGAAAGGTGAATGATAGCTTTATGAGTCCTTAAATAATTTAGGTGACCTCAAACACTATGAATAACTAAAATTTGAAACTTCCTCGTTCATCGCTTACGCGTTGCGAAATTTCAGGACGACGGCACGAAGACCGCTCCAGAGCCATCTCCGAGAAAGGTGAATGATAGTTTTATCAGTCCTTAAATAATTTAGGTGACCTCAAACACTATGAATAACTAAAATTTGAAACTTCCTCGTTCATCGCTTACGCGTTGCGAAATTTCAGGACGACGGCACGAAGACCGCTCCAGAGCCATCTCCGAGAAAGGTGGGTTATATGAATACTTAAATAATTTAGGTGACCTCAAACACTATGAATAACTCGAATTTGAAACTCCCTCGTTCATCGCTTACGCGTTGCGAAATTTCAGGACGACGGCACGAAGACCGCTCCAGAGCCATCTCCGAGAAAGGTGAATGATAGCTTTATAAATCCATAAATAATTTATGTGAACTCATACACTATGAATAACTAAAATTTGAAACTTCCTCGTTCATCGCTTATGCGTTGCGAAATTTCAGGACGACGGCACGAAGACCGCTCCAGAGCCATCTCCGAGAAAGGTGAATGATAGTTTTACAAATCCATAAATAATTTAGGTGACCACAAACAATATGAATAACTAAAATTTGAAGCTTCCTCGTTCATCGTTACGCATTGCGAAATTTCAGGACGACGGCACGAAGACCGCTCCAGAGCCATCTCCGAGAAAGGTGAATGATAGTTTTATCAGTCCTTAAATAATTTAGGTGACCTCAAACACTATGAATAACTAAAATTTGAAACTTCCTCGTTCATCGCTTACGCGTTGCGAAATTTCAGGACGACGGCACGAAGACCGCTCCAGAGCCATCTCCGAGAAAGGTGAGTTATAATTTTGTAAATCCATAAATAATTTAGGTGATCTCAAACACTATGAATAACTAAAAGTTGAAACTTCCTCGTTCATCGTTACGCATTGCGAAATTTCAGGACGACGGTACGAAGACCGCTCCAGAGCCATCTCCGAGAAAGGTGAGTTATAGTTTTATAAATCCATAAATAATTAAGGTGACCTCAAACACTATGAATAACTAAAATTTGAAACTTTCTCGTTCATCGTTACGCGTTGTGAAATTTCAGGACGACGGTACGAAGACCGCTCCAGAGCCATCTCCGAGAAAGGTGAATGATAGTTTTATCAGTCCTTAAATAATTCAGGTGACCTCAAACACTATGAATAACTAAAATTTGAAACTTCCTCGTTCATCGCTTACGCGTTGCGAAATTTCAGGACGACGGCACGAAGACCGCTCCAGAGCCATCTCCGAGAAAGGTGGGTTATATGAATACTTAAATAATTTAGGTGACCTCAAACACTATGAATAACTCGAATTTGAAACTCCCTCGTTCATCGCTTACGCGTTGCGAAATTTCAGGACGACGGCACGAAGACCGCTCCAGAGCCATCTCCGAGAAAGGTGAATGATAGCTTTATGAGTCCTTAAATAATTTAGGTGACCTCAAACACTATGAATAACTAAAATTTGAAACTTCCTCGTTCATCGCTTACGCGTTGCGAAATTTCAGGACGACGGCACGAAGACCGCTACAGAGCCATCTCCGAGAAAGGTGGGTTATATGAATACTTAAATAATTTAGGTGACCTCAAACACTATGAATAACTCGAATTTGAAACTCCCTCGTTCATCGCTTACGCGTTGCGAAATTTCAGGACGACGGCACGAAGACCGCTCCAGAGCCATCTCCGAGAAAGGTGGGTTATATGAATACTTAAATAATTTAGGTGACCTCAAACACTATGAATAACTAAAATTTGAAACTTCCTCGTTCATCGCTTACGCGTTGCGAAATTTCAGGACGACGGCACGAAGACCGCTCCAGAGCCATCTCCGAGAAAGGTGGGTTATATGAATACTTAAATAATTTAGGTGACCTCAAACACTATGAATAACTCGAATTTGAAACTCCCTCGTTCATCGCTTACGCGTTGCGAAATTTCAGGACGACGGCACGAAGACCGCTCCAGAGCCATCTCCGAGAAAGGTGAATGATAGTTTTACAAATCCATAAATAATTTAGGTGACCACAAACAATATGAATAACTAAAATTTGAAGCTTCCTCGTTCATCGTTACGCATTGCGAAATTTCAGGACGACGGCACGAAGACCGCTCCAGAGCCATCTCCGAGAAAGGTGAATGATAGTTTTATCAGTCCTTAAATAATTTAGGTGACCTCAAACACTATGAATAACTAAAATTTGAAACTTCCTCGTTCATCGCTTACGCGTTGCGAAATTTCAGGACGACGGCACGAAGACCGCTCCAGAGCCATCTCCGAGAAAGGTGAGTTATAATTTTGTAAATCCATAAATAATTTAGGTGATCTCAAACACTATGAATAACTAAAAGTTGAAACTTCCTCGTTCATCGTTACGCATTGCGAAATTTCAGGACGACGGTACGAAGACCGCTCCAGAGCCATCTCCGAGAAAGGTGAGTTATAGTTTTATAAATCCATAAATAATTAAGGTGACCTCAAACACTATGAATAACTAAAATTTGAAACTTTCTCGTTCATCGTTACGCGTTGTGAAATTTCAGGACGACGGTACGAAGACCGCTCCAGAGCCATCTCCGAGAAAGGTGAATGATAGTTTTATCAGTCCTTAAATAATTCAGGTGACCTCAAACACTATGAATAACTAAAATTTGAAACTTCCTCGTTCATCGCTTACGCGTTGCGAAATTTCAGGACGACGGCACGAAGACCGCTCCAGAGCCATCTCCGAGAAAGGTGGGTTATATGAATACTTAAATAATTTAGGTGACCTCAAACACTATGAATAACTCGAATTTGAAACTCCCTCGTTCATCGCTTACGCGTTGCGAAATTTCAGGACGACGGCACGAAGACCGCTCCAGAGCCATCTCCGAGAAAGGTGAATGATAGCTTTATGAGTCCTTAAATAATTTAGGTGACCTCAAACACTATGAATAACTAAAATTTGAAACTTCCTCGTTCATCGCTTACGCGTTGCGAAATTTCAGGACGACGGCACGAAGACCGCTACAGAGCCATCTCCGAGAAAGGTGGGTTATATGAATACTTAAATAATTTAGGTGACCTCAAACACTATGAATAACTCGAATTTGAAACTCCCTCGTTCATCGCTTACGCGTTGCGAAATTTCAGGACGACGGCACGAAGACCGCTCCAGAGCCATCTCCGAGAAAGGTGGGTTATATGAATACTTAAATAATTTAGGTGACCTTAAACACTATGAATAACTAAAATTTGAAACTTCCTCGTTCATCGCTTACGCGTTGCGAAATTTCAGGACGACGGCACGAAGACCGCTCCAGAGCCATCTCCGAGAAAGGTGGGTTATATGAATACTTAAATAATTTAGGTGACCTCAAACACTATGAATAACTAAAATTTGAAACTTCCTCGTTCATCGCTTACGCGTTGCGAAATTTCAGGACGACGGCACGAAGACCGCTCCAGAGCCATCTCCGAGAAAGGTGGGTTATATGAATACTTAAATAATTTAGGTGACCTTAAACACTATGAATAACTAAAATTTGAAACTTCCTCGTTCATCGCTTACGCGTTGCGAAATTTCAGGACGACGGCACGAAGACCGCTCCAGAGCCATCTCCGAGAAAGGTGAATGATAGTTTTATCAGTCCTTAAATAATTTAGGTGACCTCAAACACTATGAATAACTAAAATTTGAAACTTCCTCGTTCATCGCTTACGCGTTGCGAAATTTCAGGACGACGGCACGAAGACCGCTCCAGAGCCATCTCCGAGAAAGGTGGGTTATATGAATACTTAAATAATTTAGGTGACCTCAAACACTATGAATAACTCGAATTTGAAACTCCCTCGTTCATCGCTTACGCGTTGCGAAATTTCAGGACGACGGCACGAAGACCGCTCCAGAGCCATCTCCGAGAAAGGTGAATGATAGTTTTATCAGTCCTTAAATAATTTAGGTGACCTCAAACACTATGAATAACTAAAATTTGAAACTTCCTCGTTCATCGCTTACGCGTTGCGAAATTTCAGGACGACGGCACGAAGACCGCTCCAGAGCCATCTCCGAGAAAGGTGGGTTATATGAATACTTAAATAATTTAGGTGACCTCAAACACTATGAATAACTCGAATTTGAAACTCCCTCGTTCATCGCTTACGCGTTGCGAAATTTCAGGACGACGGCACGAAGACCGCTCCAGAGCCATCTCCGAGAAAGGTGAATGATAGCTTTATGAGTCCTTAAATAATTTAGGTGACCTCAAACACTATGAATAACTAAAATTTGAAACTTCCTCGTTCATCGCTTACGCGTTGCGAAATTTCAGGACGACGGCACGAAGACCGCTCCAGAGCCATCTCCGAGAAAGGTGGGTTATATGAATACTTAAATAATTTAGGTGACCTCAAACACTATGAATAACTCGAATTTGAAACTCCCTCGTTCATCGCTTACGCGTTGCGAAATTTCAGGACGACGGCACGAAGACCGCTCCAGAGCCATCTCCGAGAAAGGTGAATGATAGTTTTATGAGTCCTTAAATAATTTATGTGACCTCAAACGCTATGAATAACTAAAATTTGAAACTTCCTCGTTCATCGCTTACGCGTTGCGAAATTTCAGGACGACGGCACGAAGACTGCTCCAGAGCCATCTCCGAGAAGGGTGAGTTATAGTTTTATGAGTCCTTAAATAATTTAGGTGGCCTCAAACACTATGAATAACTAAAATTTGAAACCTCCTCGTTCATCGCTTACGCGTTGCGAAATTTCAGGACGACGGCACGAAGACCGCTCCAGAGCCATCTCCGAGAAAGGTGAGTGATAGTTTTATGAATCCTTAAATAATTTAGCCACCCAAGTTTGAGGCACGATCTCGACTTCTCACTCCGGAGGGGAGCGTCGGGACGTGAGCAATTGTTGCTCCCGATGAGGACACGTGAGGCGTTGCGAAAGGGGTCTGCGCTGCGGCTCTGTCCACGCACATGATGGATTTCTTGCTGTTCTCGTGCAGTGTGTGGAGGTATTAAATATTTAGAGGAACGTCTTGCGGCTGGTCGCTGCTGAGCCTAACCGTTCGCGTTGTGCATTTAGTTGGATGCCCGGCCAGACGCTTTTGGTACAGGTCCAAGTCCCCGTTTATACTTCGTCGCGGCGCGACGCGATGGCCACGCAATGAGGCCAAATTGCTCGATCGCGTCGCACAATCAATATGGCCACTATACGTGGCGTCGCGTCGCTTCGCGACGAAGTATAAACGGGGCTTAACCGCAGAAGAGCGTCTGCCTGATGCTTTAGTTTAAATGAAACACTACCCTGACTCTCCCATCAGCACTCTGCGTATTGTCATGCCACATGTCCTTATGCATTTCCTGACCCAAACGATTACGCGTAGGTTTATGTGGCTATAGGCAGGAGGCGGCCCGTTCTTCCCCCCAGCATGCGGAGAGGTGGCGCTAATTGCGCGAGCAGCGCCCATCGCGGACGAGATCACGCGCTCGGCAGACTGGGGGGAAGAACGGGGGGGGGGAGCTCTGTTTTCACACCGACGAGGTCGCCACCCGCTGAGACCCCGTCCCCGCCCCTTTTGCTCCGCCCATTTCGGACTAGTTGGCGGCGCACACTCCGTACATAAATTAGACGTCGAAAACTGGGACATTTCCTTGCTTCCTGCAACTAGGCTGCTGCAAATTCAACTAGCTTCGCAGCTACTACTACAACTACTATCCTGCTAGTATATTACTTCGAACGTATGAGCGTATGAACCATTGACGGTAAGTTAGGAACCGCTTTCTAAAGGCATAATACACTTTATTGTGAAAGCTTTCGTGACCGATTTACCAGCTCCGCTGCATTCGTTTTCATATTTCACTGAGGGTTCTGTGCATATATGACACCACAGATCCTTTTTGATAAGCAAAACGATGCAGAAGTCTTTGGCTTATGAATAGGTCTACTACATTTGTCCCCATTTATCTGCTTTCATCTTTTAAGTGGAGCTATGATATTTTTAAAGCAACAATGCGAAATGCAAACCGAGACAGGAGGTCCATACTGTATCTCTTCCTAAACTAAGCCTTACCGAGAAAACAGCGAAAGAATATACTCCTCTGCATTTCTATTTTAAGCGTAAGCGTGCTTAGCGTCTTCATCTTGGATATTTTTGGACCAACTCTCTTGGTGTTCTGATGATTCGACAGGGTCTCCCCCTCACTATAGACTTGCGCACAGGGCCACATTGGTCCTCATTTAGATGTTGGTCTCGTGTATTGGAGTAATTGCTTGCTGGTCCCCTGCGTTTACCAGATGTCGTGACCTGTGTCCCTTCTCGCACCTTCTACGATCCTTCGGGCCTACATTTGCTGCCCTCAAGAGATACTTTAGGTGTCCCCTAGCAGACGTAAGAGGCGCCAAATGCTAGGTATCAAAGTACTGTCATAGAGGAAGTCCACGGTTTGCCCACAGAAAGTTTTTCGGACAACGCTCCTCCTCCCAAGGCCGCAACATGGGTTGCGATGAAGTTGAATGATAACTTGACCGATATTTTGAAGAATGAAGGACTTCCTCTACCAATTCAGCGGCCTAGCGGCTTCAAAACATCTGGTTGGGGGCTTCGCCCCCCAAACCCCCGAGAATAGAACATCTGACCGTCTTCTTTTTTCTTTAGGACATCTTTCATTGCATAAAAGAAAGTGGTTTTACTATATAGACTAGTGTGACTGGGTAGCGCATAATCTTCAGAAACTGCTCTTATGAAGCCTATCCGCTCTCTATCGTACTTAGCGATTTACTATCAGAAGTAACCATTCTCTACGTGACGAGAAGCAGATTGTGAGAGTCCCTATCCGAACTGCCTAATCTGCAGGAACATAATCAAAATCAATTAATATTGGCCGACTGGTCGATATCGTTTGCTGCCCGAGGGCAATAATACTTCTCCGATTCTATTGTTATTCTACGTTCCACTCCTCCCCTCCTCCAATAAACCCATGTAAAACCCATGTACCGGCAGAGAGACGAAGTAAGAGTTAAGCGCGCGCACGCTCGTTGCAAGAAGTCTTTAGAATGACTTCTGAAAATCTAACGAATGCTGTGCAAAGTAGCTGCCAGGTTCGACCCTCGATGAATCTCGGCATTGATCGTTGTCGTGGTGTTGAACTCGAACCGAGATAGTACACGCTTTTGTTGGCCGACTTCGATCGTGTATGTGGGAACGTTGGACTGCAGCTGAATTTTACGAAGGCGATGTTTATGAGGAACGAACAAGTTTCTAATGCCCCATTCTCGCTCAACGGAACGAACACCTTCGAATGCTCCAGATACGTCTATCTAGGTCGCGAAGTCAATATGGCCAACGACCTTGCGCCAGAGCTGAGCAGGAGAAAACAATAGGCTTGGGAGCTTTCAAGAGCGTCGAAGAAATCGCAAAGAAGACGAAGAACGTCCGACACCGTGCTCACCTATTCGACTCCACTGTTCTTCCAGCCCTAATATACGCCTCAGAGACCTGGGCTATACGAAAGCAGGATGAACACGCGATCAGCGTCGCGCAGCGTGGAATCGAGAGAACGATGCTCGGAGTGACACGACTCACGCAAGTGAGAGAAGGTCTCCGGAGTTCCGAGCTTCGCCGACCTTCGAAGATCAAAGACGCTGTCGATTGTCGAAAGTTAAATGCGCCGGCCACGTAATGCGCTTCGCAGACACCCGCTGGACAAGAGCCGTCACCATTTGGATTCCGCGGGAAAGAAAACACCACGACGCCCACCAACGCGTTGGTCGGACTTCTTCGTGAAAGCCCTGAACGACCGCTATGACGCTCTTCGTGTTCCTCCAGCGAGGAAGATCCATTGGCGCACTCTGGCACGCGACAGGGACGAATGGAGACGCTGCTGGCGCCCGCTCGAGCAAGTCGATGACCAAAGGGACGGCAGGTGATACAGGTGATAGCGGAATAGGGCAAAACAGGTCCATCACCTTCACTGGACCCCCCTAACTGATCCCTTATCACTGGTTCCCCTTTATTGTCAGCCTTCTGCGGTTCACCCTTCATTGATCCCTCTCCCCTTCGTCGGTCCCTACTATTGCTTCCACCTTCACTGGACCTCCCTTTATTGGTCCCTCTTCGCTCGTCATCCTATCCTTCACCGATCCCCATTACTGGTCCCACCCTCACTAGTCCCCCTTTTATTTATCAACCCTTTTCCGGTCCTCCCTTCACTGGACCCCTCCCCCCATTCACCGGTCCCCATTACTGGTACCTTCCTCACAGGTCCCCCTTCACCTGGTTCCCTCTTTCACTGGTCAACCTTCTACCGGTCCCCATCACTGGACCCTCCCCCACCTCACCGGTCCCTCCTTCATCTGGTGCCCTTTTCACTGGTCAACACTCTACCGGTCCCATCTTCACTGGACCCTTCTCCTCTCCTTCACCGGTTCCCCCTCACTGGAACCCCATCCTTCACCGATCTCCCATTACTGGTCTCACCTTCACTCGTAACACGTCGTCTGAATCCGGAATCCTTTCGCGACACCGGTGACACCTCTTCTGAACCCAGATACCTGATGAACGACGTCGGTGACGTCTTCTCAAGCCGCACCTGCTTTGCGCTACATCAGTGACACGTCGTCTCAATCCGAACACCCCTTGCGCGACATCGGTGACAGCAGGCCGTCTGAATCCGGACAGGCCTTTCGCAACATCGGTGACACCTCTTCTGAACTCAGACACCTGATGAACGACGTCGGTGACGTCTTCACAAGCCGCACCTGCTTTGCGCTACATCAGTGACACGTCGTCTGAATTCGAGCACCCTTTTACGCGACATTGGTGACATGTCATCTAAACATTGACGCCTGTCGACAACTACAACATTTGACAACTGGTGACAACTACAACCCCTTCCCCCTTCCCCATACTTCCTCTTAATACACTCCTTAAGCACTTCTGTGCAGACAAGCACACACACACACACAATCGCCCACAAACAAACTACCGTTCTCGCTTATATATAGTAGGATATTATCGGCTTTCGTCCAGAGGTTATCAGTTTTCGCCCAGATTATATCATTAAGGGTGGAGATCATGCAATTATGATGGCCGATGGATCAACTTCGCAGCAGGTGGAACAGTTCGATTGGGTGACCAATATGGATAGATAATTTCGATTTTTGGATCGGAGTTAACGGCTTTAGCCCAGATTTGACCACTGGGATTTGACCATTAGGGGTGGAGGTCATGCAATTATGACGGCCGTTGGATCAACATCGCAGCAGGTGGAACAGTTCGATTGGGTGACCAATATCGATAGATAATTTCGTTTTTTGGATTGGAGTTACTGGTTTTAGCCCAGATTTGACCACCGGGATGGATGTCATGCGAGTACGATGGATGGGCTCCACAGCAGCTGAAAAGATTCGTACGGGCGGCCAATATCGATTGATTGAAGGAACTAGAGCCTCTCGGTTTGCTCCATACTTCCGCCACAACGTTGAGCACATTCACTTCTACATGATTTACGAATATCGACGGATATCTCGGATTGCTGCATTGAGAGTAACACCCCGAGTTTGGGATAAAAACTTTCGCTTTAGACATGCATCTGACACTGCTGTCTAAAAAAATGTCATAATTCCACTTAAAAAGTGAAGGGTTCAAGATGAAAATGATTATAACTTCATGAAAAATATCGAAACTTGATGAAGTTAAAACAAACAAAGGGAGACAAATTCCAAACGGCAACAAAAACAAATAAGCCAACATACATGCAAGGTTAGTGATCACCTATTTGTGATCTGAATACCCACTCGAAAGCATTGCACCATCTTGCTTACCAAGAACGGTATTTGCAGCCAGAAGCACAAGTAAGCCTCCATGAAGTAGCAAGTGATTACAAAGCAGACGGCGAAAATGGGAGAAACAGAAAGAATACAGCGTAGAAAGGCCTCCTGTCGATCCCGTCGATGACAACAACTGATGGCTTAGGGGAAAGCCCGTTCTTCCCCCCAGTCCGCCGAGCGCGTGAACTCGTCCGCGAGCATGCTGGGGGGGGGGGGGGGGGGAAGAACACTGCCCCACCCGCTCCTCCACCCCTACGCGACTACTGCGGCGGACAGCGCAGTTTCCAGGCCACGTGAGCTCGGAGCCATGTTGAAAATGGTCCATAACTTCGCTCACATATTTTGAATCAGCGCTCGAAGAGACATCCAGTGATCTGCACCTCATCTCAAAGTCTCATGGTCACCTAGTATCCTTTCCTTGTTAGTCGTTTTTCTCGTCACTGGATTCATTCTTGCTGCTTGTTTTGTTTTTTCCCGCTTTTTTCCTGAGAGAACATTGGTAGGTTACGCGATGAGAGCGTGACGACCGTCGAAGACGAAGCCGATGACAAAACAAACCAATCTCTGCCGACCTTTTGTCTACCATCTGCTATTAGCACCAATATTTCAGCCTTCGCAGGAGGTGATGCCCCAAAAGGATGAATCTGCAACTAGCCCTGTTGAAAAGATATCAGCGGTACGCTTCATCTATCTACTACTCACATGCAGCTGTTCTAAAATCATTGCCGAACAGGTTTTTAAAGTCAAGCTTCTGTCAAAAAGGCGTTGATCCTGTTTATTTAGTCCAACAACATATACGACCAAAATATATTGAATATGGGTTTGCCTCAATTTCGAAGTAACCGCTCCCGCCCTGATGACGAGCTTCGGTCGATCCGTATGTGAATCGGTTTTGCGGTGGCCATAGCGAAGCTTTGCCAAAGCCACTTGAACGCTTTTCGTTTATGAGCAAGTGTGGCTCTTTGTGGTGGCGCACAAGTGCCTCTAAGGCCCCTGTTATACTCCTGCGGGAGCTTCTGCGGATGGGCGGAAATCGCGTCGGGACCCCGCGCCGGGCCACTCGTCGCGGCCCGCCACGCCCGCCGTCCGCGGGTCGCCGCCGACAGACGACGAGAGGGGTGTTATACTTCCCGCCCGCGCGAGGGCTGTCGTCCGCGGAGTTCGGCTCGGGAAACGCGCTCCGATGCGACGCTAGCCGCCCCGGGACGACGACGACCGTCCGCGGTGCACCGCCTGTCCACGGACGTCCCGCGGGAGTATAACAGGGCCTAACACAGAAGCGATTCTGATTCAAAAAGAGAAAAAGAGAGAACATCTGTTCTGAAACTCAAACTGAAACGCAGATAAAGGAAGCAAATAGCAGCAAATTAATTGCTGCATGATTATTGCTCGCTTTTCATATCCGCCTGAACCACGATGAACTCCAGACGAACCTTTACACGCCTTTTGTTGGGTTGTCTTGAATTGGTGGTTCCCGTCAAACTCTGTTCAGTAGCCATTACTTTACGTCTTGGTTTCTATATATTTATCGCGGACCCAACAGCTAAGATGCGGCTGCGACCAATTGTCTGGATTAAAATTACTCGGTAAACTCGGCAAATCTTTACCATAGGAACTCTCTTCGCAGTCAGCTAAAATTGCTTTATCGGCTTTTATTATATACGGCGGAAGCAAACGCTCAAATGAAACTCCTTTTTAGCTAACCATTTCTTCGCATTGTATTATTTTAAACATCCGTAGTGTATTTTTTCAGAAGGATTTGCCGGGAACTGCTAAAAAGGAGAAGCCGGTGGAACAAGTGAGACATGTACACTAATTTTTCAGAACTGCACATCAGAAAAAGGAAGTATGGACTAGGCCGTTGCGCAGCGTTTAAGAGCGGTTGCAGTGCAGAGCATCAGCTGGAATCCTAGATCTCCAACGATGCTCTGGCGCCCTCAGGGGGAAGCTGTATGGGACAGCGGTCAGACTTGCCCTCGTACATGGGTTAATGAGTGTTGAGACAAATATTAAGCGCATCAGAAATGAAGGTGCCAATGTAATTAAGCGGATGGACACAGTCCTGCGACGGTGGAAAATAATGACTTTGGAACATTTTGGAGGATTTGTTAATGCTGAAACTCCTGAGCATTTTGAAAAGAGATTCCAGAAATTCCTATCATATTTCAGCCCCTTACGTAGTAGGGAAATTGATTATAAACAGCCCAAGAGAAAAGATGGGCGGTCATCGTTAACTGAGATTTCACCTAACCC
The DNA here is from genome assembly GCA_947396885.1 of Heligmosomoides polygyrus polygyrus. NCBI lineage: Eukaryota > Metazoa > Nematoda > Chromadorea > Rhabditida > Heligmosomidae > Heligmosomoides > Heligmosomoides polygyrus. The sequence continues at coordinate 39,036,924 of OX377201.1, forward strand.
GAAGAGATCGCTGACGTTTCCACGGTGTTGTATGGTGTTACCAGGAACGGCAGCTGAATTCAGCGTTAACAGAAAAATCAAGTGTAATACCGCCACTATGCCAGCAGTTATTCATTTTGAAGTTTACTATTAAAACACTTTATTTAAGGAGTTCCATACTGCGCCCGAGACATCGCCAAGAAAGGTTCGCCAACCAGTTCCTCCGTAAAGTGTTCATTCTCTACTTACTACAATATACCTGCATCATAACCAAAGATCGTAAACAAAAAACTCGAGGACTCTGAACATTGGTGAACCCGTTTCGAACTGTAGCTCCAACTGCATCATATACTGTGCTTACCAAAACTATAAAGGCACCTTTGCTTTTGAAGTCCATAGTTGGTGGTGAAATGGTCGAATGTACATAAGATACTCCATTCTTGGATAGCTTGACATTAATGGATAACAAAGTGACTTCAATGGTGATACCAACCTGAACAGGTATTGAGTTGACCCATCATCAAGACACGTTTATCGTTTTTCAGATTTCTTTACAGACTGCTTTTTATTCCACGCAGCTTTCACTATTTCAGCTCACTGTTGCCAAGTATAGCATACCAGACGTTCAACGACTACCGGCCGCCAAACTTCTGGTTGGGGCTCCAAACCCGAGAATAGAACACCCCGAACGTCTTCTTCTCTTCTTTGGGTCTTCTCTCATTCATTAAAAAAAAACTGGTTTTGCTATATAGAATGGTATAGCGGAATAGGGCAAAGCAGGTCCATCGCCTTCACTGGACCCCTTCTTAACTGGCCCCTTATCACTGGTTCCCTTTTATTGTCAGCCCTTTTCCGGTTCACCTTCACTGGTCCCCCATCCCCCTTCGTCGGTCTCTACTACTGCTCCCACCTACCTTTACTGGTCCCCCCTTCTCCTGATCCCCTCTTCACTGGTCAACATTCTACCGGTCCCTCTTCACTGGACCCCTCTCCCCTCCTTCACCGGTTCCCCTCCACTGGATCTCCCCCCCCCCCCTCACAGGTCCCATTTCTGATCCCACCTCCACTGGTCCCTTCTTTATTGGTCAACCCTTTATCGGTTCCCCTTACTGGAACCCCATCCTTCACCGGTCCCCCATTACTGGTCCCACCTTAACTGGTAACACGTCGTCTGAATCCGGAATCCTCGCGCGACATCGGTGACACTTCTTCCGAACCCGGACCCCTCTTGAACAACGTCGATGACATGTGCTCTCAACCCGAACATGCTTTGCGCGACATCAGTGACACGGCATCTGAATCTGGAAGGCCTTTCTCGACAATGGTGACACCTCTTCTGAATCCAGTCACCTAATGAGCGACGTCGGTGGCATGTCTTCTCAAGCCGAACCTGCTTTGCGCGACATCAGTGACACGTCGACTGAATCCGAACATTAGCAACTGGTGAAAACTACAACCCCCCCCCCCTTCCCCACACTTCCTCCCAACACACTCCCCCAGCACTTCTGTGCAAACAAACACACACACAAACAAACTCACTCATCCACAGACAAACGACCGTTCTCGCTTATATATAGTAGGATTTTATCCACCTCATGGTATTCATCTAGCTGTGTATTTTTTCCTGACTTATCTCCTATATACTTACAGTAGACGGGTCGGGGCATTGCAGCTATGACCACTTGCACTCACTCCCTCAACTCTGGAGCTCGAAAAAATTCGTTTTTTTTCGTCCCAAATTCATTTATAGGTTATCTGGGATGCAGATCACCAACCTAGCAACTATTTCCGTTGAAACGATGGATGACAGAAAGTTACGGTGGGTGAGCGTAAGTAACGGGGCAGAATAACCGGCACTGCTGCTTTTCATGACTCCAGAGGTCGAGGAGAGGACGAAAGAAAAAATTTCGCTCAAACATCGCCCACTGGAGTTATTTGCTGACCACGGATACGATACCTGTTTTTAAAATTTCGGCATATTACGGCAGGTTACGGTAAATATGGGTGTGTAAAGCTATCTACGTTAGCAGGATTGCTTTCTTCTCCAATGTGGTCAAACTTATTTTCCAACCTTCGACTTAACCTTCCATGGAAAGTAGTGCAAGAAAAGTGATAATCTAGGACAAGAGTGACAGATTCGTGGTCAGCAACTTAAATAATTTCCAAAGGCAAAGTCTGGGCGAAATCGGTAGTCATGACTTCGTCACCCTTATTCACCACTAGCCAATAATACGGTAACCTACCAAAGCCAAAATGGCCTCTTTATTAGCCAAAAAGGGAGCCCTCCACAGAGCAAATCACACAAACGTCCCCGGAATCAAACTCTCGACCCGCTCCCGTAATTCCGCCGCGCTATCCACTCGGCCACCCAGTCGCTGACATCATTGATGCGAATGAATCACTTGAATGTGCACTGCAGCTTCGTCTAGGAAACATAGGAATCCAAATTTAATTTGAGCCCCAAACCTTTTGTAAGCTAATTTCTGAGCACGACAGGACTATTCCAGGCGTCACTTATGCCTTATCAGCCCGCCCTGAAGTGATACCATTTTCGCCATTTTTGGACCACCGAGGGGCATTTAGCAAAAACGAAGCGCAGTTCTGTGATCCTCGTCCGATGCCCTACAAGACAATGTAGGTCTCGTTCAGAATCTCCGGACCGAGTTCAGTGACCTCCCTCGTGAGTGGAGGAGCACTGGGCCTTCCGGATATGGTTGACGTAGAAGACCCAGGACTATCCTTCGTAACTGTGTTCTCCAGAAAGTAGCGAAATAAGACGAGCTGCCGGCTGTCACCGCCACCTGATTTCAGGTTCTTGCTTCGGAATTCCTGCCCAGGCCAACAACACCTTTCCTACGGTGTCTGTGAAGTGGTGAAGCATTTTCTTGGACTTCTTCTCTCCAAATTCGAGAAGCCGATTTAACAAATCCTTCTTTAAAAAATGTGTCATTTAGTATGGTGCACTTTACAAAAGGAGGAAACCTAATGAGTCGCGGAAGTTGATATTAAGTTGAAATTACCTTCGTTTGTGATGTGAACGTTACAAAAACTACACCGTCAAGGGATGGACGTATCACCCTATTTGAACAACATCGCACAATCTACTCATTCTTGAAAAGCTATTCTTCAAGCGATTCATTTCTGTATTCTTTTACGATGCACCTATTTTCGAAATGAAAACCAGCAAAACATTAAACACAGCAAATAAATATTGCAAATAAAAAATCGAATCGAGTACAGTTCTGAGAATATTTAGCATCTAGTCTTAGCGGTCTGCATCTACCTTATAGATACGGTTTTGTGAAAATGCAACACCTACTGAAAAATTCCAACTCAATTTCACCCCGGCATCACAGTACACAGCTTTTGATAGCTGATCAACTAGCTATCATTTTTTGAGCTAGAGTTGCACTTTCAATACTTCCTCGGCTTCTGCAAGCCGTTTCTTCCCCATCTAGGCTGTCGTCCGGCCCAAATGCTCTAAAGCGAGCTGTGGTAGATGCAGTCCATATCTGTGTGTGATTTCTGCAGCCTAAAGCCAGGGTGCCTTTATGGCTATGATAAGCAATGAAGTTCTCTCAATGTTGTGCTGCCCACCTACAATGTTCGTTTTCTATGGGACGCCTTCACTTTAACTAATAATAGTCTTCATCCTAATCTTTTCTAAAAGAAGTGTGTGTGTAGCAGCCGCCGGCAATGGTGAACATTCGGTTACAGGGTGATGAAACCAGAACAGCATTCGAGCCCACACCGAAACCCGTGAGCCATTTTATTCCACTCACATCGCTTCTAATTTTCTTAGAAATTTATGCCTTCTTAGACAAAAATGAAATTCTGTGTTTTATTTCCAAAACCCAGAATCGAAATCCTTTTCAAAAAGCAAAGTTATTTTTTTACTCTTTTTAAAACTTGCATTCTTTGCAGGACGAAGGTTGCCGAACTGCATTCGAGCCCACTCCCAAGCCTGTGAGCCGCTGTTATTTTGCTTCATCAATACCGACACGTACATTTTGCCGGAATATAGAAATAAAATTCAATCCCAACCACCAAAAAGTCTGTGTGTAGAGTGCGACTTCTGCTGTTTCGTACTGTTCCCAAAAACTCTTTTTACAGGACGAGGATTGACGCACAGCATTTGAGCTCACACCAAACCCTTTGAGCCGTAGTTTCTTTCAGTGTGACGGCTAACCAATGCATTCATTCATTTAGCAAAATGATTCATATCACCAGAGAAAAATTAGACTTCACGATTTGTTATAGATTGATGGTTGCCGCACGGCATTCGAACGAACTCCAAAGCCTTTAATTTGTCGACCACAGTTGATTACTACTCCTCATCTAGTTTATTCTAGAGCAATCATAAGGATTACAAGCACCAGTTATCAAAACTGAGAAACGCGAACGATAACTGCGTGATGCGTGAAGGTTGCAAAATATTTAAGTATTTATTTATAGGACGAAGGATGCCGTACAGCGTTTGAGCCTACTCCAAAACCGGTAAGACTGCTTTTGAGCTACACTTAACACAACAAGCGGTGTTATTCATCCCTTGCTCAAAGGCCTAAGCTTTTATCGCCACGTTATATCCTTTACTACTTGGGGTGAAATTATTTCAGTCGAATTTTAGTTAGACCACCTGAGGCAACGTTTCTATCTCAACTTACAACCTCAATACCAGCCACTTGAGGCTTAAAGAAACTGCTTTGAATCGTTTCTATCAAGACCATCAGCTTAACGGGTTCCATGCTGATATCAGCGGCCAACTCATCCCGGATACGGGTCAGTGCTGATCGGTCCCACGAGGTGTGGATGTTGCATTCGATCAAAGGGCGCCGGTGGTGTAAAGACGTAGAGCATTCCCGCCCGGTCAGAGGGAGTAGGGGGTTCGAGTCCCGTGGGCGCTAGAAGTTTTGATTGCAGCAAAACATCGTTATGACTGCCTACCACCTCGATACCAGCCACTTGGGGATCAAAGAAACTGCATTGAATCGTTGCTATCTCAACTAGCTAGACTACGTGAGGCCATGTTTTTATCTCAACACGTCTGATGCAGGCTCGCCAATCCCCAGGTATGAAAGAAATGGACGGCCCGAGCTGCAGTAGAGAATAGAAGCTATTGGCACATGCAGTTGACGCTCTTGCGACTTCCTTTCTTCCGCCACTAACAGTCGAGTATGAGCATTTTTTCAGTAAAATTGGGGCAGCTGCAATTACAACAGCTGAAAGAGTAGAGATCGCCGAGAAATAAAAATATCCGGCCAGCTTATGCGACCTGAGGCTGAACAATATGCGAATGAGTTGAGTGCCGCATCGCCTCACCCACGTACGGCAGTCGACACGCGCGAGCGGTGGAGGACCATCTCTCAGAACGAATCGTGTGGGGGAGTACGTTGAATTGCAGAAAGAAGACATTTTGGATTAGATACAGCCGTTCCTACGTTTACCTATCTATGGGCTTCTTTTGATCTTTTTCAAACCTGGGGCTGGATTTATCAACGACTTACATCAATTTAACGAAGAAAATGTAGCCTAGATCCCTGATAGCGCGGCTTATCAAGCGATATGGTGAAACATTTCACATCTGGAGCCAGACTTATCAGCAACTTACAGCAATTCAACGGAGAAAATATAGCCGAGATCCCCGATAGTGCGGCTTATGAAGCGATATGGTTAGATGTTTCGTGTTGATAATCCGCGCTATCAGGCATTTCGGTTGTATTTTATCCGTTAAATTGCTGTAAGTCATTGATGAATCTGCCCCCGGAAGTCATTCGGAGCGGTCTGGAGATCCACAGTCTCACTTCCACATTTAAAAACAAAACTCAAACAAACCACTATCAGACAATCCAATAGGATATGTAGAGGGAATGTGTGCTAAACTGAAACTGTTAAGCCGGAGCGTATATATGGCAGTGATTCAATATCTTTTGCATGAAGACTCATCTGCACAGGTTTCAAGCATCATCATGTAAAAGTCTTGGAGCTAGATCCAATATCAGCACTATGAGCTGTGTTCGCAAAGCCTAGTCCTAAACGAGTGTTTTTATCCGGCGCCTTCAATACGGAAACAATGCTTGTGAAACAACATGATGTCAGATTTGCTCTCGCTGATTTCAAATGCCATAATTCATCCGATTCTTGAGGGAATGCGAGCTCTTAATATCGTTCACATCGTCACAGGAATAGCACATATAGTTTTAGCTTGAGGGAAAGCTGCCTTACGGTGTTTTGAATATAAGCCTCGAAGACTAACAGAATTTTCTTCTCAACTTTTCATTTTACAGGTTGTTATGTAGTTTGTTCTGAATTTGTATTTCTAGCTTCTCCAACATTTTAATACTGTTTCCTACATGCGAGATTGAGGCACGGGTTAGGTAGCACGGATTGGCAGTACTCTATGCCTGCATGATTTCTAGCTAGGTTATAGCTTCAGCTTTTGGTTTTAAGAATTTGTTTTAAAAATTAAAAATATTTTTTTAAATTAAATTAAGATCTAAATTAAATAGATATTTCTAATTTTTTATAAAATCTTAAAAACCAAAAAACCGAAGCCTCAAGCTAGCTAGGAATAGTGCAAGCATAGAGTGCTGTGAATCCGTGCTACCTAACCTATGCCTCAACTTCGTCATCTTAAGGCATGTACACGCATGTAGGAGACACTATTGAAGAGCTGAAGAACTACAAGCGCAGGACTACAAACTATGTACATAACAAACAACGCAGCCTAAAATATGGAAATTCAAGTGCAGGCTCGCAGCGAGTAAGCCCCAGCGCTCATGGCGTCCTTTCGCGCTCCGTCTACAGTAAATACACACTCTGCCGCATCCGGCAGAAGAATCCCTACAAATAGTATTAATTTGCTCCCACCTTCTCCACGGTAGCATTTTACAGTATCAAATATATGCCAGAATCATTACTACTGTCAAGATTTTCTTCTTTTTTTCAGGATGAAGGCTGCAGCACGGCGATCGAGTCGACACCCAAAAAGGTAGGCTCTCTTCGGAATTCCCTTGCATCACCTGTCCATGCCTGGTCGCTAACACTACGTTGCAACCGCTTGAACGAGCGCGCGTAACGTCTGCATTCGCCTGGCGGACTAAACGTGTCTTGAAGAACTAATTCGATGAATATTCTCGTCCAGATGATGTCGGCAAGGCCGCGACGCACATTTCATGACTGGCCCAGCCAATTTTTGTTAAATTGGCTCACGTAACAGGTTCTCGACCCTTGAACGTCGAAAAAGCTCGGATTCGTGAGCCCTTTTCCCACGTGCGCGCATCGACCCACTCCGATAATACTCCTCTTGACTCCTTGTTTTGCTGCGCCTTTTCATTCCCTTTTGAAAAGCTTTCTGAGCTGTACGTTAGTGCTGTCACATCTGCACATCCTCCTTTTCTAAACCAGCTTGATTTTTTTATTCCGCCTCTAGTGCTCCTTATAACGTAACTCCAGCTCTATGGCTTACAAGGGCTCCGACGCGCCTAACGGCATCTCTCGCACTTTCGTCTTCTCACCACAATACCACTAACAACTCTTGAAATCTTAAAATCCTCTACACTATAGTCTCAGCAGCGTACTATCACGACACGACCTTCCTCACGACGTTCTGCAACCGCAACAACAGGCGTTGCACGATACCTTGACACGCCTTCTTGGTCCGGATGCTAGATGCACAACGTCGGCTCACGTCTTCCGAATTAGGACACTGTTGCATGATCTCCATCTATACCGCGATGTGTTGTTCACTTAGTATAACTCAAACCTGAATGGTCGGCTGCCAAGACAATAAACTGAGCGATATCGCCCTTTATAGAACTCGAATAGGCAACCGGCTGTCATACGGCTCCTTACGGCATTTTACTGTAGGGAGAAAAAGACGATCGGCGAGTAGGACAGCTCAACTGAGCTTAGGCTGAACACTACGGTCTTAGGAGATGTTAGATACATATTTCGACACTTCTTTGCTTTTTACGTATTTCTTCCTTCGAAACACCGCTGGTGTTGTAAATGTTTCCTGTGCTTTTCAATGAAGTTTATCTTATCAAAGAATTTCTCTTTCGAGCATATTGAGAACCTTGTTTTGCTTTTGTTTTTTTCTTCTTCTTCAGGTATTTCCGCATAACTGCATTAAGGATTTAAATATAAAAATACATAGTTTGCTGCTACATGAAAGATTTGAATGATAAAAACCTTTGAAATGCCGTCGTTCTAAGCGTTTCATTTGCCATGAAGAGAACTTTCAGTACCTGAATCTGTCGAGCACTCTTGTTTTGAAATGCAGAGCACTTTCCGTTTATGATTTTTTGATCCACTTCTTATTGAGGCCTAAATTTGTTGAAGCGGTACGAAAATTAGATTTGCGATGAATCAGATTAACGATGAAGAGGGAAAGACTCTTCAAATAAGCGGTTTCCCAGTTGTTTCGAATTTATTCCAGTTTCCTTAATGACGTCTACCTCCTACAGTTGTTTACTTTATCATGACACTACTGCCAGTTATCAAATGATATAATCTGGTGTACTATGCGTTCTCTCTATACTATATGACTATATTATACGTTCTAGTGTACTGTACGTTTACCCTGGCATTTTCTTCACGGTTTCGAGTATTTTCTCCCCCAGTTGCAGGAATTTTCTCCCATGGTCGCGGGCATTTTCTCCGCACGCAACGCACACCGTAGGATTCGGGTATTTTTCCGTAGTGCGTCGCTCCTATATCGCCCTTATTCATAGTTCGAGAATTGGAAATGTTTTCTAGTGTTTTTTCTTCATGCATCTATACCTCATTTCAGCATAAACATCGCCGAAGGCCCATTATCAAGGTGAGTTCAATAGTCTTTTGAAATGTGTCGGATTTTATGAAACGTGTGAAATTGTTTGCTTTAAGGAAAGACAAGTTGTGGAGACCGTGGAAAGACGCATTCTTGAGAGAGTGGAAATGGTACGTCCCATTATTCTACCTAGCGCTGTAGTTTCTAGCAAGCTGGGCATGTGTTTTTGTCACATTCCTTCATAATCGCCATCTGCTAAAAGGTTTGAACGACCCGCTGTTTTTCACTGTTAACGTAAAATAACGCCTTCTCTTATTTTTCGCCAAACAGTGAAAACGATATGTCAAAATACGCATGCAAATCGCGTCCGCGGCATTCAGCACAAGTAGAATGAGTGGCGCATCCTAAAATAACCACTCTGATCCGACCATCCTCAGTTATCCATAAGAAAATCCAAATCTGATCCGAAATCGACGTAATTTCCAAAAACGGACGTCGGATTCGGAACTAGTGCACCAAATAACCCCCAGATGATTTTGGACGAGGAAATTTATCCAATTTCAAAAATGTAGATTTTCGGTGACGTCATCGTCCATCTTCCGCGGCCTAAAGCGCCCTCGTCTTCGATGCGAAATTGTCAAAAAACGATTTCTCCGAAATTGGTCGAGAGTGGTGCCTTTCGGTAGAGCTTTCCGAGCTGAACAGAACGGTACCATTGCTGTTGGAAACGCAAACATGGGCGAGTAAGTGCGAAAGAAACTTCACGGCTGCCCACCGCGTGGCAGGTGGGACTAAGGAAGTTTCGGAAGGTGGGGTGTTATGAGCACTTCGTCGTAAAGTACCTTAACTGATTTGCTTGTCTACGCATTCGTAGGCCGTTAGCTCGCCGCATCTTCCCGTAGTGGTCGAGCGCAGGAAAAAAACTGGGTCGCACAAGCCTCACTTACATTTTCGCACCGCTATCATTTCGCCTGTTTAGAAGCTGCAATGCTGTACTTTTGCAGGCTTTTAAAGCTCTCCACTGCCTATAAAATTCAAGAGCCGCAGCCTGAACGCTTCGACCTCAACAGAATTATTGCGCTCCGAACACGCCCGCGCGTGCAATTTCCGAGTTTCCAAGCCCAGTCGATTGATAGGTTCGATTGTGTATTTATTGTTCACGGCGCACTCCAAAAGGCAGTCTCGACAGTCTTGGAGCAATTCCTGAGTAGAACGGCTGGGAATTTCCTATAAAACTCCCTAAATGCTCGCTCTACATGTTGTCGCGCCCATCCGATTCGTCCTGTCGGGCCTATATGCATTGTTCAACTCCACTGAGATTTATAGTCAGAAGATAGAGCTTGAGCTGCTGAGCTCAAATATTTATTTATTTTCACAAGTACTTGACTTTAAAAAATATTTAGAAAAGCCGCTTTGGAGCGTTCCAAAACGGAAACACCAATGTTGGAGAGCTTATGTAGCAACTTAAACATGGTCGTTACATTCTATAGACACATAACTCTAAAAATGTCTAATTCTTCTAAATTCTGAAAATGTGGCCTCTCTATTGGCAGCAACCGATATATCCGATTTTTGCGTTAATCTCATGTGCGCTCTTGCCCTTCCAAAGAATACTGCTCTTTGTTCATTACATTCATTAGTTATTGAGAGTTATCTATTGTTATCAAACGTAGCTTGTTCTTCAGGAGTCGCCCTCTCCTACATCTGAAACAGATCCCACAGCAGCAAGGGCAAAGGTGGGATATCCTTCATATTAATCAATATAGTATGTCCTTTTTCTTTATTCCGCTCTGAAGGATTACACAACAAGATCAGCAAGATCACAACAAGATCACAACAGCTCACGTCGCGCAGTCAAGAAAAACGCTTTCCGACGGATTGATCCGTCGCAAACATTTTCGAATGGAGGAAATCCTAAGAAGGACGGCTGGAAATTTATTATAAAATTCTTCAAACGCTTCGGAATGGTATTGAAGGCTTTACATTTTCCAATAAGGGAAGATAGAAGCGCAGTAGACATGCTTTCGCCCACTCGATTGATAGGCTCGATTCTACAAGCATTGTTTACGGCGCACTCTAGGAGCATTCCCTGCATAACAGAACACTGGCAAATTATGTACTTCCAAAGCCGCAAGATAACTTTTCACGTTGTGTCAAAATTGCCCTCGCAACTACTAATTATTTTCCTTGCAGGACGGCAAAAGCAAGATTCCTGTGGAGCTCACGCATCCTGTAAGTGTTTGATTAATCGCGGGTATAACAAGTTCTTCAACCGCCGGTTTACGTTATTTCCAATTTACCAGACTGAAACACTGTGGCAAGGAGCTGTGCTTGATGAGATGTAATTTGCTGACGCTGTGGACGTAAACAGCCACTGGCCATGCCGCCGATTTGAACGGGTGTCTTCACAGCCTCCGCTCGTGCCGACTTCCATTGCATCGCAGTGGGCTTTCCTCGCAGTGGAGAGAAGTAGGGCGCCCGGCGCATAGTTCAAGGCCTTCGCGAGGAAGTTGCTTCACTTCCAAGAACAGGACAACGTATTGTGCATCCTGATGTTCTCTTCTTGTTGACGTTCTGCTTAATCCATTTGTTAATGGTACTTGTCCTATGGAAGTCAGTGAAGCGCGACTCGCAACTGACCTCATTGATCTTTATGCCCATTTTCTCCATAAAAGCCATGGGTGACGTTTTCGAGGGTGGTGCTGAAGATCTTCGAGGGCGCGCTATCCGAAGACTTCTCCATACGTTGACGTCGTAGAAGAATTGATTCTTGATCACCAATCCTCTGTGCAGCTCAGGAAGAACTGTTATGCATAAGTGCTCCTAGCTGTCTGCTTTCTCGGTGACCGTTTCTGTTTCGACAGTTTGCATAGTTGTAATGGTGAATTGAATGTCGATGAAGGCACTCACTCGCACGAAGCAACGCCACTGCCCCACGATCCATTTGCTGGAAGTGCCATCGCGGGCATACAAGACATCGATCGCGTGCCCACGTGGACGCCGACGCTATCCGCGACGCAACATCAACCCGCGACTCCAAGGAGTGTATCGGCAGAAAGTGGTTAGGTCTAAGTAAGACCGGAGTGAGTGATTCGGTGAGAAGTTTCCCAGCGGCTATGTCGCGCATCCACAATAACTCGTATAGAAAGGACGAAAATGCGAGCTTTCTTCCTCTTTTTCTTCTTCTTCTTCTTCAGCTCTGTCCCGCAAATTAAATGTGCTTGCTTGAACGCATTAAATTTAAGGAAACCGTCAAGATTCTTCAAAGTCCGCGCGAGTTCTCTGCCAAGTCGCCACACCTGAGCGATGGGTGAGTCCTCTCGTTGTTCCTTAGCACGGGTGATGTATTACTGACTAGGTCTGCATTGTTCCCTTTCTCCGTGAGCAAAAAACCAGCACTATGTAACCAAAAAACCACTATGTGCCACGCAATGGTTCTGTACTGGTGAGATACTTGACACTAGGTGAGGGAAGCTGGGAAGAAAACCTAGAAAAAGACTGATAAGCAGAGATGGCGAGTATGTTACACGAAAAACAAACTTATGTTATACTTATACTATGTAGATCTCTTTTCCTCTCCAGTCCTGCACATCATTTCACCGTCACCGCTGCTCACCCGAGCGTTGCACTGACAACAATACTGACATTAGCCAGGAGTGGAAAAGGGACTTCTCCCCTTCTTTCTTGGAACTACATGGCCTGTCAAAGACATCAATGTTCAGCTGAACCGTGAGCACTAACGTCATCATCATATTACAATTACATAGAGACTCCAGGTCAATAAAAGCCTGTCAGCCGAACAATACAACCGGTGTCCTGTAGCTTATCATAAAGAACAAAACCTCAGTTGAATCACATTCTCTGCAGAGCCATCTGAATTTTCGCTTCTGCTAAATCTCCGCTTTTAGCACTTGCTAAGATTAATTGCGACTTTGGAACAGAATTTCTTCTGAGTAAATTGGCGTTAGGTAGTCCAGATTCGAGTCATCCATATGATCAATCGCGTGGTATTCGATATCAGCGTAGCGTCTACGGCACGATTAGTGCTGCTCATGTCGACGATCATATCGAAGACCATCATTCTCTAGTGCCACCTTGAAAGTGGGTTGCTTCATCTAGCACCTTGAATTCGTGACGAATTTGATACGAAGTACAGATGAGATGAGCGTTAGATAGGAGCAGAAGTCAAACAGTAACCGAAACTAGGATGGAAACATAGCATTAAGACCTAAATTGAAAAGAAGCAATAAGGACAAACACAAGTAACAGAAGGAAGAACAATTATTATACATACGTCTGCGTGGTAGCGTATTGCCTGAAATCGGCTCACATTAGCACACCAGAAGCCAATGAGTAGCTTGGTACAGTCCCTCCCGTTATAACGCCTTCGGACAACACGCGACTCTCAATATAACGTAGATTTCCGCTGGCCCCGGCCAGCTTACCTTTACGTCAATACAAATCAACTCCGCTTAAGGCGCGTCGGATACAACGCTACTCCCGTTATAGCGCGGTTTTAGGAGGAACTATGCGTTCAAAATGACTCCCGTTATAACGCGACCAGCGCTCAGCTCTGGTCCCACACAGAAAATGAAGACGAGCAAGATGCTGATCCCGTCTGGGATCAGACTATCCTTTTATTGCCTCATTCGTAGTCCCGACCAGCACCTGTGCGACAATGAATTAGACCATTACTGGTCCCACCTTAACTGCTCTCCCCTTTATTGGTCAACCCTTTACAGGTCCACCTTCACTGGACCTCTCCCCCCTCCTTCATCAGTCCCACCCTCACTGGTCCCCCTTACTGGTCCCTCTTCACTGGTTACCCTTTATTGTCTGCCGTTTTCCGGTTCACCCTTCGCTGGACCCCTCAACCTCCCCCTCCTTCACCGGTCCCCCCCCCCCTCACTGGACCCCTCTCTCATCGATTCCCATTGCTGGTCCAACCTGCACTGGTCCTTCCTTTATTGGTCAACCCTTTACCTGTCCCGCTTACTGGACACCCATCCTTCACCCGTCATCCATTAATAGTCCCACCGTCACTGGTAGCGACGTGCTTTGCGCGACATTGTTGACACGTCGTCTGAATCCGGAACCTCTGGCGCGACATCGGTGACACTTCTCCCCAACCCGGACGTTCTTCGCGCGACATTGGTGGCATGTCTTCTGAACCCAGACACCTGTTGAACGACGTCGGTGACACCCTTTCCGTACTCGGACGCTCGCTTTCACGACGTCGATGACACATGTTCGGAACTCGAGCGCCCTTTGCGTGACACGTCTTTTGACCCCTCTCAACATGACGTAGGTGTCACCTCGCCTGAACCAGGATGGCTACTACTCGGCGTTTACGAAAGGCCAGATGGACAGACGGACGGACGGACGGAAGGACAGACACAACCGCTTACTCTTTTATATGTAGTAGGATATCCTACGCATTTGTTTTAAGCCTAGAGCAGCTGCTGTAGAGGCTAGGTGCAGTCGCGTGATGAGTTGTTGCGACCAGAGCTTTCGTACCATGCGGAACTTATGCCTGCACCCTATGCTTTCCAGGCAGGATTACTGCAGCAGCGCTGTTCGATCACACGCAACATCCCGATATGGCGGAGGAGTGCTGATAAACCATTAGCACCAGGGATATAGCGCAGCGCTTTAACAGCACTGGTAGTGTAGTGGGCTTAAATCCTGCCCGCAGGCAGGGAGTGCGGGTTCAAGTCCCGTCTGGCGCGATAGTTTGATCGCAACAGGAGATCTAGCAACATTGGATCCCACAGTTGTGCTGTTGATCACGTCTAACTACCCCTGGTGCTCGGTTTTTCCTCACATACATTTGGCATACTGATGCATATAACAGAGAGTGTCCCACTAGGACAGGGCTTAATTAATATTCCAATGTAGTTCTTTGCCATCACACTCTCCCCGTAGCCACATGTTTCATCTTTATAGCCACATTTAGTCATTATATGTGATTTTAGATAAATATATGCTTAAAATGTTGTTAAAAAGGTCAGCTCCGGTTAGGACGCCACTCCCGTTATAACGCAGATTTTCTCCGGTCCCTTCAAACGCGTTATAACGAGAGCGAACTGTATTTGCAAAACTCCTCAGTTCCTTCCACTAAAGTAGCGAAATGGTTGCATAAATACAGCTTTGCTTCGAGACGTTAGTATCGGCTCATTGTTTTGTAACTGTTTGGCAAGTCGTTCATCCATGTGACACCCATTAAAACCAGTGGCCAATTTGCACGCCTCACCGTAATGTATCAAGCAAGTGGTGTTTGTAACATTAATGAAGCTACACAATCATGAAGTTTGCGAAGCTCTGAGCAAATACGTGGCGCAATCTCAATATTTAACACCTAATAAACGGTCTGATGTTTGGATATCACAGTTCAACCATGGACACTAGCTGTATACGACCTTTGGCTGTTTGAAAACTTTTCAAAGATTACATTGGAAGTCTGCCCGACTTCAAACTGCGATGGTACCCCAGCATTACAAATAATTGTAATAAAAAGTTAGCCGCTGTCAACAGCCAAATGAAGCTATGCGCAGACCCTCTAGATAGCTGCCAGTTCAGGATGGACCAGTTTGAGTTCCTTGATATTCGTCATTCTATTTCGCTGCAACGCCGATGAACGTACAGAGCAAGCACTCACATTCAACTGACCCCACATGACAGCATGTCTATCTGGCACAGGGCGTGGAATGCAGGGCGCTTCCTTCGAAACGCCTCCAACATTGGACTCCGCCTAGTTATTTCTTCTACACCTTCCTTCTCAGTCAATTGTAAGAGCAACGACTTCCTTCAGATGGGAGCAGCCAAGCGCAGTGGATACTCACACGCGAGGTTCTGGCGCGGATGGAGAGCACGGTAAGTCTCTTTTTTGCACCAATAATAAGTCTGCTAGCATTGAGTTCAGCAAGGGCAGACCGTTTAAGTGTTGAAAGTTTACCCTCGGCCAACACTAACTTCCCTATCGAGATTTCCGTGGGCAAGATGATTGATTCCTATCCAACCGCTTCCGCTCACGCAGGGAAAGCGAATCAAGCAAGCGTCGTAATTGTTTACTACCAGTATGGCCGTTTTTACTGAATATGTATTAGGTCGTTGCATTTGGAATGGCCGATTTTGACTGAAAATTTTGAGAGATCGTAATTTCACTTGGGAGCAATTGAGGCAGCAATGTCGGATATCTCATATTCAATGGCCTAATACACAGAAAGCGGCGACCCACCGGACTACGCCAGCACCACTTTTTTGTCGTTCTCAATAGTAGGTTGGGCCAAGAGCACGAGCGGCTTTAAAACCGGATCTAACTCTGGGTGTAGGCTTCAGTAAATCGCACGCACTCTGCCTCAAACAGTGAACACCTTTCCACACTGTAAGCGAAGTGGAAATGCACCATTCATGCTGCGGGAGTTTTACCCTTCAAGCATTTTCGGCGCTGCTTCCTGCATATTCCCTCTATATCGTAGCTAAGACGGAAGACAGCCGTAAACCCAGAAAGAGCTCTCTCCCTGTGGTGATGTGTCTTATCACACCGAGTCCCTCGTCACGTCTGCCAACGTTTTAATGAAGTTGGTCGTCGCCACCATTTGGTACGGCCACCGTTCAGTGTGCTTTTTCCTAAATAGAAAGGTCAGCTAGCGCAATCTTTCCGGACCTCTTATTCGCTACTACAGGGGTGGAAGGAAGCTGTTTATCACGCCGCAACTCCTTATCAACTGAGCCAGCTCCTATTTTGCAGTACAACTAATGACTTTTCAGCTCGCTACCGATTTGTTGTACCTATGGTTCTATTAGCAAAAATCCGCGGGAAGACTTACAGGCTTACTACCCATTACACGGTTGTTGTGAGTGCCTTTTTTTCAACAACTGCAGTTTCGTATAGCTCTGTCCTACACATCCTATACACACAGCGTTCTGAGGCATAGATTTTCTCCACAAAATGTCAGCATTGGTTAGCTTTAGTTCTGAATGGGAATTGATGCAGACAGGCAAGCATGTAGGTACGAACACAGAGTAAGTAAGTAAATGAGTAACAGTTCAAACTGAGTTAAGGTGCAGCTCTTTACACATAGGCGCACACATCTCAAGGCATCAGCTTCATATTATGAAAGATTAGGACGAACGTTTATGCCAAAAGGTTTCCAAAGCTATTCAGCTATTGAAAAAGAAGCTGAATTAACAACCTCAACAGCAGATGACTGAACGTATAAGAGAGCAAACTGACAGAGGTTGTGGTAAACGTTGCATCAATTCAAATTGGTGTAGAAAAGGAATTTATAGAAATTCACTGAAATTAATTTATAGAAAAAGTTAAAACTAACGAATTTGGCGGAACACGAGGGAATTTCCGAACGGATTAGGGTAACAGTATTACCGACCAGGGGCCGAATACATCAACGGCTTACAGCAATTTAACAGAGGAAATAAAGCCGAAATTCCTGATAGCGCGGCGAAATGTTTCACCATACCGCTTGATAAACGGTGCTATCAGGGATTTCGGTTGTATTTCTCTGTTAAATTGCTGTAAGTCGTTGATGAATCCGACCACAGTTGCTTCCCAGGTTACCTTGCAGATGAAATTGATACAAAACTGCTTCACAGGCAACCAGAAAAGGGAAAATGTCTGATGATCATTTTCCATTCTACGACTCTTTGCCTTAATCGATAACTTTTGCCGATCATATAACCATGGCAAGTACTCACGCGCTAGGTGTCCCTTTAGTATAAACTAGGCGCCTTTTATACTCGCGCCGCAGCGCGTCGCAGCATGACGGTTGACATAAGGCGCATGCACACTTTGCAGCGCCGGCAGCGGCAGCCGTGATTAAGCATAGCTGCATCGATTCCTGCCAAATCGATGCTCCTATGCTTAATCACGGCTGCTGCTGCCGCCACTGCCGAGTGTGCATGCGGCTAAGCTATCGATTTTTCGCGCTGCCTGGAAGCGCCGCATCGCTTTCATACTCCGCCGTCCCAAAACACACATTGGACGTAATTTTGGGTTACGGTATCCGGCGAATCGCGCCGCGAGAGGAAGAGACGCGGCGCGGCGCGATCAGCTGCGGCAGACTCGGTGTGGAGTGGGGGATTTCACAGCGGCATGAACCATTTTGCCTTTTGTTTAGGTTCCCCAATCAACAGACCAAGAAGGCTGTAGCAAAACAGTGGCACTATTGCACTTTCAGGGCTCCAGAGGTGGATGAAAAAGATCGGAAAAGTATTTCAACCAAACTTCGCCTAGAGGTGGGGGGGGGGGGTTATTTAGGGTGTTGATCACGAATCTGACATCCGCTTTTGAAATTGATTACGATAGGTTCGGGTGACCAAGGCTGTCAAGTTCATAATCACAGATTTCGCCCAAACTTAGCCTGGGGGGGGGGCTATTTGGGGTGCAGATTACGCATCTAATATCCATTTTTTGTGTCACGCTGGAATTTGGGATGATTTTGAGACCGTGCCCTTAGTCACCCGTACCTACCGTAACCTAGAAAGGAAGTGGAGATCTGTAGACATTCCCGAAGTTTCACCTACTACGCTAAAGACATGTCTAGTTCACAATGACATCGGAATGGCCACATAAGAGAGGATTCTGACTGATTCTCGACGATGAGTACCTTCCAGCAGTTTTACTTTTGGACCCGCGCATGCTACAAAATAAAGACTCGTTTTGTGCCATTTGCATTACAGCGGATTCGACTCAATACCACACTCACCACTCTCAACCGCAGGTTGAGCGGACGAGTAGGGCCACTGCCTTAAGAGAGGATTTGTCGCTTCCCACAAAAAACCAACCACTAACACTAGCAAGATGCATTCCGCTGACTAGTCGGATAGATGCTCTCTGCTTTGGTCCTCCGATGACTCACGGACAGTCTCCTTCGTCATCCTTGGCTCACGGACCGTAGTAAGCAGAAGCTCGGAGCCTCTTTCTAACTGCAATCGCGCGGTGGCGCGTCAAATCCGGAGCGCGACGCGGCCAGTCGCGCCGCGCCCAAAATTGTCGCGTCGCTCCGCGGCGGGAGTATAAAAAGTAGACTAAGGCCTCTGTTATACTCCCGCGGGAGCATCCGCGGAACGTCCGCGGGCCAGTGGTGCACGGCGGAGGCGGGCGTGGCGAGGCGCGACGAGTGACCCTGCGCGGGGTCCCGACGCGATTTCCGCCCATCCGCGGAAGCTCCCGCGGGAGTATAACAGGAGCCTAAGGTAGCGCAAGCGGCTGCCCTCGATTACGGTAGTGTGGATAATCAAAGGTCTAAACATAAATTAGCCTCATCTAGTCATAAAAATTAGCCTCGTCGAGCCTCTAGTAGTAGTAAATGCCACCCATAGGCCTAAGAAGCGAAAAACAAGTAATAGAGAAAAAGCCGAAGACAAAACCTGAAATGCCCAACTTCCGTTGGCTGAAAAGGGTAGAATATCAGGAGCTGATGTGCTGTCCCTTTTCCTGTTTAATTTTCTTGCAACCTCCATGGCTACCGCTTGGTTGTAAACTTTCGAGCTTTTCGATTTCTTTGACTTCCTTTGCATATAACGCGTAGAATAAGGAGGGTGACTCCCCCACCGTCTGGACAGCTTGGTGTTATTTTGAATTCTATCGTAGTTGTTTAGTTCGCGCCCGCCTTTTACGGTATGGGGACACCCAATGCACCCAAAGGAGAGCTGTATTCATCACGCATGCAGAATGATCCATAACGTGTGAAACTCGCCCTTCCATTCCCTGAATCGGTTTCGATTCTTCAGGCAAATAGTGAGTTCCAGAGAACAAAATCTGGAAGCCATCGGCTGACACTAGATGACGGAACCCTTCCCCATTGCAGCGTGGATAGCACCGATTGGAGTGAAGACGGTGGATCAACTATTGAAAATTCGGATCCATCCTATCCAAAAAAGCCTGAACTATTTTTCTTCTTCATTCCATCTGTTTGACTGTTCCGAGATCTTCCGTTGTTGTTTCATGCTACATAGTAGAGTACAATAGTTCCCACATGCAAACCTAGTGGATGAAGTGGTGTAGTATTTGATGCCGAACCTTTGAGTTACCCACTCCCTGTTCGGAAATTCCTTATCTCAGGAAAATCTGCTAAATCTCTCGCGAGCAGTCCATACCGTTGAGCTCTTGGAAGGCTGTCATGCATCACAATGAGCACTTCGTTACTTCAAGGAAGAAACCGAAAGAGTTACACCATTTCTCAGAATTATTGAAGGAAGTGGGGATTACACAGCTTGGTGACCAAACACAAGCGGAGGAGCAAAGTAATATTTCACTATGCAGACAATGGATCCCTGGCATTGGTTTTGGATCGACCACATCTTCGACAACAAGCAAACCGAACTTTGCTTGACTATCACAACATTGGAAACCTTCATTCTAGTCCACAAAGACTCTGGAAACCTAAATGGCGCTTGTGCTTAGTATTACTATCCGTATGTCGTGCGAATCAGTAAACTCCTATGAAGATGCTCTTACATCTTGCAGGATGACCAGCCAACACTTGATTTTGAGCCACTAGCTATCAACTTCAATGGTCGTCTGCTGTGGGAGAAGACTCCCGAACAAAAAGTTGATTTTGATTCGGTAAGCAGCCGATTTCTGGTTCAACACGTTTGCCAGCTTCCGGTTGCTTCGCAATGCTCGCTGTTTCAGGTAACAAACTGCTCCACCGGGCAAGGAACGTTCACAGAGCACAGTCCAGTAGATGTCGGAAAGGTGACCCACCACGCGTGACACAGAGACTATTAGTCAGGATATAAGCTCTAATCCATTATCTGTGAACAAAGTTTATTACCGGTGTTCATTCGTTTATAAAAGCAGAGCACTGTTTGTTGTAAACGCAGAAGAAAGGGAGCCATACTGTCGGCACTGAAAGCACGTGGGCACTGTTGCATGTTAAGTGGATAAACCAATAGAGAATAGTGATCAGTTAGTTGATCTACGATGCCTAAAGGACCACTCGTCTAGGCTTTGACAAATTAGGGAGCAAGAGTTCCGGAATGACCAGGCAAACTAAATAATTCATAAAGTAGCTTGGAGGCTTGTGAATTTGAAGGAGTTAGAAGGCTTTTTTGAGTTTAAGCGTTTTCCGTTCTCTGAAATAGCTCTTATTCTTGTCCGTTTGAAATCGTACAGACAGTTCGTGATGCCAAGCAGTGGGAGGCTACGTCTAGACACCATACGAACCCGAAGTTAAAAATTCGTAATTGCTGGACGGAACAAGGACATGGACCTCTCCCTGAATCGGTTATGTTCAAAGATCTTCGAGGAGTTAGCAAAGGCAATGGTGGAGGGTTTCAGCTCATGTCTGTGAAACGAAATGAACATCGAAGGCATTATTGCACTCCGTATTCCTTTTGCCACACACCCACCAGACCTCAACCACATCGACTCGCTCGATCAAGCAAATGCAGCTGCTACGCTCATTTCTATCACTTCTCAGATTCCACTGGCCCTCCCCCAACATACAAAGATGGTCGTGTCCTACGAACCCGAGTAGGTCACGACTCTCGTCCAGCGGCCGGCGTCAGTGAAGAGCACTGCGCGACCTACTCATCTAGCAGCGCCTGGGCACAAGCGACAAACGAATGCGTCGTCAAGGGTCACGGCTCTCCTCTCCTTGCGTGAATCGTGCCACTTCGTCGTCAGCCTTTCAAAGAGCACAGGTTCCCGAAGTGTAAGTGTAACGCAGGAAGAGCGACGGAGTCAAATAGGTGGACGAGGAGGAGAACGTTCTCCTTCTTCACCACCTCCACGTCGATCACTTACTTGTCCTTTGCGATTCACTTTATTTGAGCCTCACGCGGGCAGCTTTTGCCGAGGTTGAAAGGTCTGATGCAATATTTCGCGATAGGTGTTCGTTCCGTGAGCGTGAATTCGCGAGCTCGTTAGCTTCTCACGTACATCATATTTGCCTTTCAAGATTGCCTTCCCGCCCCTACCATTAAGATAGGTTACGGTAGGTGCTGATGAGTAAAGCTTTCGGGTCATTATCAACTATCAGACTTCGTCTATGGCCTATGTCATGCCACCGCTCACCCCGAGCGACGCCTAATGATAAGCTCCCATATAGATCGCGCGAAGCGATGAGTCGATGTGGGAGTTTATCATTCGGCTCCGCTCAGGATGGTGTGACATAGACCTAATTAATTTTGGGGATTTGGGGAGTAATTTGGGTCGATGATCACGAATCTGACATCCGTTTTTGAAATTTCGACAAATTAGGTAGGTCAAGGTAGGTGCGGTTGAGCAATGTTGTGGTCATCGACACCGATTGATGAACGACCGCTCTTGCCGTGACCTTCCGTAATTTATCGTAATATAATACTAAAAACGGATGCCAGATTAGTGAGCGGAATCTAATACAACCGACTTGGTTGAAGTTCAGGAGAGAAAAATTTCGACCTCTCCTCGACTTGGAGTCGTAAAGGAACAGTAGAGCTAAATGGTGCAGCATATGAAAGCAAACGAACCAATTACCACGGCTGCGGTTGGTCCTCCCAAACTAGGATTGCACCCCGCGCTGTTGTGCCGCTGGAAAAAAAAAAACGGCGCGTTCGCTCAGCATTCTTTTATTCTTTTATAGTTTCCCTAATCGCTGGGTACAAGGCGAACTCCAACACCTGGAGTAAGCGGCGGAGAGGCGTTTCCTACACCTCCCTCAGAAAGGGGCGGAGCAAATGGATGCCGAGCGTTCATCGTGGCGAGATTTCCGGGTCCCTGCCTACACATGGATGCATCGCGTTGCTAATCACTCCCCTGACCTGGCAGCTTTATCCTGAGCAGGTTTCATTCTTGAGGCAACAATCAGCGCCTTGCAACCATATATGGAGGAAAAGACTGTTCAGCTGCAGGCAAGACTTTTTTCAAGTCTCGCCACATGGCTCAAGGCTAGGGCTTCGTCGACGTTTTTCGACAAGTACAGCAACATCTTAACGAGATATGTCATGACAACGACGCGATCGTCTTCTAGAAATTTCTCCAATATAAGGAGAATTGTTTGGTCCTTTGAAACGAGAGGACGGTGAGCCAGTTTTGCGCATAATCTCAGAGGCCTTCACTGTAGAGACCACTGTCCCCTGATCGGAATCGCCCATACACTCTTTTGCAAGTTTAGTTTTCGATGGCTACGGGACATGTACGAATGGTCCCCGAAGGCGGATGGAACAGCGCGGTAAAAGACGCCAACGGAGCGTCTTAACCTTTCAAGGGTCGACTATCACTGAAACTTCTACCGGAGACCACCAGCACACGCAGTTCCGCTTCGTCAACTCTGCAGACAAGCTGAGCCCGGTGATATTGTCTGCCAAGAGATGGTGATCAGCGATGTGTGGCACTTCTTTGCGATAAAAAAAATGTGGAGAACGGAGCAGAAGTGCAGGCCAACTGGGAGGGGGGGGGGGGGACCGAAGCAGGAAGCAGCGGAACCGGGAAGCCGCTGCTAGCCCAAGGCTTTTGAAAGCAAAGCGAACTAACGAACTCCTTCAAAGTGAAATTAGCTCCTTCTATAATTAAGCTAGAGACTCTCCAAAAAGGTTAGAATATTTTTTGTTCAAGGAAAATTTTAATTTAATTTTCTTGAAGTTTCAATTCGCCTTCTCAATATGTAGGTGAACTCTATGTTTGAAATTTTGCATCCTCTCATTTTTTGTGGAAAAATAATCGTTAATAGCTTGTTTTAGAGAGCATGATGGCGGCCATTTTTAGAGCCAAAAAGAGACTGCGCCACGCCCTGTTTCAAGGCGTCGCGATTTTTACTAGATTGATAGCAGAATTTATGTTTTCATGGAATTTGACATCTGTTAAGAATACAACAAAAACAACTGTAAAAAAGCAGAGACATGCTCTTGTTATTGATTTATGTAAGTGGCATTTACACTATCATTCAAATTAGAGATGCGGCGAAGTTTTTGAATGCATGGCGCGAACTTATTTTTAATGCGCCAAATCTTTCCCTTTTTGCTGTGCTTTGAGATAAATTTTAATTCAATATTTTTCCCTAAAAACAAATATTTTATAGAATGATTATGATGCATGGAGCAAGTTAACTTTTAAAAAATCGAAGAAAGTTATACCAAATTTTCCTTGAACGAAACGTTATTCTAACCATCTTATTGAGTCTGTAGCTTAACCTTTACCCTGGGTCATTTTGATTTGGAAGAGAACGCTTTCATTTCAGGTCTCTCAGCTAGCTTAGGAGGGAGTCCAATTTGATTTTAAAAGTGTCCAAGTGGACGTGAAAACAGCATATAAGTTGTGCAGTGAAGGATGCCTCTTCAACATCAATGCATTATTTTCCAATATGAACTTGGGTCTAAGGCTGAAAAGAGTAGTCACCTTTTTCTTTGCAATGTCCAAAGAACTGTCCTGAAATCTTCTTAAATGAAAATGTTGAGCACGATTACGGAAGCAATATTATCACAAAGATTCACTTGAACTTAAAGCACTTAGGAAGTTCGGAAGGAGATAAGGATAGACCCCTATCCAGCCTTGTGTGAGAGCTTGCAGAGCATATGTTAGGAACTGTATACAAAATCGTTTTCGCTTATCCCAAAAAACCATCCCCTCAATTGGACCATTGAAGTGAAGGAGAACATTTGTTTTGATTGCAGCTTCCTCGGATTTTGAGCGAAGCCTACAAAATCTACGATCGTCCGATTCAGGTGGTAGGAGCGACCGTTCCTCGCCTTATAGAAATTTATAGATCTCGTTTAGAGTGTTCAGAGCAACTTCACTCGCGAGGTTCCTATGCGCTGTACATGTCTAGGTCATCATTTCACTCGCAATGGAGGAGAAGGAGGAAAACAACTTGGACTGCCTAGTCTGCAAAGCGGAGAACTAGGAACGACTTTTTGATGCTATTTAAAGTGGTTACCGGTAGAACTGAGCCGAGCTCCAGCGATATTTTTAAAATAGCACTCTCTAGAACTAGAGTAGCAAGTAGCCACTCCAAGCTGAGGGTTGAAGCTACTAGGCCACATTCCGTCTGAAGAGCTTTCCCAAGGGAGTGATCCCGTCATTCAACGGGCTGCTCGATGAAAATGTACTCTCTCTACGGCTTCCTGCCTTTAAAAGACTGATTTCGCTCTGTAGACACTTAGGCGTTTCCCGAAGAATTCGTTCTTCATTTGCAGCTTCATCTCCATGATTCCTGCACACTATCGCAGTTCTATCAGTCTTCTAGTGTCTTGCTTCACGTCTAGTTGTTGTAAATCGCTACGCCTCCAAGGATAAAGATAAGGAGAGTGTCACTTCGCAGCTTTCCTCATGAAGCATCATCTGAGAGCAAATTGAGCACTTTTCGTTCCCGCCGGAACCGCATTCGAGCGCTTGATCTCCCCTAGAGCGCGTTATTCTCCACACTTGGTTACGCTCGCTTCATCTCTGCATCATTCAGCATTCCTAAGCGAATTGGGGCACATGTCCTTCAGTTTAAGTCCAATTTCTGCATTTTCTCTGGACTTTCCTCTCTTGCCCTGTTAACAGAGCGGCGCAATTAGGATCGGAGGGAGTCGCTGTGTGCGGACAGCCCCACACAACTTTTGTTGCACCAAATTAACAATTTTACGCAGCGCTGCTGTGTTCTACTCCTATGTTGAATTGAGCTAGACCATTTCTGATGTACTGGGTAGTATTACAGCTGGGGTGAGGGGCACCTTGCAGACGTATTTAGTAACGTGGAAGGAGGTAGATGAAACAAACCCTTAGTGAAAAAACCATCCTTAGCTGTGTTCTGTGCTGGGCAGGGGAAGGGACTCGGCGCTGTGCCTCACCTAACGGCGGAGTGGCGTTCTATCCCCCGCCCTTTAAACAGAGGCGTGGCAAATGTCTGCGTCTCCACTATCTCGTAATGCAGCCACTAGACTCTCGAGCAATTGCAGGGGGTTGGGGGTGGGCGGGCCAGTGGGATGAGGGGATAGAACGCTCGACCCCCTCACCTAACGCATCCGTGTCAGGGTTGCCTGCATCCTGATTTCCCTCCTTTGATCAACATGGAGGCAAATGGAAGCGGATGTGCGGTCGTGTTTTGGAAGTGAGAGTGCACTTGCCGTATGTAGCTATACAATGCTTGTGCGCGCCGCGGGTGTTTTGGTGACCCCCGTCCACCTCCCTCCCCGAAGTAGCAGAGCGAAGTCCTTTTGAGGGCCGGTCCGAGTGTTTTGAGTTTTGGCCTTGAGGGTTCCGCGACGGGAGCCACGGGAGCCACTGGCCCCCAGACAAGGGATACGCATCGACTTCTATCGGGCCATCGCTTGGCATTAGTCGATTCGTGTGCTTTGCACGAGCCCGTCAGCTCTGCTCTTGTCCCTGTACAGTATTATAAAAATCCGACTCCTGACTTTGACACCGTAACCCGGCGTTCGATTGAGGCGCAGTCGGTCCACGATATTTTGAAGGATCCGCCGTGGTGCGGGGGTACATGTTAGGACTAATCGAACGGATCTCGAATACCATGGCCTCCTTAGCCGAAGTCTCTGTACCTTGTTCTGATAGTCAACTGTGACGTAACACCGGGCCTTAGCTTAGCATGCTTGCAAGCGCACTGGTGCGTAGGGTGTTCTGTAGATTTTCAAATAGACCTCGTTCAAGGAGTTTATAGCGGCTGGAGCTCCTCCACAAGATGAGACTGATAGATGGTGGGCTTTGAGGTGAATCTGCCAGGACCTTGGATAACATATGGCACATGGCCATAGGCGCAAATTGACTCGGGGGAGGGGTGGGTCACCATGTAGTCAGTGGTTATCAGCCCTGGTATGAAGGCATTTGCATCAGAGATGGCCCTAGCTCAATAAAAACAACCCAAACGCTGTATAGTGCTATCGAACAGGGTCACCCTCATCCTCTCTGAGCTAATTTGCGCCTGCTTATATTACTGACTTTTCGGTGAGGTGATGAGGTGCTTCATGCACTCTTCATTATACGGAAGATCTTACTGTTGAGGACGGAAATGAGCTTATGGAGGGTAGGGAAGTTCTTACCATTAGGAGCGTTGGTAGACCTCTATTACCGGTACTATGAGAACATTCGGGTGTCTAGTCAGGCTCCGAAAGTTCCAGGGAGGGGGAAAGAGAGTTTTCGTTCATCTTTAGACAGCTCTGGAGTGTGGTTCGTGAAGTTATGTTACCTGCTTGGAGGATATGAGCCGTGCTTACCTCCTTCACTCCTCCTTAAAAAATCTCTCCTCCCTACAGTTTCTTGCAAAGGCTGTAATGTAACCTCCGGAACGTGTCAGTGCAAGCGGCCTTAGCATGATGAGACCGTCTAAGTCCCTACAGGATTCTAAGCCGTCATCCGTTTGGACCTGTTCATACTTCGCGACAGCAGCGACAAGAGCGCAGCGCGCGGAAGTATGAACATGCGGCAGCAGCGACTTGAGCGACAAGGGCGGTTGGAGCGACAAGTCGCTCTTGTCGCCAAGTATGAACAGGCCCTTTGGTGACTCGTTCATCACGACCGTGAGCTCATGATTCACACGTGAGCTTAGTATGGAAACATTCGCGCCTATTCCAAATCTGCCCTGTCGCCCTCGCTACCGCGCTCGCGGGACGAGTAGCCCGGCCGGGTTACGGTGTCAAAGTCAGGAGTTGGGTCTTCATAATATTGTCGTTCCTGTGCCGTCCCATGAACAGGCCATAAATAAGCCCATTGATAGGGGTCCAGTCCAGTACGTGCAAGGGACCGTTATCGTGTCCAAATCCGTACAACAACACGAACATAATGGTGCTGGTCTCGTTTCGTTTTATTTGCTTATATATTTTGGAGGTGCAGAATGTTAAAGACCAATCATCATTGCAAACCCCATCCTCTACTTTTCTTTTGCATCGAAAGTGCTGAAGTTACACCGTTCGATCTCTGCTCTTTAAGACCTGTCCATATTTCCGAGTGTAGAGCCCTTGATCATTCACAGAGCGAGCTATCGCTCAGAATTAATTGCAGCAGTGCCTTTCCCTGAGGTCCAGTCGTTGCGCTCGCGGTCTGCGCTTGCGTCGTTAGCTCTTTGCAGTTGCAATTCTTCCATAATATGTGCTGATAAATGGCTCTCATTCAGGCCAGAAATCTGTTGCCTCGCCGGTTATGAGGCGCGCATGGCGAGTGCTTCCAGTGCGGAATGATCTTAGACGATTCCTTTCTCTCGCTCGAAAGGTGCGGGGAAAAGTCGAATGCAGGGCTCCTCCCATCGCTGAATCCTTGACAGTTTCAGGAGGATGATGCTGTTCTAAGAGCCAGCACGAGTGACATCCGAAATATCGGCATCTTCGCTCACATCGATGCGGGGAAGACAACGCTGACCGAGCGCATGCTCTACCTGGCAGGCGTCATACGACATATGGGTGACGTGGACTCTGGCAACACCGTCACAGACTTCCTGGATCTGGAGCGGGAGCGAGGTCAGCGCTGTTCAACACCACCAAATCACAGCAGCAACCTTTATAATCTCAGACGTTTCCTAGGAATCACGATTCAGCTAGCTGCAGTGACGTTCGGCTGGAAGAAGCACAGGATAAATCTCATTGATACTCCTGGTCACGTCGATTTCACAGGTATCTCTATCTCGCAAATAGCCGAGAGCCATACCCACCACATGTCTGCCCCAGACCCACGACATTCCGAACACCTCATAGCATGCAAAATAAGGTTCCTGAGGAACTCTCGCCGGCTTTGGAGCCAAGTAACCGATAGAAAGAGAAATTCTTACAGTAGAGACTAGGCTGGAGTGCGGAATGGGAGTATCGCATGTCTCAAGTGCGGTTTGTCGAGTCGGTTCGTTCAAGTTCAGTTCGCAAAGGACAGTGGTAATAGAGGGCGCGGTGGTTCATTTGAACGACACGATGGTCGTCTGCGTTGGTGACATTTCCCTCTCTTCGTTACTGGTAAGGAGGATATCCAAAGTGCTGTAACGACATCACGGAGAAGGATGTGTCACATTCCATCGCAGTTGCTTGGGGGTGAGCTTTTATATTTCATCGGTAGTGAGCTTCTTCTATACACGGGAACCGTATTTTGGAACTGGCCTACTAGAACATGCAATCCCGATGAACGGCTTAGTGCCATTTCATGCTTATATGACATGCTGCTTCTGTTACTGTGGCTTAAAACTTTGTTCGAAGCCTCAGTAGCGCTGCAGCACTATTGTTCTTCTACGACTCCAGAGATCACAGAAAGATTAAAAAAGATCGCCCAAACTTCGCCTAAGCGGGATATTTGGGGTGCTGGTACGAATCTGGTATTCGTTTTAGAAATTTCGGCCATTTACGGAAGATTAGATTGGGATGAGTAAGGCTGTCGTTGTCATGATCTCCGATTTCGCTCCAAATTCGTCTATCAAAATCATTTAAAGTGCTGACCACGAATCTGACATTGTTTTTAATGTGGAGTACGGTAGGTGCGGATAATAGCATCGACAGCTTTACTTACCAGCACCTACCGTAATCTGCTGAAATTTCAAAAACGGATACCAGATTTGTAATAAACGCTCCAAGTAACCCTCCCCTGGTCAGGATTGGGGGGTACTAAGCGGGCTTGTGCCCCTTAATTTTGAGACCATAGTCGTGGAACACTCAAATAAACACGGTTTCTGTGCTCTCATCTACGGCAGCGGAGGAGAGCACAGAACTAAGCAAGGAAGGAACTCCGGGGTGTGGTTGATCTAACTTACCCTTGATCTTTTAAAGAAAGCTTGCCGATGTACAGCGGGCACCAGTCCGCTTAGTACCGATTGGGGTAAAGTCGCTGATCACGATCGTGAAAGTACAATAGTGCCAATCTGTCTGCTCTCGTCACAACTCTCTGGCACTGAGCTGAGTGGTGGGTATGAATACTGGCTTTCGCATGTCTTCCCGCTTTAAGGTAGCAGTTATATCTTCCGTTTTCTTATTTCTATTGTTTCACAATTTTTCAGTTGAGGTTGAGAGATGTGCTAGAGTGCTCGATGGCATCGTTACAGTGTTGGATGGATCAGCGGGGGTTCAGGTGTGTTCATTCTCGTCGCGGCCTGTGGCCCTGCATGTTATTTTTTCCGCCAACTCCAAAGTCGTTTTTCCATTTTCAAAAGAAAAGCTGATTTTTGATCGCTGTAGCTTTTAGGCTCAAACGCTGACAGTATGGCGGCAAGCAGCGAAGTTTCACCTTCCTGCGGTCTTCTTCGTAAATAAGCTTGATAAGAAGGAGTCAGCTTTCAGGAAGTCTATAGACTCCTTGGAGCAGAAGTTAAAAATTAAAGGTAGGTCGAATACACCGATTCATCTTCCTCAATTTCCAGGAAAAACCGGCCAGAAAGCCTCCTAAGGTCGTGGTCGTTGCGTTCATTTTAGGGACTTGCTATACTTTCCTAGTTGATACTACGAAAGCTCCACAGAGGTGCCGCTTCAATTCGCTATCAATGATAAGTCGCTGCTTAATGTCTAAGAAGGCAGAAGCCAACATACATGACGAATTTAATCTTTCTGTTGTCTCTATAACCGTTTTAAGCATAGAAACCGGATTTTTCCTAACGTGGCTAAGGTAACCCGCAATAGACGTGCGATAAGCACTCCAATACTTCCGACAGCTTTTTTTCCATATGCAATGACTGGACCTGAGATCCTTTTTAGTTTAAACTCCCGTTTTTGTTATTTTCTTTTCTATTAAAAGCAGCTCTTAGTGAGGATACAATAACTTATTATGTCGAAGGTGAAATTTGTCGAACAAGCAGGATGTTTGCATTTTATCAGCTCTCTTTCCCTATTCGTTATAGATGACCATGGTCTAAGCACAAGCACCGTCTATTCCTTAAGTCATATTCAACCATGACCTTTCTTCTACGGCACAGTTACTAAACTGCGATGAAAAATTTGGTTTCTATTGTACTCAGGGTAATTCATGTGCCTTGCTTGACCTTGATGAAGACTCGAAACTGAAGTGGACATCGAAGTCCTGGTCACACGCAGTGTTCCCTTTCAGTGCACTGGGGGTCCCTCGTGAGCATCTCGCTCGATGGAAAGAACATCTCCGAATGCTCCAGCTACGTGTGTCTGGGTCGCGCAGTCCACATGACCAACTAACTAGCGCCGGAGCTGGGCAGGAGGAAACGGGCGGTTTGGGAGCGTTTAAGAGCGTCGAAGAAGTGAGGAAGACAAAGACCATGCGACTCCGTGCCCACCTATTCTACTCCGCTGTTCTTCCTGCCCTAACATACTCATCAGAGACCTGGGCTATACGAAAGCAGGATCGTCCTCGCGCAGCGTGGAATCGAGAGGACGATCGCAGTGGCACAATTCACGCAGGTGAGGCAATGCCTTCAGAGGTCCGAGCTTCGCCGCTGTTCGGAGACCAGAGACAATGTCGCATATGTCATGTCTCCGGAAGACGGACAACGTAGTCCGTTTTACAGTTGTCCGCTGGAGGAGACCGTCACCGATTAGGTTCCGTGGGATGTCAAAAGAACAACATGTACCATAGTTGCCATATTAAGCACTCGAAATTTTCCGAATATTCAAATGGTTTCGAATGCTCACAAATTTCGAATATTCGAATGCGAATACATTCGAAAAACGCGACTTGTTGAATATTCGAATCTAATATGCACCATTTTCACGTCGAATTGTACACTTTTCACGTCAAATTCGACACTCCTCTAAGCTAACTTTAAGACTTTCGAAATCAAAGCGAACTGTTCCTAATCAAAATGACCTTTAGGCAGGTTAAACTACAGACTCCATAACATGGTCGAAATAGTTTTCTATTCAAGAAAAATTTGGTGAAACTTTCTTTGAAATTTTCTAGTTCACATAGCCTAAGAATTTTATAAAATTTTAATTTTTGAGAAAAATAATAAATTAAACTTTGTTTTAAAGTGCAGCCGTGCAGAAATCATGTAATGCATTAAAAGATTGGATCGCGCCATGCACTCGAAAAGCAAGTCGCGATGTTTATTTGATCGGTAGGGTAAATACGATTACAAACAGCAAGAAAGTTAGGATACGTGTGCTTTTTTACAATTGTTTATGTCGCACCGTTTGCAAGTGTGAAACAGCATTCAAACAGAAATTTTGCCATCAATCGAAAAAAAACGCGTCGGCCTGGATGAAAGCGTGGCACAATCTATTTTTAGTACTAAAAAATGGCCGTCTTCTTGCTCTTTAAAACAAGCTTTAAAGCACTATTTTCCTCGAAAAGATAAATTTTTATGAAATTACAAACAATGTATTCACTTATTGGGTAGTTGAATTAAAACCACAAAGAAAGTTATATTCAAATTTTCTTTGGATAAAAGTTATCCTCACCTCTTTGGAGAGTCTCTAGTTTAATGTAGAAAAAGCTCATTTCAATTTGAAAGAGTTCGCGTTGATTTCAAAACTCTCAGGTTAGCTTAGAAGAGTGTCCAATTTGATTTGAGAGGTGTCCAATTCGACGTGAAATAGCATTTTCTAAAATTGCGCTTTTTCTGGATAATAGAATTCAAACACGTTCGAAAAACGCGATTTTTCAAATATTCGAATTGGATTGTTCAAATTCGAATAAAAATTATTTACATACCTATTGGAATAGGCCATTCGAGCACAATTATACCACCTACGCGTTGGTCGGAGTTCTTCGAGAAAGTCGAGAATGAAAAATATGGCGATGTTCATCTCGGAAATCAGCCAAGGAGTGGTTCGCCCCTTCTTATTTTTAGGTGAATACAACACTGTGTGTCCCCATCTTCATCTGCGCTCTTTTCTGCAGCCTGATTCGCCGCTTAGTAGGTTCTCTTTCTCTCTTTGGGCCTGCTCATACTTCGCGAGAGGGGGGGGGGGGGGCGATTGATCGGCCAGGCAAATCATACGTATCGATTTAGCCGAGCGATTGCCCAGCAAAAATCGATGCACATGATTTGCTTGGCAGAGCAATCGCTCCCGTCGCGAAGTGTAGACATGTCCTTTCGCTGTTCATCGGAGTTCAGATCGATGTCCTTTTCTTTCCGAGAAAATTTGTTTTCCTCGATCCTAATCTGTGCGCCTCTTGCTGCCTCGCACATTGCTGCCCATCTTCTTCATGGAGTGGCTTTTATTCCCTTTTTCTTTTTATCTATTTTGTACATCTTTCGAAGCCAATAGCCACGTCCCTAACATAATGCATTTTCGTGTTAAATGGAAATAACGACTTCATTTTCAGCTGTACTCACTGGATGCCCTGTTTATGAGGGCGGGGTCTTAAGCGGTGTTGTGGACGCAATACATAAACGAGCCGTTCCTATTTCCGCTGATGGACAGTGGAAGAATGCAGAGGTGAAACGAAGCAGGTTATGCAGAATAGCATTCTATAAATTTAGTAGGAGTTCTTACAAAACGCTGGTTTTAGAGTACTCCTTTTGGTGATGCACTTGCCCAGTCTCGAGAGGAGCTTTGCTGTAGTCTGTCTGAGTTAGATAGCGATTTCATTTCGTTATTCCTGGAGCAGTACAACGGTAATGCGATGGCAGTGCCTCCAGCCGTGATTGTTAAAGGTGTGTCGCTTCTCTGTGGATACTTTATGCTTCAACGGCCGCATCGGGAGGTAGTAAGAAACACACAGGTGATGTTGCTAATATAATATCCTTCGGATCCCCGCTTTAATTTGAGTCTAGCGGTTGGGGCATCCGAGGTATTACTTAGCTATGCGCACTGTATTTGATTCTACATAAGCGAGTTGAGACCTCTCATAACGTTATGAACAAATAGATATACATGACATATACGATAGCTTGAAACTAATTTCACAGCAGCGTGCAGAAATGTGTTTGGAGCGCAGTCGGAGGAGGTGCCGGCTGTGGAGTGAACCAGATGCCAGGTTCTTGGATCAGATTTTTCCGGTCAACGAAGCCTTCAATCCTTCCGAGGTCGGTGACTTGGCACCAAACTTGTCTAGGAAAGATAAACCGCTGACCCGTTCATCGACTGACTACTGCTGGTCACTCTATAGGCCAGATACGCATTTATATCGCTTCTACATCATCTCGTAGAAGTATAATGTGTGGCGTTGGGTAGCGCCGTCCTTCATCTTTTATCCCTTATGCAGAAGTGAAATGTGTGGGTTCACGGGAAAAATGATACCAACATTTGTTATTTTTGTCCTCCACTGATCCTTTATGTGATTGGTTCCTGATGCAGCTTTTTTTGTGCTCTAGTACGTTTAAGTATGTGTATGGAGCGTATTCAGCTCTGCGGCGTATCACGTTGTCCAATCGAGGAGCAGCAGTTGCGTGTGGAAGTGCTCTGCGATGTCCGGCCAGTGTTCTGCCCGTGTTAGACCATATCGTCAACTTTCTGCCTTCACCCAGGGAGCGAAACCCGTTCATTACGAAGCTTTTCGGCAAGGAACTTTGTGGCCTTGTTTTCAAGGTATTTGCTCTTGCGTTATCTGTTTGTGCTTATGGTACCTGTTTCCTGTTGAAAGCATCGTTCCCCATTAAAGTCGTGTAGATGATGTCTGCCTTGAAATCATGGAACAGTATGATACCAGTGGAGGCAGGATCCAAGTGTTGTCTTCCAGATAGGCCATGACAAACGGAAAGGAAAGCTTGCTTTTGTGCGCGTGTACTCCGGAACGTTGACGAGCAACTCCACACTTTTCAATTCCAGTCGTGGAGAAAACGATGGTCCTATAAGGGTAAGTCGTGGAAGTTACCGGTGGTCTTCTGCACGCGTCCTATTTCTGCGTGCTAATCATTTCGCAACCCGTTTCTCAACATCACCTATGGTTGTGGAGATACGGCTTCCACGTGAAACGCAGCAGGTTCCTCTCTTCCGTTACCAAACTGTGTTTGTTGCCAGTTATAGTCACTTTTAACACTAATCGTCGAAACTGTGTCGGTGCAAACGTTGACAGAGGGTCATTTTCAGCTTTTCATTGCTCAAAGTAGTGAGCTTGTCCCAGTGAGTAGTGTTGGAGAAGGAAACATTGCTGTCGTCAGTGGGCTGTCGTCTGCAGTAACTGGCGACACTCTGCTGTCAAGGTAAATGGGCTTAACCGTTTCTTAGTCGGGCATTGCCAGAGCTGACCATGTCGTCCATCATTTCAGTGAACACATCAGTCATCAATTGGCCCACGAGCGGCATAAATTATGTCATGCAGAGAAGGCTGCCGAACATGACAGTCACCGAAAACTAGCACATGACGTCTTTTCGAATGCAAATCAAGGCGATATTCAGACTGAACTAGATGTTCTTAGTGACGGCAATAACGCAGTTCTCAGAGGTAAGCCAACCGTCCTCATGAATTCACCCATGAAACGTGATACCCTTCTTCAGGAATCAGCAGTCCAGATCCTGTATATTTTTGCTGCATTGAGCCTCCTTCTTCCAAGTCCAACCACGAGTTTGAGAAAGCGCTGAATGAAATAGCTGTGGAGGTTTGTTTGTGGATAGTGTTCGAGTGAAAGATTGTGCTTTTTCAGTTTTTGAGAGGTGCCATAGGCAATTAGTAGACTAGCTCCCCTTGCGATGATCTCTAAAAAGCGTTTTTGTGGGAAATGTTTTTTATAGCTCTGACAATTAGCTATAGCTACTGTTAATGAACAATAACTTTCTTTGAAGTCTCATTTCATTTCCCCAATAAGTGCATGCGTTGTCTGAAATTTTATTAAAAAAATATTTTTTGAGGAAAAATAATGGTTCTGAAGAGTAGGAAGGCCGCCATTTTTTAATGTGAAAAAAGAGATTGCTCTATGCCCTCTTTCTAGACGACGCGATTTTTATTCGATGGATAGCAGAATGTCTGTTTGCGTGGAGTTTCACACCTGTAAACGGTACAACAAAAGCAACCGTAAAGAGGTCACATTTCCTCACTTTGTTTATCATGTAGGTGTCAGTTACATCATGAGTTAATAAGAACTTGCGGCGATTTTGAGTGCGCAATCTAATCCTTTAATACGCTATATGCTTGCTTTTCTGCGACACTCTGGCGGTGTTAAGGCAAACTTGTTAAGATAATTTGTTTTTTTTTCTCAAAAAATAAAAACTTTATGAAATGATCACACTTAATGGGGCAGGTAAACTAAAAAATTTCAAAGTAAATTATGCCAAATTTACCTTGAACAACAAATTATCCCAACCA
The DNA here is from genome assembly GCA_947396885.1 of Heligmosomoides polygyrus polygyrus. Taxonomy (NCBI): domain Eukaryota; kingdom Metazoa; phylum Nematoda; class Chromadorea; order Rhabditida; family Heligmosomidae; genus Heligmosomoides; species Heligmosomoides polygyrus. The sequence continues at coordinate 39,072,728 of OX377201.1, forward strand.
TCTTATTGAGTCTGTGGTTTAGGATGCCTGAATGTCATTTCGATTTGGAAGAGTTCGCTTTACTTCAAAAGTTTTAAAGCCAGCCCAAAAGTGCGTCCAATTCCTCTCCAATTCGACGCAAAAATGGTATAAATTCGACGCCTAATGATTTTTCGGATGGATGAATTTCTAGGCAAATCGTTTTAGAGCTACAGAGTTGAGATGCTGCCATAATCTGTAGAGTCGGGAAACTACGCATTTGATAACGTGCCATATCAGGATCCTTCAATGCGAATTCGACATGATGCTGAAACGGGTCAGACAATAGTGGAGACAATGGGTGAATTGCATTTGGATATCATCAAGAACCGCCTCGTTCGAGACTACGGACTCAATGTGTTTGTTGGCCCGTTGCAGGTTCGTCATTTTTGATTATATCAGTAACTCAGTTTTTGAATTAACAGTTGTAGAAGGATGCTCAGAATCAATGAAGCCTGCAGAATTGTGGGATTTTCGTGAATACTCAATTACAACCATACCTTTTGCACCGTTCAGGACTCGCACCTGCATTTCTTGTCTTCCCTACCATGACGTGTCTGCATCGGAATCGAAACTGATGTTTAATTCGATTTCTAATATACGTGATCATCGTTTGCTGACCTTTCGCGTTTCGCTATAAAAAATCTTTGCATCGAAAGCAATTGGTGCTGGATGCAGTCTCGTCTAGTGCATGAGTTTCTATCAAAAGTTCTAATCATAACGTCCTTCTACTGTTTTATAGCCTCAACAACACTCGTTCCAAATTGACTAAAAGAAACTATTTCTAGTGACTACGTCGTTTAGATAGCATATCGAGAGGTTGTCGGTGTACCCATTGTGCATACGGCTACTGTGCAAGATGTGAGGGATGAGAAGAAACGAGCTCACGCTGCATCACTCACGCTTCACCTAGAGCCCAAGGAACGCGTCGGAAAATTCAAAGGGGTTTGTTTTGACTGCTCAACTTAGAGTCTCCTTACAGTCCTATGAACACGTTTTTCATATCTTTATGAGGTTGATAAGTACACATGAGCGTGATAGCGTAATTGAAGAGGGCGGTTGCACTCCGAATCGATTTTATTCGTTAGGTTACCGCCCAGGCCAATCCTGGAGGAAAATCTGGACAAAACACTGATTTGTCCATTGGCAACTGCCGTAAGTCGTTGGATGTTATAATCCGAACATGCACTCAAATTGCCTCCGCACATAGAAGTTGTGTTGCGTCCCGTATAAGCAAAATGCCTAGGGTATCCAGCAAAGAGTCCTTTAGCATTCAGAGAAGGATAAGCCCTGAATTTACCACCTACTGATACCACAACTCACTACGTGGGCCGGAACCCCTTCCAGACTTGGAGTCCTTGCAGAGCATTATCGACCCACTTCTATCCGCATCATCGTTATCCATCTGATTAGACTCTTAGATCACTTCTAGAGATTCTATGTTTCTAACCTGAATTTCACCATATTCGACTGCTTGTGAAACCTAACTTTATTCAACATCACTACACTGCATTCAATACCCTTCTTGAAACATTAGAGGTTTTTTTTATTCGCTTTGCACCATCCGGCGCGTATCCCTTACCAATGTCGATTTGACTCAACACTCACCTTTATTAAACTGCGCAGCTATAGTTGTGCTTCGTTTGCGGATTGTGCTGCGGCGTTTCGGCCTAGGTCTTGTCCTCATTACTCACCAGGGAGCGGTGATTTTCTCTCCCCGCCAGTAGTAGCATGGATATCTTATATACTCTTCGATTTCGACAAAGTTGTATCTCCTTTTCAAGTACCTCATCGGGCAAGTTGATTTAAGGTGCAAGTTGAACTTCCCTCGGATTCACCACCTGTGCGTGCCGAATGGTTAAAGGCGATAAATGAGGGCTGTCGAAATGCACTCCACAATGGTCCGGTCCTAGGATTTCCTGTGCAGGATGTTGTTATTACTCTCAAGGCCATCATCACAAGCGGAGGACGTACGAATCCGGCAGTCCGTGAGTCATTTTTCTTGTTGCTGTAGTTTTGCTCACGTCGAGCAGGCGGAGTGAAATTTGGTTTTGCATCAGCATGTATACACATGCTGAAGAGCGACAGCACTATTCAGAACCGCTCTCTGTAGGAAGTTAGCTTCTTTGATCAATTTACACATTTTAAGCTAAGTCTTTTTCGGCTCAAGTGTTGTTGAGGTTCGAGGGTAATCTTTACTACAGATCTCGTACCAATCAACATTACGTCTGTCCTGAGGTGTTATACAGTATCGTGCAGTATCCTTTGCCGCTCTTCAGAGCCTTTTTTAGTTTCTGCGTGTGCCCATAAGTGTGTTTCGGAGGCGATCGAAAACTCCAGAGCTCACCTCATTGAACCGGTTATGCGTCTGGACATCACTCTTGAAGGCGGTGTTGAGGCGCAGGCTATTCTACGCGAACTGACCACTCGAAGAGGGACTATCGTCGAGTGCGGAGGAACCGAATGTAAGTCGTTCATGTGAACCGTAAAGTTCCTTTATTCCGTAGGCCTCTAGCAGCTCAGGAGGTGTTTACGTTTTTGGCTGACTTGAGACGATTGCCTAGCTGCAGGCGAAAATCAAGTATTTTATCGTCACTAGTTAGTCGATTTTAGTGTTCATTAATGTGCACACTCTCTTGCTTCTGTACTATACTGCACGACGAAAGTATTTTGCTAACAGTGAGGTAGAGAGAAGGGTTCCGCTACTTCCACTTGATTAAAAATCTCATCACGGAAAGATTTCACTTTTCACTGAACTTTAAGTGGAGGCTTGTATCGCATGTCTCAACGTTGTTTGATAGCGCATTGGTAATGCCGCTTTCATGGAGGTGTGTGACAGAGCTCTGCAGCACTTTTCTGTTTTTGCTATGGTGGAGCTTGGCTGTGCTGTAATGCACTGTGAAAACATGGTGGCTATCGCTTGTTCCCGGTTCAGGTTCCTTTGCTTGAGTTTCATACCTGCGGAGTTTTGAACGAAACTTTCCATACCTATCGACTCGGCGAATTGGAGCCTTATTTGTTCGAGAGGGATAAAACGCTGACTTGTCCATCGGCTGGCCACACATAATTAACACCGTTCTTTATCCTTTCATTCTATGTGATGGAGCTTCAGGCAATACTCCACTACTTTAGCTTGTGTTAAAATTTGAGCTGATTTTGAAGCTTCGTGATTCATCTAACAATAGGATGGCTACATTTTTCAATAGCGAAAGAGGAGTCTATCTACAATCTTGAAAGCTTGGTCATTGTTGAGTGGATTGCGTGAAAATCTTTTGACTAGTTCGCTATCAGCCCGTCACAAGGTAGGTACGCAATGTTTCATACAATGGTGTGAAAGGCAACGGATGGTTACCAGGGGATTATGTCAGGCGTATGTCTTAACGGCGAAATCGGCTCTGCGGGAATCGACATTCTTCATATGCAATAGTATGAAAGTGTGTTCCTTTTTCTTGCAAAGTTCTTGAACCTACCGAGTTAGGGCCCTGAAAGTTTAATATGGAAACATTCGCACAGAGCAATAGCTTCAAAGCATCGAATATGCAGACGTGCAAAAATACTGCTTCCAAGGAGCGTGGTCAGGTATCAGGTTCCTTGACCTTGCAACAACTTTGCATCTTTTCTGCATAGCTGATACTTGGAAACCACAGGGTGCGTAAAAAGTATTGACGCACTAAACGTAAACGTTAGAATAACAGCACATCATAAAATTTAATAAGTTTATATACAAAATGTCAACAATGATCTAGCGAACAGAACAGCATCACTTGTATTTTATATGGGCTTCTTTGCTGCGAATGCAGGGGCGAAGACGACGAGGGAAGGCATCGACGGTGCGCCGCAAGTAGTCCACGTCGATTTCGTTCTATGCCTTGACCTTCACTGACTTGGTACCAGGCTGTCCAATAATTCCTGTCCGAAAAATTTCAAAATTCTATAATTTTCCTTAGAAGTGTTATAATATCAGGCAAGTGTAAAAACCTTCTAGAAGGTTCTCCAGAGTTCCACGCTAGGGGTATATAAGGCGCAGTCGCCGCGTCTAGCTACCAGTACAAGCTAAAATGGACCAAGGTCGAATTCGTACGTTCGTGTACTACGAGTGGCTGCTGGGCAACGACACGGGCACCGCCGTCGCCAACATCTGCAGAGAGGATGCAGTGTCCCAACACACAGTCAGGCGCTGGTTCAATCGTTTCGAGAGCGGCGACACGAGCCTCGAGGACAGGGAACACCCGCTGAAGATCATGCTCTGCTGCTGGTGGCGCCAAGGGCATGCTGTACTTCGAGCTGCTCCCGCAAGGCAGGACGGTCACCGCCTCCTTCTACACCGATCAGCTCGAGAAACTAGCCGCCGCCATCCGAGAAAAGCATCCCCGACGGGCCTCGGTCCACCTGCTGCACGACAACGCGCGCCCCCACGTGGCGAAGGAGACCCAGCAGAAGTTGGCGACGCTCGGCTGGGAGACGGTTGCCCATCCGCCGTATTCCCCGGACCTCTCCCCCTCCGACTACCACTTGTTCCGCCCGCTGAAGCACCATTTGGCCGGAAGAAAATTCACCAACTACGACAACCTCAAATCCGACATCGCGGAATTCTCCGAGTCGCAGCCCCCGGAGTTCTGGGCGAAGGGCATCGACGACGTGCCCAATCGATGGGCCACTGTTGTGGATAACTGTGGTGATTATATTGTTGATTAGACTTGTTTTTCAATAAAGTTGAAAGAAATTAAAAACGGTGAGATTTTCGGACAAGAATTATTGGACAGCCTGATGTTTTGTGCACTCAACTTGTAAAAGTGTTGCATACTCTTCAAGGACCTCCAAAGTGCTAATTCTAGCTGAGGGCTCGCTGCAAGGGAGGCCGACCAGTATCATGGTTTGTGCACTCATCACAATCGTCTCTCCTTTTCATGGATACAGGAGTGAAGATAAGTCAGTAGAACCATCTGTATTGGTGTCCTAAAGAAGCAACTGGTTTCTTGGCTCGAATCCCACCTCGAAAGTAGGCAGTATGTTTTCCAGCAGGATTAGACTCCTGCAGAGAGTCGAGGATTGTTCAGGACTGGTGCCGCGCCAACTTGAAGGACTTCATTTCGGCAGAGGAATGACCCCTGTATAGACCAGATTTGAATCCGCTGAATTATTCAATATAGAAAGTTTTGGAGAACAAAGCTTGCGCTACTTTCCGCAAAAGTATGAAGTCAGTGAAGGATGATCTCGTCAAAGCATGGAACGAAATCGACGTGTACTACTTGCGGCGCACCGTCGATGCCTTTCCTCCTCGTCTTTGCCCCTTCATCCGCAGCATAGAAGCCTATACAAAATACAAGCGATGCTATTCTGTCCGCTAGATCATTGTTGACATTTTGTATATAAACTTCCTCAATTTTATGATGTTTTATTATTTCTAAGGTTTACGTTTAGTGCGTCAATACTTTTTACGCACTCTGTATTGCCACATGCAACAATGCGATTCCATAACGAGCTGTCTGAGCCCTTAGCGCGGCAGGTTCAAAGGCTTTGCAAAATAGAACGTATTTTTCTGCTATTTAGAGGGTGGAGTTTCTCGCAGAGGTATTTATTTTCGGCATTCAGATACGACTGACCATAGATCCCTCCCAGGTAAGTTCTAGTTCCGGACACGCGGAACTTGTCATGTTACGCTCCTGTCTGTGAGAAAACCTGTCGTAGCGATGAACTGGGAAATTGAGGTTTGCCTTGCCAATGTTCTTAAGCCATCTATTTCAGGGGGAGCGACATCAATCTGCGCCCACCTTCCGTTGTCCGAAATGGCCGGCTTTCCCACCACCCTTCGGACGCTGTCCTCTGGCCTTGCCACTCTGCATACACAAGTAGCTGATTATCAGACTATTTCCGAATATGATCAGACTGCTATTATTAATAAGGTTAGAGGTATCAAATAAGTTGCAGAGGTCTGTGAGGCTTAGGGTAGCTGGATAGGTTAGAAGAGTTGCTTCATTCACTTTATAACCGAAGGAGTTGCTCCCGCTGCAGATTTTATCGTCAGTGTGTAAATATGTAGCAATAGTTGTTCATATCCAAAAATCTGCCAAATTGGTCTCCTTGCGGCTGTTCGATTTGAATCACGAAATTCATTTATTGTTGCGCTTGAAATGTAGTTGCTGTGCGATTGATCATGTCAAGTAGGGATTTTCTGCGACGTTCTGCTAGAGAGGGTATAGTTCAGTTGCTATGTTACACCGTTGAATCAAAGATCGTTATATTGTTATCCACTGTTCACTTGTGCATTCTCAGCGAATTTGATCGCTAATAAAATTATTTACTTGAATGATTTTTTTTTCTGAATGCTTGAGGCACTGATCCATGAGAGACTCCCTTGAGAGCGGTATCTCACGCAAACGCTGGTTTTTAGTTTCTGAACTGGAGTGCTTTAGGTATATGCTCGACGAGCTTGCGTTTCTCATAAAGGGCTACGATGGAGTGTCAGATAGCAGGAGGAAGTTCGTGTGGCTCTGTCGCATGTTTGAAGTCTGCAGGGAGAAACCGATTCGAATTCGTGGAAAAAGGGTGCACATTTATCCAATTCGTAGCTCTTTGAGTACAGCAAGTGCGTCCCATATGCCACTTTCCCAAGAAATTTAGGTGAGCCCCGAATTCCTTCACACACATCTTCGCATTCGGCTGTGCCACCTTGGCCTAGAAGATCGCAAGACCGTCATAGAAAACGTCTTAGGTGCGTAGTATCTGGGAGAGGGTTGAGAAAAGGTTCCGCTTGCATGTGTGTTTAGGTAGCCTGCGTGAATATGACGAGCAGCTGTATTACTTCGTGTTGGTAGCTACTTATCGACTGTCAGATGACTGCCTCTTCGAGAGCCTGCATGAGTATCTGATGCGGGAATGGCAGGTCTGTCCAACGTGTGTTGATATCACTGGTGAAGAAGGGCCTCTGATTTTGAGCAGCCCATGCTTATCCTACTTAAAGCATAAGTAAACCTACGAATAATGCAGGAGAGCAGCTGAAAAAAGGTATGGTGTTACATTCCTACAAATAGCGAATACTTTCACTCTATTTACTCCCATTAGCGGCCGTAAACTTCGAAGACGGCCTCCCAGCTAGTACGTCGTTGTGGAGGCCATGGAGCGGTGGGCGTCATGGACGATGTTTCTCGATGCCAGACGATCCAACGTAACTTCTTTCGCATGCTATAGGCAAAGTGTTCGTTTGTAGGCTACCCGGGCCGTGCTCTGGAAATCACTTCGAGGTAGAGGTGTCCCGGAACGTCTGATCACAGTCGTAAAGGACATGTACGAAGGCTCGAAAGCGGCGGTACGAACCTCACACGGAATGATAAAGAAGATGGACATTACAGTGGGGGTACATCAAGGGTCATTACAGTGGGCTCTGAGTCCGTTCCCCTTCGTGCTGACGCTTGACTGCATAGTGAAACACCTGGAGGAAGGCCCTCTCAGGACCATCTTCTACGCGGACGACATCGCCCTAGTAGCCGACAGCCGGAAGGAGCTGGAGGAGAAGATACAGCTGTGGCAAGTAGCCTTCGCGGATAACGGTCTGCGGCTGAACGTGAAGAAGACCAAGTTTACCAGCTCTGAGCAGTGCACTAGACCGATCGCAGACTGCCAAGGGGAGGCGATCGAGAAGGCGAAAGAATTCCGCTACCTCGGAAGTGACCTATCTGAGGAAGGAAGTGTGGAGCAGGCGGTCAGAGGAAGGATAATGCAGCATGGCTTAGTTGGAGGGAGTCCACAGGAATCCTCTCCACCGTAGGTGCTCCAGGACACTCAAAGACAAGCTATATAGAACAGTAGTGAGGCCTGCTCTCCTTTACGGCAGTAAGTGCTGGGCCCTATGTAAAGCGCAGGAGCGGCAGCTGCACGCGGCAGAAATGAGGATGCTCAGATGGGCTTGTGGATGGACCCGCCGGGTGAGTGCGAAATGAGGATGTTAGGGCAGTGGTGAAGACAGCCTCGATCCAGCTGAAGATGAGGGAGCAGCGCCTGAGGTGGTACGGGCACATCCTTAGAAGACCAGAGAATCACCCCATCAGGTTGGCCCTAAATTTCGAAGCACCCGGAAAGCGTCCGAGAGGAGCCCCAAGGAAAAGGTAGAAGGACGTCATCAAGAGAGATCTCGCCGAAATCGGCGCCACGTCAGACGACGCCCTTGATAGGATGAGGTGGCGACGGATCATAAGAACAGCGGACCCTACGACTGCGCGGGACTAAATAAACGCTCAGGAGAAGAAGAAGACGATTGCAGGCGACAGGCCCTTGTGACAGGCCGGCCTACGAAGACCCGTGTCACATCGCATGGTATATGACAGCTCAAGTGTTTCGAGATAGTGCTACGGCGTCCGCGGGAGCCGCCGCGCACTCGCAGAGCCCGGCGAGTGTGAGAAGTATGCGAGGGTCCCTGATGCGAGGACGGCATCGGGGGGCAACTGAGCTAGTCCGAAAGTCCCGTAACGTAAGCAGGACCCGCGTGGCAACGCTGAATGTGGGTACGTTGACGGGCCGCTCGTGCGAGTTGGTTGAAGCACTGGAGCGTAGAAGAGTTGATTTCTGTGCGGTGCAGGAGACGAGGTGGTCTTGCCGCAAGTCAAGGGAAATAGGACGTGGCTTTAAGGCCGTTCTATGTGGAAGTCCCAGGACCACCAGTGGTGTCGGAATAATCGTCTCCGAACGATTTCGTGACTCGATTGTAAGCGTCGAGCGCTTTGACGATCGATTGATGAAGATCGTTGTCGCCGCTAAGGAGCGACTCTATCACTTCTTCTCAGCGTATGCTCCGCAGACTGGCTGCTCGGATCAAGCCAAGGAAGAGTTTTGGAGCATGCTTGATGAGAAGACAGCAGTGGTACCGTCGAAAGATGTCATCATAGTCGCTGGTGACCTTAATGGGCACGTAGGTAAGACGGTAAGACGGGTACAGCTGTCATGGTGGCTTCGGATACGGATCACGTAACGCCGATGGTGAGCGCATTCTTGATTACACGGAATCGCATAACCTCACCATAGTGAACACCGTTTTCTGAAAACGCGACTCGCACCTTATCTCATACTACAGTGGGAGCACCAAGACTCAGATAGACTTTGTCCTTGTGAAGGATCAAGACCAAAGTCTTGTCACAGACTCGAAGGTCGTGCCGTATGAGACGGTCGCCTCACAGCACCGACCGCTGATCTGCACTCTGAAGATCGCCTCTCCGAGGCTGAAGCAGGTCGAGCGATGCGGTGCACCAAGAATCAAGTAGTGGCGAATGAGAGAGAAGGAAGCAGCTGTGATTTCTCGCGTGCGGTTACCGACAGTCACGACTGTCGATGAAACTTGGAAGAAGGCGACCGACGCGATTCGTCAAGCTGCACAGTCAGAACTCGGCATTACGAAGCCTGGGCGACGGAAGGTCGACAAGCAGACATGGCTGTGGACAAACGACGTGAAAGCAAAAGTGCGAGAGAAGAAATCGCTCTATCACGTGTTTCTCGGCGAAAAGACAGCCGATAACTGGCGGAAGTACCAGGAAGCGAAGAAAGCTGCAAAGAAGGCCGTGGCTGTTGCGAAAGCCACTCATTATGGAGATGTCAACGAGAAGCTCGAGTCTCGCGATGGTGAGCGGTATCTGTACCGACTTGCAAAGAATCGCCATCGCCAGACCGAGGACATCGAGAAGTTCTTCGGCATCAATGATGAGAACGGCCATCTCCTTACGGACCGCAAGAAGGCATTGAAGCGATGGCGCGATTACTTTGAGGAAATCTCTACAGTAGGGTTCCCTCATCCAGCCATCCCTTCAACGGCTCCAACCCACGGCCCCGTTCAGAAGATCACCGTGGAGGAGATTGAAGCGGCTTTGAAGAAGATGAGGCCAGGCAAAGCGACTGGGCCCGATGAGGTGGCAGCTGATTTGTGGAAGTCCAAGTACTGGTACCCTGCTGAGTGGTCGGCGAAGTTCCTTAATCAGGTTGTGGCGGAGAAGAAGGTGCCTGAGTGCTGGCGCCAAAGTACGACGATCCCGATTTGGAAGAAGAAGGGCAGTCCTGCAGACTGCTCCAATTACCGTCCGATTCGCTTGCTTTCGCACAGCATGAAGATCTTTGAGCGAATTGTCGATGGACAAATTCGGGACATCGTCCAGCTTTCCAGCAATCAGTGCGGCTTCGTGGCTGGCTGTGGCACCGTTGATGCCATACACGCCGCCCGCCTCCTGATAGAAAAGCATCGCGAGAAACAGAAGCCAGTGCATATCGCCTTCCTCGACTTGTAGAAGGCCTTTGACCGCGTACCGCGTGAAGTGGTATGCTACGCCTTGCGCATTCATGGAGTTCCCGAAGAGCTCAAAGAGTGGGTGCGAATTCTCTACTCTTGTCCAAAGAGTCGAGTTCAAGCTGCAGCTGGAACCTCGATGGAGTTCCCCATCTCTGTCGGGGTACACCAGGGTTCTGCGCTTTCCCCACTCCTCTTTGTTGTCGTCATGGATGCCATCGCACGAGATCTTCAGAAGCCCGTCCCTTGGACGTTGCTTTATGCCGATGACGTGATGCTCGCTAGCGAAGACAAAGGAGAACTCGAGCGAGAGTTGCAAGCTTGGTGTGATCGCTTGGAGCGGTTTGGACTCAGATTGAACGTGAAGAAGACCGAATATTTAACGACAGACGTTACTGAGTCCAGCTCCATCAATGTTAACCGCATCGAGCTTCCACGCTCTGCGGTCTTTAAGTACCTGGGATCAGCAGTCGCGTCTGACGGCAAACTGATGGTCGAAGTGAATTCACGCGTGAGTGCAGCTTGGTCCAAGTGGCGCTCGTTGACTGGGGTACTCTGCGATAGGAAGATACCAGAGCGCTTTAAGTCAAAGATCTACAGGGCAGTCATCCGGCCAGTAGCGATGTACGGCGCTGAGTGTTGCCCTGCGACCAGGGAAGTTGAAACGCGCCTCAGCGTCATGGAGACGAAGATGCTGCGCTGGACGGCTGGAGTCACGCGCATGGACCGCATCCGAAACGAAGCTATGCGGCAGAAGTTCGGTGTCGCGCCGATAGCGGACAAGATGCGCGAAGCTCGCTTACGATGGTACGGCCACGTTCTGCGTGGAAAGGAAGATAGCGTCCACAAGATAGGCCTTAACTTCGAGGTAATAGGAAAGCGGCCTAGAGGGCGCCCGAAGCAGCGCTGGGCTGATACGTTACATACGGACTTGAAAGCGGCTGGTGTCCACCCTGATCTAGCGCTGGATCGGGAAGGTGGCGTCATGACACCAGAATAGCGGACCTCGCCACGAAGCGGGACAGACGCTGAGGAAGAAGAAGAAGAAGATAAGAAGAAGACGAACTCTTCGTTCACTCAACCCTTCCTCCACTTGCTTCATCCACATCGTCGGAGGAGCTCGCTGAGCTTTCCATCTGCTCGATCTGATCCCTGTACCCTGATGCTTACCAGAGAAGGGTCTCAGGCGTAGGTCTGTTTAGGGTGAAATAAATATGTAGGAGATGTGTAGGAAGCAGGTTGGTAAAGAAGGCAGCAATCATGAAAAAAATGCAAAAATGTCGCATAGCACGGTAGTCGATCATCTGACCCGGCACCTGTGTAGCAGCCCCGCACCCTGCTGAACCACCGACTCGCTTGCAGCGGAGCCTTTCGCCGCGTCCCATACAACAGCGCGCGCGCACGCATGCATGTGGGCACGTGCTGACGGTGCGCTACTGTACCCCGCCTTCGAGGGCGCGTAGCTCTTTTGCTTCAAGGACTCAGCAGAAACGAAACATGTCTTTCTACTATATGAAGCTACCCATTTCCCCCGTTCAGACCTACGCCTGAAACCCTTCCTGGTTAGTATGCCCATGAGGTACCTTATTTCGGAAACTCCCAGTTTCTGCAAATCAGCTGGCGAAGGTATCCATCTTTTGGTCCCATAAACAAAGAATGAAGTCGCAGTGGACCGAAGCACCCGCATTTTCGTTGCGATCATCACGCTATGCCTCCTCCATATGCACCTCAGTATTGACCCGAAGGCTGCAGCTGCTTTTCCAATCTGTCTGTGCTCATCGACGGTGCATGTGAATTTGTTCTGCTGTACCATAGAGCCAAGGTACCAAAACTGCTCGACTTCTTCGATCAGGGAGACGCCCAGGTAAACCTGCAAGGTAAATCGTCATTGTGAGCGCCTTTGTTTGCTCGGCGTTTACGCAGGATTGAGTTATAGAGGCAATTTCGTTCCCTCTGCTTCACTCTTCACAAATGACACTACCGTCAGCAAACACCAGGTCTATTACGGGTTACACTTCTCCAAGTTGAACTCCTTGTTGATCACTAAACACTTTCCGCGTAACTACGATCGTAATATTGAGTAACAACGGCGATTATAAACATCTTTGACTCACGCCAAGTCGAATTTTAAGCGGAATTGAATTTCCTGACCGCACATGAACCCAATGTTCGGTACTATGAGCCCTGATTCAAATGAAAGAGCTGACGAGTAGACACAGTCGAGGGCCACGAGGAAGTGTATAAATACGATAGACATGTGCGTTCCATATCGGATCCGCCCTCCATGCCAGCTTGCTCCTCTTCAGCAACGCATTCACGCTGCTTTTCAATGATTGCTTGGTGTATTCATGCACTCTTCCCCTGATAGAAAGAAAGCTTACCCCACGATAATTTTTACACTCATCGCCTTTTTCAGAATTGGGATGACAATGGCCTGTTTCTGTGCCCCCAAATTAGCCTCGCAAGGGAAGGATACTAGGTGGTCATAACACTTTGAGAGAGATGTATATCACTGGGTGCGGCTTCTAACGCTGATTGCATTTGCGTTATCACACTCTTGTGATCGGAGTTATAGAGCATTTTCGGTTTGGTCCTTTGCCCTCTAACTGCACGCGAGAGAGCGAGCTCAAGTAGAGTGGAAACTGTGCTGGCAGCAGAGCAGTGGTGGCTCAGGGGATAGAGGTGCGGCGCAGTGAGACGGGTGGTTTGTGGTGAATTGGTATCAGACTTGTCTGGGAAGGATAGATAAATCGCTGACTTATCCATCCGTTGGCCACCGCAAATCATTGTACGGCCAAATGCGCATTCAAAATCACCATCATGACATCCCGTAGGATTATGATGCGTGGTACATTCCAAAAGGGATTGATTAATGCCGTACTTTATGCTTATCCTTATTGTACGTTCACGATTCCACAGCCTAGAGGGGTTATTAGACGTTCATCATCCTACGCAGCAGGATACCTGCGCAGTCACCCTGGTGCGTTTGATGTACAAATTCAATGTTGTTTCCCTGCTACTGGCGTCCTAGAGCACTGCTCTTACAGCGGCTGCACTGATGTACCTTTTATTCTCTGCAGTCATTGCCAACAGCTGTTATGTTTTGAACACTTCGTAGTGCTATTTCACAGCTGTTAGTATAATAGTATGTACTATTTGTCTTCCTGCCATGTTTAAGGGAACTATTCATAATAATTTGGATCTATGTGCCAGTATGAAATCGTCAGTGTGAAGAAGAATCTTTTCCGGTGACCTGTTCGGTTGCACGGAGAGAGCTTTGGCTGATGGCAGATCTCTTTTAGAAAGTGCAAAGATCCTGCACCACAGAGGAGTCGAACCACAAACGATCCCGTCTCACCATGCCGCTCCTCTATTCCCTGCACCATCACTGCTCGGCGGAAAGCGCAGTTCCCATCCTACTTGAGCTCGCTCTCTTGTGATTGGCCCGCCCCTGCGTGGACTTACAGAGTTCTGCGGCAACGCCGCTCGCCGCTATGGTTAAGGATAGGGCAGGGACGTCGCCGGCGGCGAGCTCTGCGTCTCTGCCCTATGGTTAAGCATAGAGCCGCGGCGCTGCCGCAGAACTCTGTGGGGGCCTTTAAAGGGCAAAGGAGCCTGCTATGAAAATGGTTTATAACTCCGTTCACAGATGCGCTTAGCAGAACTTGAACACAACTTTGGAACTAGCGTTCGAAATCGCATCCCGTATACGTCACGTCTCAAAGTGCCGTGGTCATCTAGTATCCTTCCTTTGTCAGCAGTGAATGTAATCAGATGACCACTTTGTCTCCACCAATTCTCAGTGCTTCAGCCGTCACTTCATCAATTACTGCAGCTTTGTTGTTACGCAGCAGTTTTATAACCTCGAAGTGAAAGTTGAGGGTCCTGAGAAGCGTAGGTGTAGATTTTCTCAAAAGACCACTTCCAACGTTACAAATTCTCCAGAAGATTTTGTGAATCTTCCATCTGCCTTCTTGATATTCTCTTTTATTGGCCTACTCTGAAGCAGGCGCTTTAAAGAAATTCGTTTCTGCAAGCGGCAGCTTCTTCTGCAAGAGAGTTTCAATAAGCTCATGTTTAACTTCAGCTGACATCGAGCTGCACAATTAAGCTGAGCGTATCGTTCACGGCTTACAAGTTTTACCCATTTCGTTGATCGACCTGTTAGAAGCATGTTTCCGAGATCCATGTTTACATATGGGGCCTTGTAAAAGCGCAGTTTTCCTTGATGCTTTCGCATTGGGACTTATGAACTGACCTTCTGTTTCCGCATGCGAAGTAAGACGCTTTGCCAGCTTCAGCTGGAGTTTTAGTCGGGACGTTTGTTCCGCAATGATCCACATTTCTATTGTGTCATATGAGTAGCACTTGCTTTTTCTTTCTGCAATTTGACTCGCTCTCTGCCGCACACGAGATGGCGATCAGGTCTGCAGCCTCATACGGGGCAGTCGATGCGCCGGCGTTGACGAGCTGAAATTGGGACGTTGGTGTGAACGCCGTCTCTACGGCGAGAAGTGCACTCCCAAAAAAAAGTGCTTGCGACGTTGAACGTCTGAACGGCCTAGTAGGTGGGACTGAAGGAGATTATCGCACGTGAATTTGGGGCGGCAATTGACAATGCGCGTCCACGCGTTGAGGAGACTCATCAGGGAATGCCTTCAGCTTCCCGTGGAACTTCGGAACGACACCTATGCCATGTGAAAGAGCTTGAGACGCTGATTACAAATAGACCCTCCAAATTTGCCAAATGGATCTCATAAGCGAGTAATGGCCGGCGAAAGAAAGATCGAGGTGACAACGTTGTGCCGCCTGCGCTGATGAAGCGATGAGCAGCGCGCCTCGTAATCAGCGTAGCCATTAACAAGCACGGCAGTTGCGGCGGCGGCGCAGGAGTAGTGTTCTCGCCTTGCAGGAGGACGGTGACAGGCTTGGTCCCCATTGATGCTGGTGTTTTTGCACTTTGTGACCTGTCGTCAGAGCAACCCTTTATCCCCATTTCAAACCCATTTTTGGGTAAACGCCCGGCAACAACTATCGTACACCTTTTCCGAGCTCTTTGAAGTGGAATGATAACAAATTTCGATCATCACGTACGGCAAGTCAAAATCTTGATGACTGATTCTGAATCCTGATTCATGACGAGCACCTCAAATAACACAGTAATAATAGTACCACAATCCTTGTCGATTAATGGTGATGACCGAAGTGCGAAGCCATTCAGGATGAAAACCATTTGAGTGTGCTACGCGGTGGACAGGCTGCACAGAAAATCAAAACATCGATCTTGTTACGTTCAAATGTTTTTTAGCAGTAAAGAGAAGCATTAGTTTCAGCTTGTGGGCACTATATTCCGCCTACACATTTTCAATTTTTTTCGCATTTGCGCAGTTTTAATGGTTGAATCTGTTTTACGCATTAGCTACAAGTCAAGTGTCATCATGAAGAAGCTCGTGTCCAATCTTTTTTTTTTCAGTTTTCACACGACTTCCCTTCCATTTGTGGGGAAGGGGCTGCTTGTCCTCCTATACCGCGTTTGCCATGGGACATAACTCCTGCTCTTAACACACATCTCGCCGTCCCTGATGTAAACAAAGAAGGTGTGCTTTTTTGCTGTCTCCTGCAACAATGTCCGGTTTAGTAGTTTTTCATTTCGCAGATCCCATCGAACCGACAGATATCTGCCCGCTTGATTGCCGTGGATTGATTACGCCGCAGTATTCAGAGCTCCTCGCATCCGACGAGCTACGCCTTGTTGCTGCTGATACACGGCCAGGTCAGCTAGTCCTTATCTTCACAACCATATATCGATCTGTACGATATTTCAGGAAATTTTTGCGAGATCCTCTTCTTCGATCGAGAAGCATCGGCGTCGGCCCTTCTCAACCTGTTCGACGGCGTTAGCTCAGATCTCTTCCAAGAAAAAGTCAGTCCAAGATCTTATTAGTTCGCGCAGATTTGGATATCAACGGGAGACGGACTTTGTGCGTACTGTTCTATATTATTTTCTACCCTATTCTGCTTTTATGCGGATGAAGCCTTACATATTTCCCATGTAGCTGATTTGGTAACTGCGCCTGGTTTTAAGAAGCAGGGTTGACATGATAGCACATAGAAACGGAACGCATGTTACATCGCGATGGTTTGCCCAAGGCTGGACTCGAACAAACAGCCTCTTCCTCCCGGATGGGATGCTCATGCTTTTTCGCCGCCGGCACTGCTACTTAGTTTTACGAGGGGATTGCCTCGTATTTTTTCAGCTTTTTAGGCGGTCTCTTAAAAATGCATATTTCCAGGAGTGGCTTCGGTGATTTGAAGGCTAGCTAGTTGTTTGCTGAAGGAGACATGCTGTGAGCACGGAACTGAATCCTATACTCTTTCGATTGCTGATTGTTCCACAGAGAGAAATTAAGGTTCTCCTGGAGCAATACTCACACCAGTTAGAACAGGTTCAATTCTCTTTTTTGCAGAATGCCATGACATGACACATTTTTCCCATCTGAATGAGCGACATCCTGATTTTAAACTGCACTTTGTAAAATTTCGATGTTAGTTGCTATTAGGAATTTAAATGCTTACTTTAAAATTTAGTTCAATTTTTTTAATTTTTTTTTCTAAATTAATTTTTTTTCTGAATTCTTTTAAATTTTTTAAGAACCAGATGATAGCCGCTTAGCGGCCGCTAAACGTCCGGTTGGCAGCTTTGCCCCGAACCCTAGAGAATAGAGCACCTTAGCCGCCTTCTTTTCCCCATTGGGTCTGCTTATCTTTATTACAATGAAATTCCTTTCTTGCATTCCATATAGATAGGATAAAAGATATGTTTGAAACAGCTCCTATGAGGCTGTCTCTCATTCACACGATTTAAACCATTTTGACGTCAAATTGGACTCCCTTCTAAGCTAGCCTTAAGACTTTTGAAATCAAAGCGAACGTTTCCAAATTGATATGACCTCCAGGCAGGTTGAACTGCAGACTCAATAAGATGGTTAAAAGAATTTTTGTTCAAGGAAAATTTGGTATATCATTCTTTGAAATTTTTTTTTAGCCTACCTGCCGCAGTCAGTTAATAATTTCATAAAATTTTATTTTTAGGAAAAATAATAAATTAAAATTTATCTGAAAGCACAGCAAACAAGCACTGAAAGATCAGATCGCGCCATGCGCTCAAAATTCGCCGCCACTTTCATTTGATTGGCAGGTGTAAATGCCACTTATATGGACCACCAAAATGTGGATATGTGTGTTTTTTACAGTTGTCTTTGTTATATCGTAAACAGGTGTGAAACTCCATGTAAACAGGATACTGCTACCAATCGAGCAAAAATCGCGACGTCTCGGAAAAAAACATGGCGCAATCACTGTCCTAAAAATGGCCGCCTCCCTGCTTTTTTAAACAAGGCAAAAATAAAAAATTATAGAATTTCAAGCAAAGTGTTCACATATTGGGTAGATGAATTAAGAATTCAAAGAAAGATATACTAAAATTTTCTCTGGCTCGAAATTCTATGGTGTTCGTTTCCATTTCCTAATCTCTCCTTCAGGTAGAAAAATTTATTTCGTTGACAGGTCAAGTCAAGTATTGGGTTACGCCTCTCCGTGATCTATTCGAAGAGGACTTCGAAAAATCCCTCTCAGTGTAAAAAAATTGAATCTTAACGCAAGCGCTTTAATTACTATTGGCATTTAACATCGAAACTTCACAGAGTGCAGTTTCGAATCAGGATATCACTGGTTCAGGTGTCGAAAAAACGTGTCGTTCCATGACATTCTGCGGAAGTCGGCAGAAAATTGAACCCGTCCTGATTGATTTGAAGACTGCGCCAGAAAACACACATTTTTCACTGTAGAACGACTAGCATTCAAAACGTTATAGGATTCAATTCCATGTTCTTAGTATGTCTCTTTCAGAAATAAAGCTGACTCCCCAGGTTGTCGAATCACGCTAGTAAAGACAAATTTTAAGAGGTTAAAAAAACCAGAAGCTTATAAAAAGTTAATAAGAATAAAGCTGTGTTGGAGTGAAAGGGGTCGCATCACATCTACTCCGAAAGCGGGGGTGGGGTGAATTCTCTGCAAAAATTAAACCCCACGCTCGGCTCTGATCATGACTGAGAGCTGAAAGATCACCGCGGGGAGAGCGTGAAAGTTGTTCTCGATTAAGCAGCGCCGCTGGTTGAGACTACTTTGTATTCTTGATAATTTCCTGAGATGCCTGAGAGTCACTCTTCAGAATGGCGTTTTCTACCTTGCGAGGAATTGCAAGATTGGAGCTTGGAGTATGGCGCTATCGAAGGTGGTGATGACGCCTCTGTTAGAAATGGCTAACAAGTGAGTACGAAGTACGTCTAAGAGCTGTGACGTTTTGCACAAAAGAATTGTTTAAGGATCACCTCTACATTGCGTGCTATTTCTGGATCAATCGACAGTAATGCGAATGGCGGCAAACTACGCCAAGTTATAATATCCGCAATCGAAGAAGTCAACTGCATGTTGAGGTTGTCAACCGTCATATTTTTGACAGATGATTTCGGTGTTCGGTAGGAAAGCGCAAGGGAGGGGGACGTTCTGCCTGAAAGCGACGCGGGCAAAGGCGCGGGACAGTGCCTGCGGAGACAATTAGCGTTAACTCGCGCAGTGACACCCGCCGCATCGCACTCAGCCAGACACCTCTCGCCGCGGAGGCGATGGTAGCCCAGCCAACTACGGGGCCTGTAGGTCGAGCAGATTTGATGTGATTACAATCGATAGAGAGATAGGAGGCTCAGACGGCTTGCATTGGCAGTCCAGAAATTGGGATTGATCTGAACCCTACCATCTTCCATATTAGAATTTCGAGCTCTATCGAATGAGCCAGGAAAGAATCTTGTCTCGACAACCCTTACAACAATTTTTCTAAGGCGCGGTATAAATAAAAACTGATATTTAACTTTCGTTTTTCTAATATGAAATTTTAAATTAACTACGAGCATGATTTCAGGCTATTGATGTGAACTCTACCATCTCCTGTATTAGAATTTCGATTTCTATCGAATGATCTAGAAATTATCCTGTTTAAATAACCCTTATGGCGGCTTTTAGGCCCTCTACAGAGTCTCGCGGCAGCACCCCGAGAACTCGTCCATATCGCTCTCGCTGCAGTGGGACCCACGCAGCCACTGTGGTGGAAGCCGCGGCGCGGACGAGTTGTCGCGGAGCCGCCGCACGCAAAGGTCCCCGAGGGCTGCCGCAGTTCACGGCGGCTCTCACCCGCAGCGCCAGGAGCTGCGGGTGAGATCCGCCGGAGGGCGTGATAGAAGAGTGTCCATTATGGTTCATTTATTCTAAACATTTTTCTAAACGAATCTACATGCTAGGGATATAGTAGGTTGGTGCATAATTTCTGTCCATAAAGAAGCTTGACAACCAACAATATAATCACCGGTAGTGTCGACAAATGGAGGTGTATGGAATCCTGCACTCAAAATGTAACGCAAAAAAGCTTAGCACGATATTAGGTAACCTTAATTGCTTGGAAAATCTCCGTGACCTTCCAGTCACAAGTTAGTCGTCTGAGGTTTAAGGAAAACCCTTGCACATAAATGCAACAAGGAAGCAGACCGTTCTTTTTGGTACGAGGTATAACTGCATCGGACGGACCAATCGAACTTAACAAGGCATCGGAGAGAATGCGGTCGTCACAAGGGCTGCCACATTATCTTCGAGCTGCTTGTCAAACGAGGAAATTTTAGCGGATGTAGATCGACAAAAATGAGAGCAAGCGCAAAATGGCACAGAACTGTTGAGTTATAAGGAGTGTTCTATTAGATTTCGGGGCTTAGATTCAAGATCTCCAAACTTGACTTAGAAAACGCTTCTTCACAAAAGAAACAGCGTTCTGCTCACTTCATCTCGGACATTCTTAGAGGTCGTAACTGCCGGCAAAAGTACGCAGTATTGCGTACAGCAGCCCTTGCGGCGCCGCACCACCCGCCGTTGTCATGGCGGGTCCGCAGCACCCGCAAGACTCTGCTGCCGGCCTTAGGCGTTGTTTATTTTCGTTAAATATCAGTGTTCATTTATACCAGAATTAAATGCGTGGCATGCTCCCAGGTTGAAATTGCGCGAGGAATATAACTAGATAGACGAGAGACCTTCTCAAAGCACCCCAAGTGCTGAACCTTCTTGAAAACTACATTATGATCCTTCATTGTGTAGAGCACGCTCCCAGTTTTAAATTACACGATGAGTTTAATTTGATAGTCGGTAGACCTCCTAAGAACACCGAATTTATTTATTTATTTATTTATTTATCATATTTGCAGAAGGCAAATGTTAAAAACAGCGCTCAATACTACAAAGCCAAAACAAACACAACATACAATACAAAATATATACAAGGAGTTGGTAATCGGTATCACTTGTCGACTTGTCTCAAGAAAGATTATATCTAAGTAATGTATTGCTAGCAAACCGCTTAAACTGCTTTACTGATAAGATACTTGATTCGTTTTTCATAAGCTTGAGGTATGCACTTCCTGCTCTATATGAAAATGAGTTTGTATATAAGCCTGTTTTTGGGCGGGTTAACCTGATTTTTTGCAGAGCAAAGTACAAAGTACAAAGCAAGAGCGAAGTACTCTAGCTGTTTCAAATCATTTCATGAATGTTTACCAACTCGTTAGTTGGTGGAGGAGACATTGGCTATGCAGGTACAGTGCATGTGGGACGCGAGCTCAAAATGCTGCTAGAAGCCACAAACGACTGGACGAGCAATTTGAAATATTGTGTGATGAAATTTATTGTCGGTGAACATTAGACTTGAAGAACCACCTATTCAGTCTTAGTCTCGATATATATGATGTGTGCATTATAAAGTTTCATAGAAAAATCAGTTACGAATTGGTAAGGAGATGTCATGTTGAAACTAACGCTTTAAACTTCTGTTAAAATATCTCTCGTCTATCTAATTGGAATCCTCGTGCAATTTTAGCCTGAAGGCATGTCTCGCATTTAATCCTGATATATGTGAATAGAAACCAATATTTAGGGAAAAATAAGCAGCGCCTGAAAATTTTCGCTCTAAGGGTTATTGAGGCAGGTTCTTTTTGGATCACTCGATAGAGTTCGAAATTCTAGTAAGGGTATGGTAGGGTCTGCACCAGTAGTATAGAAGTATGCCTCGCAATTAATCCTGGTATAAATAAAAACTGGTATTTAACGGAAGTTAAGCAACGCCTGAAATAAAATGTTGTAATGGTTATTGAGACAAGATTCTTTGCTTGCTCATTCGACAGAGCTTGAAATTCTAGTATAGGAGTTGGTAGGGTTCAGATCAGTCCCACATTCTGGACTGCCAGTGCAAGCCGCCTGAGCCTGAGCCTCCTATCCCTCTATCGATTGTAATCACACCAAATCTGGTCGACCTACAGGCTCCTGTAGTTGGCTGGGTCAGCATCGCCTCCGCGGGCGAGGGCTGTCTGGCTGAGTCGCTAATTGGCTCCGCAGGCACTGTCCCGCGCCTTTGCCCGCGCCGCTTTCAGGCAGAACGTCCCTCACCCAAAGCGCAACGTCATCAGAGTGTATTCGAAGGTGAAGAACATAATGGTCTCTCACTGTTGGGACAGAGAGCGTTAGATAGATAGACATTTTACGACGTTATCAGCTAGTCGTTTGAGGCGCAGACGGAGGTGGGAGCGGCTGCGTGTGCAGCACGCAGCATGTTCATGGTTCAAATCCCACCTAATACGACCAAGCCTTCCCTTCTACCCCGGACGTGAATCAGTACCAGACTTGCCTGGGACGGATAATACACTGACTTGCCTGTCGGCTGGTCAGCGAATGTCAGTGCTAGGTCAGATTCGCCTTCGAATTGCCTTAGCGATATCACTTTAAGGTAGAACGTGGTGCATCGCACAAAGAGACTAACTAATGCCTACATTGTCCTTTATTTTCCCGCAGTCCTGCCAGGTCTCAAGCGGCAGGTGCTTGACAGAACTGCAACTCGCACTGTATCTTGTTGTGAGAAAGGTGTTTGGCTTAAGGCCCCCACAGAGTTCTGCGCCAACGCCGCTCGCCGCAATGGTTAAGGATAGGGCAGGGACGCCGCCGGCGGCGAGCTCTGCGTCTGCTGCAGACCCCTTAGCAGGAAAGGTTGCGAACTTACCCTCAGGCTTTTTAAGAGAACATGGGTGATCTGGTGCTTTCCAGAACCCCGAATCAAATTATGGAGTCGTGGTTTGCTGCCGCCTGGTTTGAGATGCCGCGGTCGTCAATGGGTTAAGGACAGGTGATAGTTTACAGACGCATAGGGAATTGCATAATCAAAGGTTCTCTAGCAGTGCAGTTGCGCACAAGTGGTTGTTAGTCTAAACTCTTGTTTGCACGTTCGATTCCCGGACTGTATTATGTTCTTGCATTTTAGCCCTAGTTTATACTTATACCGACTCGCGGCGCGGCACCACGATCACTAGATATCGATTCTTCGCGTCTGATCGATAGCTATCCCGACTATGGCGCCGCGCCCCGCAGCGGCGCAACTATAAACCAGGGCTTACTTTGAATCCTGAAATTAAAGAAACTTGAAACTTGGTCAAAAAACAGTTTTTTACTTGACGAACTTGGGTGTACTTACATTATGTATTTTTTTTTTTAAATTTTTCTCGCCTCACACGAGGATCATACTTTCTTGAAAAAAAAATTAGTTGAAAATTGGCGTTTCAAAAGTATGTATCCACTTGTGAAAAACAAACTTTTTACTAAATTCAAAAATCGATCGCGCTACCATCATTTCTTATAGCAGCATGGATCGTATTATTCATGTTATTGTTAAGGTTCTGGATGATGTTGTACTCGCTGGTGTCCAATGTAATCAAAATTGCCCACGTCATTGAACACGGCTGGTCTCCACTACACTTTGACATTCCAGACTGTCCATGCGACACGACGGAAGCCTAAGCTTCAGCATTCCGCTGCTGAAGAAGTCGAGCACTGTCACTAAAGAACCGCCTCCAAAGTTGCGACGACGGGGGCTTCTCATGGGTCTCTCCAGTAATGTCGGTATCCATCGGGGAACATCCAGATTAAATTTCATTTCATTCTTTCATTTTTACCAACGGGAAAAATCTAATCTAGATGTCCCCGATGGATGCCGACATTACTGGAGAGACCTGCGAAAAGTTCCCGCGGGCGCAACTTGGGAATCGGTTTATTAGCAACAATGTCCGGCTTCTGCAGCAGCGGAATGCTGAAGCTCAGCCTTTCGTTGTGTCCCGTTGTGTTGCATAGTCGGTCTGGAGTGTCAAGGTGTAGTGGAGTCTATCCTTATGCCTTTTTTGAGAGGCAGAAAACATCAGACCCGTACTACTGCAGCAGGGCAGCGCTGCAGTCCATGTGTCTAGCTCGACCAAAGATTGGCTCCACCGCCACAACATTCAAGTTGCGGACTGGCCGGCCTGTTCTCCTGACAGCAGCACAATAGAGAACATGTAGGGGAGCGTGGTTCGACGAGTCTACGCGAGTAACCGTCAGTTCAATGATGTGGTGGCGATTTTGATTGCATAGGACACCAGCGAAGACATCATCCAGAACCTTGTCAGTAGCATGAATAATACGATGCATGATGTTATAAGAAATAATGGTGGTCCGGCTGACTTTTGAATTTAGTGAAAGTTTGTTTTTCACAAGTGGATACATACTTTTGAAGCACCAATTTTCAACCTTTTTTTTTCTTCAAAAAGTCTGATTCTCGAGAGAGACGAAAAAATTCCAAAAAGCGAGTGGTTACCTATGTTCGACTACGAGGAATCTAGTGGAGCTAGTGCGGGTCTGCAGAAATAAGCGCGTAACAAGACATGGGCAAGTTTTGGAGTGGATACATACTTTTGAAACGCACTGTTATTCATGTTTTAGAGTTCGTCTGTCTCAAATATTGAAGGACTACGTTCGCGACCAGAAGTTCATAGAAGGGTTTACTAGCACCGTCGAGTCGCACACAGTGTTTCTCAGCCTGTGTCAGCAAGTGCTCGACACCAGCAATATAGAGGTACGTGCAGTGACAGACGTCTGCCACTTGTCATTATGGACTGCAACATTTAGCCTGTAATTTAGGGGAAGAACGGTATTTTAACTTATTGCACGCAAATGCGCACAAACCTTTATCCTTTACTGCTTCGATTTTCATCTTCACCTTTGTTCAAGACCTTCCAGCAAAGCCGTCTGAAAATTGGATTGGTTTACTTAAAAAGTGGCCCAAGTGGTCACTGTACTTTTTCATTATAGACTAGTACATTGATAAGCCTATCAAACTAAGAAATACCACTGTGGCGCAGTTCTACGACAAGCAAAGATAATTGACAAGGCGATCATATGGAGGTAATAGGGTCAAACGAAGAGTTACCCAAGAGTAGTAGAAAAGGACGGAAGGAGCTACGGCTTATCGCATTATGCGTGTTCAGAGAGTTATCTGGTGTTTACTCTGATCAAGTATTCCGATGGTAGAAGTGACAAGCAGAAGTGGTTCCTTAGTCCCTAAGTGGGGCTAGGGGAAAAGTGGATGAGTATTCGAATGTTTCTCGCATCCCAATTGTACGGGAAGTTCCTAGTCAAATGGGGAGACGCGGAACCCCTAACCTCTTATCATCGGAGTGGTTGAGCTGTTTCACTTGTAATGTGGACAGGCATTGTCACACTCTGTGTGTGTTCGTATTCTGAATCTGCTGACGTTCTTCTGAAATACTCCCTTTCCAGGTTGTTCCTCTGGTATTTATTCTCCGCTGTGTTCGCGACTCCTCGCTGTGCCCCCATGCTCGCAGTGCCTGCGAGACCGTGCTTAGGGCGGTAATCCGCCTTGCTGCCATGTAGGTCCCCGTTCTCCACCATCACCTCTTGCAGCCTTGTGTCTTATGCTCCTTAGGTCTGTGTGCGTCTTCGTGAACTCTGGACGATGTGACTTCAAAGATCGAGTATTTGTCGAAGCTGTGCTATCTAAAGTGTCCCCGGATAGAAACGGCTACGGTCCGTCTCTTTGCTTGATTTCTTTTTGTTCTTGATTGCACTAGTAATCTCCTCCCACTCATCTTTTCAGGAGAAATCTGGGAGTCAAACTTTGGCGTCGCCCTACCGTCTTCTCCAGAGTTCAGCTCACGGCTGTGTCGTGAGGTAGTTAAGCAAGGAGTACTAGTTCGCCTTCTTCGCACTGATATTGCTACAGTGTCTGGAGAAGTCGTAGATCTCTTGGAGCTGTACAAACTCGACGATTCCCAGGTTGATTTTCTACGTGGTAATTCCTATGAATGTTTGTAGCCTTCGCATGATTATAGCTAGCAGTGGATCTGGATGCGGAACTGCTGAAGGTCTCAACGCATGTTGAAGAGGTGCTAGCAGTAAGCGGTGAGGTCAGCGTCCCAACACTTGAGAATCTTGTTCACTGGATTGTCAGGCAAGTGCTTAAACGCCTTCATTTCTTGCTCGGCCTCTGGTGTTGACTATTCAGTGGAGTTTGCTGTGTGCTCCGCAATCGTGGTTGTTAGCCGGCTTGGGACCGTAAATGTGGTATTTGTTCAAAACTGTGTAGGACATGGGGATAAAGGGTACCACCGACGATATACCACAGGATGCAAAAGCACGGCATTGCCAGGAATCGAAACCATTGCAACACTTCTCTGAAGCGAGAACGCTACCACTAAGCCGCCGCCGCAGCTGTTAGCCAAGCTAAGCGCATGAAGTCGACTAGCCACACCTGCATAGAAGATCCTCTTAGCAAATTTGCTCTATATATTTGTAATCAGCGTTTCAAACTCTTTCACAAGGTATAGGTCCCTGTCCGAAGTTCCATGGGAAGCTGTAGGCATTCCCTGGCTAGTCTTATACGTCTCCTACCTAATAATTTCAATTCTTTGTCTCTTTTCAAGAGAGGATCAGAAGCCTCTGGAATGGAGCCCCTACCAAAGAACTGCTTTGCAGTTCCTCGGCCATGTTCAAGATCTGCTCTCATGTCGCAGCTGCTATTCTTCGAGATGTTCGCAGCATGTGTGACGTCATCAGGCATCTACTGCTTTGCGCTGGATCTATAGACTCGGAGTTCGAGTGAGTTGTTGTTTTTAGTGGTTGGACGTAGAGGTCGCGTTTTTCTTTTACCACACAGTATTCTTCCAGTGGACATGATTGAAGGACAAAAGGACTGAAAAGAAAAAAGAGTCAGTCGGACGACCCTTTCTTTTCCATTTCTCCGTCTGTTTCCTTCTTTCTTTTTCTTCCTCCCTCTTTGGTGTTCACTACAGTTCGTCCCGAGCTCCGGTCTTCTGGTATCGTGACGCCACACTTCCTTTTCTCCTTTCTAAACGCTTTCATGTTGATCCTAGGCTTCATAAAGGCCCTTGGACGGAAAGTTCCATTCTACTGGAAATGTAAGTCAATTGTATGGTCTGGCCGACTCTTAGGACATATTCGTAGTCTGCGATTGAAGCGACTGGTCCTTCGGGCAAAACATACATTCGATTTTGTCTGGCGATCGCTCGGCATCAGCCGTCCCTGTCGCGGACTGCACGTACGTTCCTCGTTGCTTCACGGTATCGCTGGTTACAAGACACTTGAAGCTTTTTGCTCCTTGTGGATCCATCTGTTGAGGCTATCATGCGCTGAAAGCGATGCCAAATTCTGCCGGAATAGGCCGTGATTGATCTTGCAAGAGAAGGATACGAGGTGACCATGGGACATTGAGATGAGATGCATATCACGGGATGTGGCTTCGAACGGTGATTCCAAATATTGTTCAAATTCTGCAAAACGTCTATGAACGAAGTTATTGTTCATTTTCAGTTCGACTGCTTTGCCCTTTAGCTGCACCCAGAGCGGGCCGGTTACAGGAGAGCGAGCTAAAAGGGTGCGGGGGTGAAAGTATGGTGAAAACTGCATTACACGCAGAGCAGTGGTCGCCCAGGAAATAGAGGAGCGGCGTGCTGTGACGACGGGTTTATTTGTGGTTCGGCTCTCCTGTCATGCTGGACGTTTGCACTTCCTGAAAAATGTTTACCGCGGTCAACCAAAACTCTATATGTCAAATCACAAAGGAAAAGTTCACCAAAAAAGAGACCAGTTTCCCAGGTAGTATTGTGCCTTCATGATTTCAGATGTGGAAAAGTTTCTTCACCTAAACGTGCGTGTCCTAAAGTGGTTATTCAAAGCGCTCATCACCTTATGCTGCGAGATACCTGCGCAGTCACCCTGGGACGTTTGATACGCCACTTCAATGCTGTTTCCCTACTGGCGTTGTAGAGCACTGCTCTTACAGTGGCTGCGCTGATGCAGCTTCTATTCGCTGTAGTCATTGCCAACAGCTGTTATGTTTTGAACATTTCGTAGTGCTATTTCTTAGTTGTTAGTATAACACATTGTTTGTCTTCTCACCAGGTTTCTAGCAACTATTCATAATAATTTGGAGAATGAATTTGTCAATACGAAGAAGAATCCTTTCCGGTGACCTTTTCCGCTGCGGCTTGACATAGAGAGCTTTGGTTAATCATGGCAGATCTCTTTTAGGAAGTGCAAGAATCCTGCATCGCAGGGGAGTCGAATCATAAGGGGAGCAAGCTGAACATACAAAAGCGCGCGGCATTCGCGGCGACTGCTGCGGGAAGCGCGACATCTACATAGTGTGTGCTGCTACAGTTACGAAGTCTAACGCTCTTGTAACTGCATAAACTGCTATTGATACCTCTGCTCAGCTATTTGAGGTCCTCCGGTGCACCTAATTAGAGGAAACGGTTATTTTGGGTTGGAATTGGATGACCTAATCCAAGCAATAGGCAATTGCTGCTATTGTGAAACGATTTCGGGTTCTTTCATGACTGACACGAAGCTTCATTTCTAAAAGCCACATATTTAGATACAGTACAGCATAACTCGGGAGTTTGTTAGAGCTCCGTGTCTCCCATAACAGCCCACCCAGGAGCGATGCGTTAGTGGCGATTCGTCGCGCGTGCGGCAGAGGCCGCCGCGCGCGGCGAAAACTTGTATGTTCGTACTACCAGCCGAATCATAAACCAACTCGTCTCACCACGCCGCTCCTCTATTCCCTGCGCCAACACTGCTAGGCGGCCAACGCAGTTTCCACCCTACTTTGCTCCTGTGGTTGGACCGCCCTGAGTGCAGCTAGAGGGCAAAGGTGCCAGACTGAAAGTGGTCCATAACTCCATCACAGATGTCACCTTTTGCGAAATTCACCACACTCCGTGACTTAAAGCGTACAGAAATGTCAGGCATTCGATTGAGCTTAAAGTGCTGCAATCGGCTGGACACAACCCTAGACAAAGCAGGACTGCTGACGGACATTCTCTTGAGTAGAATTTAGGGATGCGAGTGGTACTCAGCTAGGCACCAGTCTTTAGGAGACACATCCCTGGCGTTGAACGTTCATGCGTCATTATCTTGAATATCTGTCTTTTGGTTAGAAACCGCTCAGTAATGAACAAGTCGCGACAAAGTGTGCCGGTGGTGTAATGGCGTGGAGCATTCCCACCCGGTCAGCAAGAGGTACGTGTTCGTGTCCTGCCTGGCGCTAGAGTTTTGATCGCAACAAAGTTAACCTCCACAGTGTACAGCGGGAAAGATCTTCAGAAAAAGCCTGAGAATTGTGCAGACATCGGGACCTTAGATCTCAGCCAGCCAGAATGAGATTAAAAACAGCGCAACGCACGAGAACTGAACCCGACCTCCGTCGAAGCAGCACTACTATCTACTACGCGCCGATCCGCTCGCTGGAGGTAGCATCGCGGGCGTACAAGTGGCCTCCGTAGCGCGTGAGGGCACCGCGATGCAGCGACCATAGTAACTTCAAGGGCCCTCTACTCTAACTTCAAGGGTTTAACGACCTGCCAAAAAGAAACACACGTTCTGAAAGAAGTTGTAGGAAGCATCCCACACTACTAAATATGCGCCCTGCAGTTTCTCGAAAATTCCTAGATTTCAGGGTAGGCAACCGTACCACAGTGTACAAGCTGAGAGCTGAGCTGGAAGCACAACGGTTTGATCGCCGGCACATTTCTGCTGTCGACGTTCATATCGGTGGGTATGATTTATTTATTTATTTATACTTGCACTAAATTGTGCGCAATAATAAACAGTAAATTAATATGGACACGGCGCAAACGACATAGTGATTATAAGAAAAAAAATGAACTCCTGAACAACTCAACATTTCACATTAATCAATGGTGAGGCCAAACTTTAGGCAAGAAAGGAACACAAAACAATGAACAAACAAAGAGACACCAAGAGCCAAAAAAATTCAGACAGCCAAGGGTTTGAGGGAGGGGGGTGGGCAACTTGACGGAAACGAGCAGTGGCCCGCCAACACTGCAAGTCGCTAGAGAGAACGGCTCCGGATACCATCTTAGTAGGTCCGCCGCCTCCATCAGTGCCCACATGACGGCAGAGAAGGGGAACCATAAGGATAAAAGCGAACGAAAGCATCTAGAAATGGCAGTAAAAATAAGCAAACCAAACCAAGTAAGCAAAATAAAAATAAAAAATCCAGGGAATCCAGCGAACAATTACAAACAGGTTAGATCATCAGTTCAGACTAAAACAGAGAATAACCTCAGGCAAAGGAATCTAGCAATGTTGCAAAAAAAAACAATCATCCATGTAAAACTGCTAAACCAGGGAAACCAAAGCGTCTTTAAGATATATCCTCCAAATGCAAAGTTGAAAGCAGATCAATTTTCATCAGTTTTCTACGAAAATCGTATGCGTTTTTAGCATCCAGTAAGGTCCGAGGTAGCATTTGTAACCAGCGTGCACCGCGGTAAAAAAGCGAATTGAAGACTTTCTCGCGATTTTTCCTTTTCAATTTAGGATAGTGGAAACAATAACGATTACGGCGTTGGCAAGAAAACCCAGTATTTGCTAGCCTTCAGTTTTGTTTCGCCTTTTAGAACTTTAAAACAGAAAACTAGATCACTGATTATTCTCCTGTAGAAGAGACTTTTGAGGTTGAAAAGCTTAAGTCTTTCTTCATAACTAGGAATAGTAAAAGGACCCCTGTGAGTACGCTTACATCTATAAAACAGGATTTTTGTAAAAGTCTTCTGTACCTTTTCAATTTTAGATCGGGACTTCTTTGTATAAGGACTCCAAACCTGTGGGCAGTATTCTAGTATTGAAACGACATATGCCTTGTATAAGCTAACTAGTGCCGAGCAGTCATCGCACTTGATGTTCCTACAAATTAAAAACAGGATGGAGAAGGCTTTCCGCACAATGGTATCAATGTGATTCTCAAAGGTTAACCCACTATCCAGATGAACTCCAAGATCGCAAACCTCGGATATAGAGGTGAGAGTGCAGTCGTTGTAATAGTACTCGTTATTGCCCGAATTTCCAATATGAAAGACTGAAGTTTTGGAAAGATTAACGGGAATTTGCCAAGCATTGGCCCACTCCATCATATTATTGACAGACTGAGACAAGGCTTGACAGACCTGAGTTTTATTGCTATAGACTCCGTACACCTTTATATCATCAGCATACACTTGCAACTTTACATGAGAGTCTGTAACTAAACTTGCAGGAAGATCAGAAGTGTATGCGAGGAACAGAATCGGGGATAATACTCCCCTGAGGCACTCCACTTTTACAATCATAGCTGCTTGAGAAAGAATTTCCAACTTTAACACTCATACGCCTCCCACTCAAATAAGAGTGAATCCAATTTAGAAGAGACCCTCTGATGCCCAGCTGATGAAGCTTTTCGATAAGTTTACCATGACATACCTTGTCAAAGGCTTTCGACAAAAGATGATCGAAGTAGATGATATCCACTGAGTCCCCATTGTTTATTGCAAGATTCCAATCGAAAACGCAGTCCGAGAGCTGCGTGGCTGTTGAAGCGCCAGCGGTAAATCCATGCTGTTCGGAAGGAATACATCTGTTTCTGTTTAGATAGGACACCAATTTTTCTCGTATAACTTTTTCCATGACCTTTATTGGGGTAGGAGTTATACTTATGGGCCGGAAGGAAGAGAGTAGTACGGATTTCGGACTCTTTGGAATTGCCGGGATAATGGACTCCTTCCAAATTTCTGGAATCTCACTATAAAACAAAGAAATGTTGAAAATCATCGATAACGGTTTATAAAGTGACTGAGCACATTTCTTAAAAACGATTTGTGGAATGCCGTCGAATGGTATTGTTGTAGAATATTTCAACTGTTTCATTACCCTTAACACCCCTCTTGGCTGTATAATTATCTCATTCACACTACATAATTCCAAACTCTCAAATGCTTCTGAAGGCACTATCAAACTAATAGGACTAGTTTCTTCCGCACCTGAAGTGAAAACCGAGGCGAAATAGCCTGCGAGAGCCTCAGCCTTCTGCATGTCATCAGTATAAAGAACCCCAGCATCATCTCTAAGAACGGGTAACTCCGGATGAGTTTTTAGCTTAGCCCGCATATAAGAAAACAGCGCCTTTTTGTTGTGTGTTCTGGAGGCAAGCTTTTCCTTGTAGGCTAAAAACCTTCTCAGGTGACGATCCAATTCTTGACACATTCTTATATCGTGGATCCAAAAGAGGATTTTGTAGCAAGCTGAAAAGACGTGTCTTTTGAGCAATTAAGTTAGAAATTTGTTTCGGGTAACGCCGTACAAGGTCTTTTTTAGAATCAAATGGTACAAATCTGGATAGACCAGCGTAAACGACACGACAGAATCTCTTGTATAAATCGTCAATGTTTTCATATCCTTGAAAAACTGCCCACCAATCTATAGAATGAAAGTAAAACTCTAGACCAGAATAGTCTGCCTTAGAAAAGTTTGGAAGAGGTAAATTTCTTTGATATAGCACAGGCATAAGGATTTCGAAAGCAACTACATTGTGGTCAGATGATCCAAAAGGGGGAAGAATGGAAATATTGTCGAGAAATGGTGTTGAAGTTAGAATTATATCAAGAATTGCGTCACCCCGAGTAGGTTTTTTCACTTGTTGGACTAAGCCACAACATTCAAAAAATTCCACGAATTTGATCAGGCACTGATTACGTAGCTTAGAACATTGAGCCCAATCAATGTCAAGGTTGAAGTCGCCCAAGACGATCAAATGGCTATTTGAGAGGCACAGTTCTAACAAGAAATCTAAAAGAGCGTCATCTTCGCAAGTATTCACGCTGGGCGGTAAACTAAAACTACTCTAAAATCAACCACATTTGTAGAATCGAAGATGTCGAGACATAGGATATCCGACTTGAGGCAGGAAGAGGTGTCAGCAGCTGTCACGCTCAACGTGTTTTTAGCCAGGCAACATATACCGCCACCTTTACGGTCTCTGCGGTCAATTCGAAAAAGCTTGTATGGGAAATCAGCAAAAATTTCTGAATCAGATACTTTGTTGGAAAGCCAAGTTTCAGTTACAAATAGCAAATCTGGCTGGTAATTTGACAGGAAAAGGTGAAGGTGATGAAGTTTGTTGACCAGGCTGCGGGCATTGAATAGAAAGCATTTCACGGCTGTTGGAGGTACACCGTGTCCAGTCAGACGTTTCCCTGAACCCTCCGTTTAGGAAGGTCATCGACTCGTCTTAACTCTCCACGGTATACCACCCAGGCACGGTCATTTGACTGCTTGTTCCTTTCCCTGCATTCCTGCCTCAACTCGTACTCTCGCTGACGTTCCTCGGAGGTCATGCTTCGGCGAACACGAACTTTACTAAAAGCAGCGGACTCTCGAAGTCTCCAAGAATTGGAAAGGGCAGCTGCCCAGTGAGACTTTGAAGGTAATACTACCTTCACCTTACGAGTAGGTCCGCGCTCCTGTTTACCCAAGCGATACACCTCCAAGGGACGACATTCAAGGTTTAAAACATCGAAAACTTCACTTACCTTTCCCTCGAGGTCCCTCTGTTTTGCTGAGGCGTAAAGGTCTGCAGGAGCCTCAGGGAGCCACTCAATAACAACGCTTCGTTCCCTTTTTTCCATCTCGATTCTTTCAGACATTTCCTGAGGCAATTTAGAAATTAGTGCATACATAATCTTTTCAATGACAGGGTCCTTATTCCTCGTGAGAACCTCACTAATTAGCTCAATGACTGATAACCTGGCAAAGTCTTCATGGACGGAGGAGCTCTCTGTGTTGTTTGTGAGCACCTGGGACTTACTGCTGGACTTTGCCGAGGATTCAGAAGCTCTTTTGTTGCTCTTGGTACGCTGCGACATGATGACCTATTGACGAGACGTACAAATCAATGAGCACCGCGAAATCCCAGTCCGTGAAAAGATTTTTAAGAAAAAGAAAAACGTACTAGAAGCAAGTGTTACTGGTAGTCAATAAAGACTCTTATTCACAGGCCTTCAATAAAGAGATCCCTTATGAAGAACACAGGAAATAAGGTAGATAAGAACAGGCAAAAGAAGGACTGGTAGAGATCACCTAGAAATGCGACCGCTCACCAAACGAGAACGACAGGAACGATGATTTCATGTGAGCAGAGCAGAATTTTCTTGAAGACATCAGTCGATCGTTAAAACTTGCTTTACAGGACCTGCTTCAAGGGATGCTAGTCTAATTTGCTGCGGGATTTGCGTGTCCATAGGTAGTCGGGGTGATTTTCACCCGAACGATTGTAAAAATTCCCCAAGTTCACCGCGGGTTGTTCAGTTGTTTAGGCTCAAAATGACTTGTTGCCGTTGAAGAGCAAAAATGCACCCTCCTCCTTCATCTGCTGTAGGTATCACTGCCGCTTTTCGATAGGAGAGTTCTGTCTCGTTGACCCCGTTAGGCGGAATGTGCTCTTTCTTCCGCGGCGCTATTGTTTGGAGTTTCAGATGAAGCAGGTTCTTTTCGGGATGCTTGGAATTATAACAAGCCCGGAGTGGTAATCAAGATGTGCTGGAAGCATATCCGCCTAGGGTGAACGAGGTGCACTACGAATTCGGATGTTTCTGAGTCGATCTTAAATAATGGATCCGGTGGGAATCACTCCGGATAAGCGACAGGAGGAATAGTATAAGCTGAGTGTCACCTGTTTGTCGCAGTAAATGAAATCCTAAAGTTCATAAATCGTAAATAGTAAGGGAAGCCTGTAGTAAAACTAGGCTTTGGGGGGGGGGGGGAAGTAGCTTTAGCGCTACTTTGGGTGGGGGACGTTCTGCCCGAAAGCGGCGCGAGCCAAGATGCGGGACAGTGCCAGCGGAGCCAATTAGCGTCGACTCACGCCGTGACACCCGCCGCTTCGCACTCAGCCAGACAGCCCTCGCCGCGGAGGCGATGCTAACCCAGCCAACCACGGGAGCCTGAAGGTCGACCAGATTTGGTGTGATTACAATCGATAGAGAGATAGGAGGCTCAGACGGCTTGCATTGGTCGTCCAGAAATTGAGATTGATCTGAACCCTACCATCTTCTATATTACATTTTCGAGCTCTATCGAACGAGCCAGGAAATAATCTTGCCTCAATAACCCTTACAACAGTTTTTTCAGGCGCTGTTTAACTTTCGTTCAATATCAGTTTTTATTTATATCAGAATTAATTACGAGGCATGCTTGCAGGCTACTGAAGTGAACTCTACCATCTCCTGCATGAGAGTTTCGACCTCTATCGAATAAGCCAGAAGTTATTCTGTCTAAATAACCCAATGAGGCGGCTTTTTAGGTGTTGTTTATTTTCGTTAAATATCAGTTTTATTGATATCAGAATTAATTGCTTGCGAGGCACACTTCCATACCGCTATGTAAACCCCACCATCTCCTGTAGTAGAATTTCGAACTCTATTGAGTGTTCCAGAAAAGAATCCTGCCTCAATAACCGATAAAGCGAATTTCTTCAGGCGCTGTTTACTTTTCGTGAAATGTCGGCTTTTATTCGCATATATCAGGATTAAATGCAAGGTAGGCTTCCAGGCTAAAATTGCACGAGGATTCCAATTAGATAGACGAGAGATCTTTTAACAGAAGTTTGAAGTGTTAGTTTCAACATGGCATCTCTTTAGCATTTCGTAACTGATTTTACTATGGAGCTTTTTAATGCACACATCATATATTTCGAGACTAAGACTGGATAGGTGGTTCGTCAAGTGTAATGTTCACCGAGAATAAATTTAATCACACAATAACTCTAATTGCTCGTCCAGTCGTTGTGGTTACTAGCAGTATTTTGAACCCGCGTCGCATAGGCAATGTACCTGCATAGACAATGTCACCTCCACCAATTAAAGAGTAAGGAAACACTCACGAAATGCTTTGAGAAAACTAGAGTACTTAGGTGTTCTTGGGAGGTCTACCGACTATCAATTCGGGCAGTTTCAGACTATGAATATGCTCTACGCATTGAAGAATCATGATGTCATTTTCAAAAGTTGAGCACTTGGGGTGCTCTTAAAGGTCCTCGTCTATCATACTCTGTAATATCTAATAATATTCCTCGCGCAATTTCCGCCTGGAAGCACGTCTCGCTATTAATTCTGATATAGATGAAACTGATATTTAAAGAAAATAAACAACGCCTAGAATGTCGCTTGTTGGGTTATTTAGACAGGATAATTTCTGGCTCATTCGATAGAGATCGAAATTCTAATACCTCACGTCAGTAGCCCTGAAACATGCCTCGTATTTAATTCTGATATAAACAAAAACTGATATTTAACGAAAGTTAAAAGCGCGAGAAAAAATAGTTGTAAGGGTTATTTAGGCAAGATTATTTCCTGGCTCGTTCGATAGAGCTCGAAAATGTAATATAGAAGATGGTAGGGTTTAAATCAATCCCAATTTCTGGACTGCCAATGCAAGCCGTCTGAGCCTCCTATCCCTCTATCGATTGTAATCACACCAAATCTAGTCGACCTACAGGCTCCCGTGGTCGGCTGGGTCAGCATCGCCTCCGCGGCGAGGTCTGTCTGGCCGAGTGCGAAGCGGCGGGTGTCACGGCGCGAGTCGACGCCAATTGGCTCCGCAGGCACTGTCCCGCGTCTTTGCTCGCGCCGCTTTCAGGCAGAACGTTTCCCTCCCCGCTACTTTCAGCCCCTTCAAGCAAATTGGACTGTCGTTCTGAGAAATTCCAAACAAATCGTTGATTTGAGGCTAGGAAGACACCCTATAAATAGTATGTAAACTGAAGTACTACCATAAAATTCTATATTCCTAACTAGCGTTGAGCTTCCGTTAAATCTATACTGAAACAACCGCAGATCACGATCATACCGTAGTCTTCGTTAACCGCAATGTCCTTCTGATTCCCAGTAAACCAGTAAGCGGATCGCGCACCCTCAAATGTGCATCCTCAATTTGAGCGTGATACACAGGTAGCGTTTCCACTCGAAGCCATGGTTGGAACTCGGTCCTTTAGAATGATTTTGTAGAGAAATACTTCTCCCCTTTACTCGGACCCTGTTGTCTGCTGTCGGGGAAAGGTCGTTTCTCTCGTTTGTGTTTTCGTGGTGCTCCTTATCTAGACAAGGATTCCAAATTTCAGGTTGTGCAGAGGCGAGGCTGGTGATAAGTCCACCAGAGCCCCTCTCAATTATCATCACACCCGGCCATGCTCGTCGCTATGTCCGCATCTATACTTTCTTGGCGGATCTCACTCGTGCTGGTTCTGCCTTAGAAAAGGTGGATACCCTCGGGAACCCATATGAGACGAATACGGGTAGTGCTAACGTCTTTTTGAGGTTGACCTGCGAGAACCTCGAATCGGCGTGAACGGTCGCCGGATGTTGTTCTACTGCAGCTGTTCTATGCTGCGACTGGTGGCTGGCATACGCGATCACGTCCTGACAGAAGTCGATGCTGTTTGGCAGATGTTCAGAGTTAGTTCTCGTTACGTAGGTGCCGCTGGACGACCTGCACATGTTCTTTTCAGGAAGATCTTGAGAAAGTGAAGACCATTGACCACGCAATTGACGCCCACAGGTTAGACTTGTCGCTGCTGGCTCTTGTTGAGGAATGCTGAGCAAGAATAGGATTCTAGGAGGGCGATGAAGATCATGATGCAGCGAACGTTACTGGATGTGAGTCACCTTACCACTGGACGGACCCTAGGGGTGGTAAGTTTGAGGCTATAAGACTAACGTTTACACTATCTTGAGTAATATACCAGTCCACTATATACATACGTGTGTAACCCCACCTTACGAATCGGTTGCTGAATGAGTCTACTTCGCGGTGGGCGTGTGAGCTTAAGGCGGCGTAGAGACGATTTGACTGTTACAAAAATTCCTATCTTAGACTATCTTATCTTAGATTTCCGAAAAGTATGTCATTTTACGAGCTTACGCCACCAAATAAAGCAAGATGCAAATCCAATCCAATTTTAACCGCTATCCGCTTTTACTACTTGTCCACATATTCATCGGGATAAGAGCCCATTATGGTTAGGACCTTGCTATTTCTTCAATATTTAAGATTCTCATAGAAACGAAGACATAGTCATAGACATAGTGAATTAAGCCGAATCAGTCTTCCTGGCACCCGAAGGAGTTTGAGGGCAATAACTTTCAGATCTACTTGAACATTGTAAACACTCTTCAGTCCCGTTTATCGCCCGGAACAGTTGAGAATAGTCCTGTGGAGCTATTTCCATAGATGCGGTTTTTCCTTAATATCTTGGCGACTTTGTGCCCAACGAACGACTTCTTTTTTGTCCACTCGTGTTGATTTTCCCATCAATTTCCGCTTTCGAGGCGTATTTTTTGTGCAGATGTTAGGCTTATACTCTCTGTCAGGCAATTACCATACACGTACCAGATTCGTGACCCCAAACCATTCCAGATAACTCCCAATATGAAGTTTAAGCGAAAACGCTTCCCGGCCGCTGCAGTCGAGAGTACAATTGCCCGTAATTGCAATGCCCCACTCCTTTGTGAGTAGAGGAAGTGGTCGGGACAAGAGTAGGCCGCGAGATGGCCAATAACACGAGGTGGACAAAACTTTCGAGTTCGACAACAGTTAGTAGAATTGTTAAAAGCAACAAGAGCATTCGCCGTAGAAACTCGAAGAATGAACGGTACAGGTGGGTGATGGATCAAAGCAATACTTTTGGTTTTCTCTGAGTTTGCAATGAGAAACATATCCAAGCCTAATCGAGAACGTTACAAAGGGGTCATATAGGGATGTCATCAAGCGAGACTTTTTCAGCAAGACAAGCACAGTTTAAGAGGAGAGCGGCGTAATCACATGGGACGAAAACTATCTTTCGATTCCGGTTAAAAACAGGGTTAGAGAGTGAACACGGTGCCCCTCCCCGAGGTCAGAATGCACTCATCGACACTGATAAAAACGCAAGAACCACGACTACATATGCGTGGACTTTACACTCCGGGATGGAACCCGGATCCTCTCTCCTGCAAATCTGCAACGCTATCTACTCGATCTTCTAGTCGCTACACTCGTGGTGAATGGCTTACCTCAATGTACCGTTGCGGCTGTCAACGGAGCAGCCAGCGAACTGTCAGAGTGTTATTAAAGGATGAAAGGACGGCGTTAATCAATCCCTTTCGAGACACGCTACTTCTATGGGATGTCGTGGAGACGATTTGAATGCGTAATGGGCCATACAATGACTTTCGGTGGCCAGGCGTAAGCATGTCAATGCTTTATTCTTCCCGAACGAGTCGTACCAATTCAACGACCCACAGGGATGTCTATTCAAGTACACCAGATCAATTCACCTAGTAGGTCAGCTATACCGTTTTCCTTGTATTGCTTCAGGGTACCTGAAGCGATGCGGCTCCATAACGCTTGTCCCCTAACTCCGTCTGCACCTTGTTGTACGCCATTGAGCCCATTGTAGTTAAAAAGCAAGCGCATTAACCGTGTGTGCTTCCTATAAGGGTGACGAACTAGCGGTTCGCAAGACAAGAAGTACCGATCCATCTCGATTACTGAGGCGCTCCCTAAAGTCAGCAACAGCAGCGAAATCGTAACGCCTACTCGCCAATGAAGCGATCTTCTCTTCACACAGCAGTGTTCGGCTTTATTCACACATGTTTCCTCCAGATGTGCGAGAGCTGTGTTCGCTTCGCGCAGGCGATGAACGTAGGAGACGAAGCGAGCGCCTTCATTCACCACCGCACCTTCGATGAGCATTCTCAGCTTCTGCGGGAAAGTAAGTTCTTCGCTTTCAGACAAGGCTTAAGCATTTACCGCACTTGTGGTGCAGTAATAAGATAGAATAAAAAGCTGTCCAATTGCAGTATTGGCGGTTTTTTGGAACAGAAACGGGGCAGAAAGAGTTGAGGACCCTTTTCGGAATTCGTCATTCGATTGCAGCTTGAAAACACTCTCAACGCCCCATTTCAGAGCTGAGCGTGGAGCGGACAAACGTGAGCGCTCGAATGTTGCTCTGGCGAATGGGCAGCAGGGAGGACTCTTTCGAAGAAGAAAACGCGATACCAAGCGAGGTGCCGACGAGGAGCCAAATCAGTGACCTGGGAAGCTGACGACTGGAGCCAAACACATCCCTGCATGATGAGACACGGCGTCATCCGTCACTCTCAATTAAGTTGTTCCCTGCCTCTTCTTTGCTGAGCATTGTTAGTAACTCCCACAGAGTCCCACAATAGCGCGCTGATCTCACAGAGGCCTCGATGCGAAATGTTGTCCAGAATCTCTTAGGTCGTGCAACTACAAATATCATGTACGACAACAGATGTGTTGCGGCACGTGTTGTATACACAAGAGTTGATGGTGTCATTGATGTTCGAGGGGAAGAGCATTCGTTTTCTTCGCCCAATGTGACTACGATCAGTGAGATGTGCTGTTGTTTTGCTTGCATGTTGTGTTCACACATGCTTGCTTGTACGTGTTC
This sequence comes from Heligmosomoides polygyrus polygyrus, assembly GCA_947396885.1. Taxonomy (NCBI): domain Eukaryota; kingdom Metazoa; phylum Nematoda; class Chromadorea; order Rhabditida; family Heligmosomidae; genus Heligmosomoides; species Heligmosomoides polygyrus. The sequence continues at coordinate 39,112,777 of OX377201.1, forward strand.
TCTTTGTCTGCGCCGCGTAAATATGTTTAAAAAGAAGTCTCTAAGAGCTTGCTATGAAATGATGTGAGCCAAATTCTGTCTAATTGAGCCGTAAACCCTTGCGAAGCTGATTATTCGAAAATTTATAAGTGTTCCAATAGCCAGCGGGTCTCTATTAGGCCATCAAGCATGAAATGGCCAATTTTGAGTCACAATTTTGATTTATTATTTCTCAGACAACAGACAGTGTAATCGACCAAAATAAGCGCCTAAACAATCTGCCATCTTAGAGGTAGAATATCGCCCATAACTAGTGTCGCGGACGTTCGCGAGCGTCGGAATCGTTGGGAGCAGGAAATTTGGGAAGCCGAGCCCACCGCTGGATTCGGCTAGCCGAGTCGAGTTCAGATACCCAATTGAATTTTAATCTACTCCAAATTTGACTAGTTGCAGTGACTTGCTTCTTCTCGTCGTTTGTTGTAATTGATCCTAATTTCACATGATTGTTGCCCTTTGCGCTTCGAAATTTAATTTTTTTGAAAAATAAAATTTTTTAAAATTATTACACATACTGAGGCATGCGAACTAAAAAAATTTCAAAGAAAGTTCTATCAAATTTTTCTTGAACGAAAAATGCCCTAAACATCTTATTGAGTCAGTAGCTTAACCTGCCTAAATGTCGTTTTGATTTGGTAGAGTTCGCTCTGATTTCAAAAGTCCTAGGGTAGCTTGAAAGTATCCAATTTGACGTGAAAAGTGTCCGCTTGATTTGAAAAGTGCCCATAAATAAAAATGGTATGACTTAGCTAAATTTATGCACTGCTTTGTATGGAGCAGTGAGCTGTTGGGCGGTGGGTCCAAACTTCGATAGGGCGGCAGGTCTGCGACCCGACCGAGGAGCGCTGTGCGAAGGTCGGCATAGCAATCCCAGCCAACACTCCGCTAGATGGAAAAACTGAACATGTCAGAAAAGCCTATAAGTCATATCAGCGGAAAGCTCCCTTTTTGGATGAGAGCGCTGTCGTGTTTATTTTCCGAAAGAAACAAACTTAATGGGTTGAGGGAGGAAACAAAATGAATTATAGATTTTTGCTGCATTTAAACGCTCAAACAGCCGATCTGAAACATGTCAATATTATTTACTGTAACCACACGAAAGCCAGCTAAAGATATTACAGAAAGGGAAAAGACGGCTTTTTCCAAATTGCTTTACGAAACAGTTACAACCACTACTAAATTCCAAAAATCTAGTGCAGTAGACGAAATGGGTGGGTTTGTGGCGGAAATTACGACAGCCATTCGAGTTCCAAGACCTACTTCTTCACTACAGTTAAGAGACTACCCTACTTGAAACGTTAGAGAAATAAATTCATTTGGAGAGCTTGGTACCGGGAAAATGAGGAATTAAATATGAAGAGATATAATATGAAGAGATAGAGAGAATATGTTTTTTGAATCTAGTGGCGGAAAGTACCAAAATTCGCTGTGTTTACTAACAAAGTCGCAGTGAAACACTGAAGCCGAATTTGTTGAAGAATGTGAAGAGAAACTGTAGAATGGAGCTATCCCTGAGCCTCATATGTAATTCGATGTAATTGGCATAATTGAGACTCCAGAATTAAAAAAATAAAATTAAATTAAAATAAATTAATTGAATTATTAAAGGCCTGAGGAAGCTGTTAAGCAGCGATAGCTCGCCGATAAAGAATTCTGGAGTCTCAATTGTGCCAATTACATCGAATGTGAAGAGAAGTGAAACCTTTTACAACTTGCAGGTAGAGCAGACGGATAGTTAGCCAAACATACCCTGTGGCCGTAATTATCACAGGCGAGGACGAGAACCTGCCGCAGTATGCAATGCATAGGTGAACTAGGATGATTCTTAAAAACTGCTGTTTGCTTTCCGCACCTTTTGGAAAGGCCTTTGAACGCGGTTTCCATATGTTCATTATGTTTTCAATACGGACCGTTTTAAACTGTAGAAATTAGGATAAACTATAACTAGCGACGAGAAGAAGCAGATCACTGCAACTGGTTAAATTTGGAGTAGAGTAAAATTTAATTGGGTAACTAGACTCGACTAGCCGAATCCAGCGGTGTGCTCGTCTTCCTAAATTTCCTGCTCCTAGTGACTCCGACGCTGTGACGCTCCAGAGCGTCGCTGACGTCAAATGCGACACTAGTTATGAGCAGTATTGTAACTTGTCCATGCCGGAAGCGTAGAAGCCTGGAGAGCGAAAAGCGATGAAATCACAGAAGGCGTTTTCCACATCCAGTTGAGAACTGAATTTTTTATCCTGTAAGAAGTGGTCCAATGCTTTGAAGATGTGGTCTTCCTTTGGTGCGATGAATATCCTATGAATACGGTGGGTGAATGAGAAGTTCCACATTAAACTCGTACAGTTTCAGAAACGTTATTTGTGCGACGTGTGGTCGCGCATTGCCATGCAAGAGTATTGGCCTGCCTCTGTTGACCAACCTTGGGTGCTTAATTGCAAACTTCCTCATCATGCCGTGCAGCTGGTTACAGTAGACGTCCGCAATTACCGCTTCACCTGTCTCATAAGGCTGTTATGGATGATTCCATAGGTAGACCACCAAACGGGCACCAACAACTGTTTTAGGTAGATGTTGGGTTCCGGACTGTGTTTCGGAACTTCATATTCATCCAGCCATCGTGCCGGCTGCTTACGGTTGGCGTAGAGAATCCATTTTTCATCACAAGTAACAATGCAGTGTAAAAATGGCTCGGGTTTGTGGCGTGAGAGCAAAGAAAGCGAAGCGTCAAAATGACTCCACTTCTGCTGCTTGTTCAACTTGTGCGGTAATGTGCATTGATTCAGCTTCTTTACTTTGCCGATTTGATTCAAATGGTCCAGTATTGTAGGGATAGAGACCTTGAGCCTTGCTGCTAATTAACGCCTAGTTTGAGATTTATCGCCTTTCACTATAGCTTTCAATTCATCGTTATCCACCTTGGACACAGGTTTCCCTCACGTGGCACACTTTCATGATTAAAGGCGCCAGATCGAAACTTCTCGAACCATCGGCGTACTGTGCGTTCGCTAGCCACATCCTCGCCGAAAACCTTGTTAATGTCCTGGACCGCACACCTTGCTCAGATGGAACTCGTATTCAAAATCAACACGAGCTTTTGACTGTTCCATGGTTTCGAACAACTGCTCTGAAACTGACAACTTGAAAGATTGTTACATAGCAAAACAAGCGATCAAACCTGCAAGAGATCCTCCAGATCAGAGAAAAATCCAGAACCGTAGAAGCTTTTTTAACCGTAATATCAGTCCTAAATCTTAGCAGTGACAAAATCGGCTTTTCAAACTTAACGATCTAGTATTTATTTCATCCATTGAAGAGCAATTCGTAAACAACGGCTACTACGAGGGGAGAGGTTGACTAAAGCTGCCCAACTTACTGAAAGTGGAATGTTGTCCAAATGCACGTTGGATATTGGGCGCGAAGACGGACGACAGATGAAGTGGATAGGGGCGGTGAGCCGCATGTGTTGCTTTCGGACATCTGAGGGAGGCTATAGACGATCTGACGAACTCGGTTCTCCTGACACACTTCTTCGACTCGGCAGTCCTCCCATCTCTATGTCATGCGCTGGAGGCATGAGCCGCCACCTCAAAGGCACTAAGGAGCACAGCATCTAGCGACACAAAATGGCTCCACTAATGTTTTCGATTGAAACAATAGTGCGCAACTATCTGCACTTTCTGCGTAATTTAACTATAAATTTTCATTTAAAATTCGTTATAAATTAAACGACGACGGCTTAACGCCCCTGACCAGCGCAGTTTCCTCGGAAGGCGAATTAGGCGGTCTACTGTCACCTGAGGAGGAGTTGCGAGAAGTGGCGAAACAGAGCGGCTACTGTTGAGCGTGACGCCCGACCAGTGAGCCCGTGTCCGAAGCCCGTTTTTCTTCAGCTGCCAGCTGGCCACGTGGATGCTGCAGCTCCTCAGTAGCGCTGATAGGATCACTTGCTGCATAAGCGCGCCAGTGGTCGGCGTTTGAAGGATGTCCGTGACTCCCACGCCAGAAAAAACGAGCCCGGCAGAACCTGAAGATCAAAAGGTTCGTTTAGCCCTGCTGGGAAGGTAACGGCAGCTCATGTATATCGGAAATTGTTTCAGAAGAAGAAAAAGAAGAAGAGGAAATCGAAAGCTAAGAAGGTTCTGGTTTTGGATGGCTGATGAATTCGGACAACGAAGCGATGGTTTTTAGGGGACATTTCTTCGAAAAGGTCCCGACATTCCGGAATTCTCAGTGAAATCGCACTTCAAGTCAATTGTGGTAAATTATAATAACAAATTTGAACTCTTAAGGAATTCAACAAATAAAAAAACGTACATTGCTATCTAAGGGTCACGCGTGAGTCCTGTTTATAAAGTGGGATCTATCCAAGTAGGAGCGGGCGTTTCGCTCCTTCTGTTCGTCGGCAGCGGCAATATTGAAAGTAAGCCATTTCGCAGAGGTGGTGCATTAACGTCGTTCTAGCGAGGACTTCCCTTTCGAAGTTCACAACGCGAAAAGCTCTTATCTCACCTCCTAGTAATACCTATCACTAGGATTGATTCTAGGGCGACAAATGCTCCTTGCAGGCGTAGTTCCTATAAGCGTAGCTACCTACAACCGAAACTGCATATTGATCAATGCTGCGCTACTACAGTTTTTGGGCTTTTGAAGATCGCACCTGCAAGGAAGATAAGGCTCTCAAGCATCAGTAACTATGTTTCATTAGATCAGTTTCAGAATCTCCTCTGCCTTTTGTGTTAGTCGTTATCGCAAGCGCATTTGTGACGGATTAATCCTTAGCAAAGCGTCTTTCTTTCAAGGAATTTGAGCGGTATTGTAGAGGATTTTATAATAAAGAGTCCAATAGCGCTTATCATGATTTTATGCGCGAAATTATTTTGTACCCTTTAAAAGATTTTCACACTATGTTTTACTCTTCCTTGCCTCCCGGTTTGGTACATATAATGTACTTCATTGCAACCGACGTTCCGACGAACTGGTCTTTCTCAAGGTCTGAAAGAAGCTCGCAATTTTTGCCTCTGCAGAGTTCATTGGGTCAGAAACGTCGCGTCTACCCTTGCAAGAACAACATTCTTTTAAGAGTGTTAAGAATAGAGACCACATCTCCCCCACCTAACTCACCGAGATCCCACCAGCGCCAAGAAACCGGCTCAACTGGTCACCACAGATGAAGTGAGACATACTGGTTTGGTCAAATGTCCTGCTCCGAGTAAGGTAGGGTTGAGAATGTACGCGAAGCAGTATACGACATCTCACAGCTCGCACAAAGGGATGGAATGGAAGAATTCGCTGGTAATGGAGATGCACTCGTTCTGTGGTTCATGGATGGATTGCGCCTGTGAATCGTGAAGGCCTCAAGAGCCTTACTGGTCCCTATTTCGCCCTCATGATACAACACTGGCATTGCACATTAAAATCGTCACGGGATGTGCTTCATTCGGTGCTTTCCAAGCGGGGTTAAAAAGTTTTACCTTCTCGTTCCAGCAAGTTGTTCCTTAATGCGGATGTCCGGCAGCCTCCCAGTTTCCCCAATATACAATTCACCGCAGGTTAAACACTCTATCTGGTAAATGACGACGGTTTTCACATATATATCTTCGAAGGATTGAAATTCAGGGTTTCGTATTTCAACAACGGCCCCAATACAAACTTCGTAGGCCTGCAAGAAAAGGAAGGAATTCCTAGTCGAGAGACCTCTCGAGACATGATGGTGACTTTCTGTGCTATCTTTTGCAACGGGCATCGAAACGTGGATCACTTCGTATCAGAAATCCAAGGCCCGAATTTCCTTCACTTGCGGAAGTTCATACTCCCCAACTGTATTCTCTGCGTCAACATTCACATGAGCAAGATGTTAGACTTTCTTCGACATCGGGAGATTCAATTCCAGTGACCATTTATTTACATCATTGACTAGTTTTTGCAGTCTTTATTTATCCGAAGAAGAAGAACTAGCAGAGATATACAACCTAAAGTCAGCATAACCTGTACATCCAACATCATTATCCGTCACAATTCTTGCAATTCATAGATATAAATGCTATACAAAATTAGCGATAAACCTTGACCAATTAAAACAGATCTGAGCCCCGAAAATGATGAATTGACTCCGACGGAAAACTTCCCATCCTTTAAAACTAAAGTTCTCCATGGTATGATCCTAGGGTGAACTCCTACTTCCAACCGCTTCACCAGCAACTTTTGATGGCAGGCTTTATGAGAGCCTTTGGCAAAGTCGAAGTAAACTATATCTGCGCTTCACTCATCATCAGGGAATGTTGTCCAGTCGTTAAGAGGCTCGATCAAGGCCGTTATAGCCGGTCCTATTTCTTTGAAAACTATGTTGTAAATCTGAGATAATGCCGTTGTCACCCAGGTGCCGTGATAACAGTCGGAGCAGAAACAATGTGTGCTCATCGACTAGAAACAGGAGCATTTTAATCCGAGACAAGCGCAAAATAAAGTATTCAAAGTCAGTGCTTCAATGACGATTAAATTATACCCATTTTGTTATGAAAATATGATAGGTTGCTTCAAAGTGCAAGGAAATCTTCTTCTTCTTCTTCAGTGTTTGTCCCGTTTAGCGGCGGGGTCCACTCTTCTGGTATGGTGGCGCTACTTCGCACGATCAAACGCTTGATCGGGGTGAATGCCAGCTTCTTTTGAGTCCATGTGCAACGTATCAAGCCAGCGTTGCCTATATCGTCCTTTAGGCCGTTTTCCGGGCACATCATGTTTAGGACAATGTTCCGAACGGTGTCGCAAATCGCACGAAGAACATGGCCATACCGCCGTAGGTAGCTTATCGGCAACTGGAGCAACGCCAAACCTTTGACGTATGGAGACATTGCGATTATGATCCAAACGCGTGACACCAGCCGTCCAACGCAGCATTTTCGTCTCCATTACGCTGAGGCGGATCTCAACCTCCTTCGTTGCAGGCCAGCACTCAGAAACGTACATCGCTACTGGTCGGACGACGGTTTTGTAGATCTTTGATTTAATGCGCTCTGGTATCTTCCTTTCGCACAAAACGCCTGCCATTGAGCGCTATTTGGACCACGCTGCGCTCACGCGTGAGTTTAACTCGAACGTCAGACTGCCATCAGACGCAATTGCAGAATCAAGGTACTCGAAATGTGTCGATCGTACGAGCACGGTGCCATTGATCTCAACGAACCAATTCTCGTTTTCGTCAATTACTCAGATTTTTTGACGTTTGAGGCCTTGAGGCCGAACGCCGCCAAGCGGTCACACCAAGCTTGCACTTGTCGCTCAAGTTCGGCCTTGTCTTCACTGGCAAGCATTACGTCATCTGCATACAGCAGCGTCCAAGGTGCAGGCTTCTGAAGGTCTCTCGGCATCCATAAAAAGGAGTGGGGAAAGCGCGGAACCTTGGTGAACACCGACGGAGATTGGAAACTCCGTCGATGTGCAGGCCGGCGCTCGCACTTGACTTTTAGGAAAAGAGTAAGGAATGCGCACCCACTCAATAAGATCCTTGGGAACACCGTGCTGTCGTAAGACGTACCACATAACGTCACGCGGTACACAATCGAATGCTTTCTCCAAGTCGAGAAAAGCAAGATGCAGCGGTTTTTGTTTCTCACGGTGTCCTTCTACAAGAAGACGAACAGCATGAATGGCGTCGATAGTGCCACAACCGGCTTCGGAGCCACATTAGTTGGTGGAAAGCCGGACGATCTCGCGAATACGTCCACCCAGAATTCGCTCGAATATTTTCATAGTGTGCGAGAGCAATCGGATTAGACGGTAATTCGTGCAGTCCGCAGAACTGCCTTTCTTTCTCCAGATCGGGATCGTTGTGCTTCGCTGTCAACTACCAGATACCTTCTTTTCCGTATCAACCTGGTTGAAAAACCTCGCTAGCCACTCCTCAGGATTCCAGCAGCTCAACTTCCATAGGTCGGGCGCTATGTCGTCAGGGTGCTCGGCCTGGCTTCATCTTCTTCGCTTCCGTATCCTCACAGTGATTTTCAGCACAAGACCGTGCGTAGAAGGGACGCAAGGGTTAAGCGGATGGGCAATCTCTATTGTTGAAATTAATGTAATCGTTCCACAGCCCTCTTGAGGTTCATCAGTGGATGGCCATTGTCATTGTTGATGCCAAAGAACTTCTCGATATCCTCGCCCTGGCGACGGCGTGTTTTGGCAAGCCAATAAAGTTTTCGTTCAGCATCGCGCGTCTCGAGTTTCTCGTTGCCCTCATCGTAATGAGAAGCTTTTGCAACGGCAACGGCCTTCTTAGCCGCCCTCTTCGCTTCTTCGTATATACTCCAATTGTCGGCTGTCTTTTCGCCGACAAACACGTGATAGAGCGTCTTCCAAACCGCTCCAAGCGATCACACCAAGCTTGCACCTCTCGCTCGAGTTCATTTTTATCTTCGCTAGCGAGCACTACGTCATCAGCATAAAGCAACGTCCACGGGACAGGCTTCTGAAGATCTCCTGTGATGGCATCCATGACGACAACAAAGAGGAGTGGAGAAAGCGCAGAACCCTGATGTACCCCGACAGAGATGGGAAACTCCATCGAGGTTCCAGCTGCAGCTTGAACTCGACTCTTTGGACAAAAGAAGAGAATTCGCACTCACTCTATGAGCTCTTCAGGAACTCCATGATGTCGCAAGGCGTACCATATCACTTCACGCGGTACGCGGTCAAGGCCTTCTCCAAGTCGAGGAAGGCGATATGCACTGGCTTCTGTTTCTCGCGATGCTTCTCTATCAGGAAGAAGGCGGCGTGTATGGCATCAATGCTGCCACAGCCAGCCAGGAAGCCGCACTGATTGCTGGAAAGTTGGACGATGTCACGAATTTGTCCGTCGACAATTCGCTCAAAGATCTTCATGCTCTGCGAAAGCAAACGATTGGACGGTCGAGCAGTCTGCAGGACTGCCCTTCTTCTTCCAAATCGGAATCGTCGTACTTTGGGGCCAACACTCAGGCACTTTTTTCTCCGCCACACCTGATTAAAGAGCTTCGCCAACCACTCAGCAGGGTACCAAAACTTCGACTTCCACAGTTCTGCTGCCACGTCGTCGAGCCCAGTCGCTTTGCCTTGCCTCATCTTCTTCAATGCCGCCTCAAACTCCTCCACGGTGCTCATATGCACGGGGCCATGGGTTGGAGCCGTTGAGGGGATGGCTGGATGATGAAATTCTACTGTAGAAATTTCCTCAAAGTAATCGCGCCATCGCTTCAATGCCTTCTTGCGGTCCATAAAAAGATGACCGTTCTCATCATTGATGCCGGAGAACTTCTCGATGTCCTCGGTCTGGCGATGGCGATTCTTTGCGAGTCGGTACAGATACCGCTCACCATCGCGCGACTCGAGCTTCTCGTTGACATCTCCATAATGAGTGGTTTTGCAACAGCCACGGCCTTCCTTGCAGCTTTCTTCGCTTCTTGGTACTTCCGCCAGTTATCGGCTGTCTTTTCGCCGACAAACACGTGATAGAGCGTCTTCTTCTCTCGAACTTTGGCTTTCACATCATCTATCCACAGCCATGCCTGCTTGTCGACCTTCCGTCTTCCAGGCTTCGTGATGCCTAGCTCCGACCGTGCAGCGTGACGAATCGCGTCGGTCCCCTTCTTCCAAGTTTCGTCGACAGTTGTCACTGTCGGTAACCGCACGCGAGAAATCACAGCTGCTTCCTTCTCTTTCATTCGCCACTACTTGATTCTTGGTGCACCGCATCGCTCGACCTGCTTCAGCCTCGGAGAGGCGATCTTCAGAGTGCAGATCAGCGGTCGGTGCTGTGAGGCGACCGTCTCGTACGGCACGACCTTCGAGTCTGTGACAAGACTTCGGTCTCGATCCTTCACAAGTACAAAGTCTATCTGAGTCCTGATGTCCCCGCTATAAAACGAGATGAGGTGGGAATCGTGCTTGCGACGTACGGTATTCACTATGGTGAGGTTGTGCGATTCCGCATAATTCAAGAATTCGCTCACCATCAGCGTTAGGTACCCCATAACCGAAACGGCCATAACAGATGTGAAAATCTTTCGCAGTCCCAACGTGGCTGTTGAGATCACCTGCGACAACGACAGCGTCTTCTGGTGGCACCTCTGCTGTCTTCCCATTAAGCAGGGTCTAAAACTCGTTCTTGGCTTGTTCGGAACAGTCTGTCTGCGGAGCGTACGCAGAGATCACTGAAATGTTCCACGCTTGCAATCGCATCTCGGAAAAGTTCGGAGACGATATAACACCAACACCTATGGTGGTCCTGGGACTGCCACACAGAACAACCTTACAGCCTCGGCCTATGTCCCTTGACTTGCTACAGGACCACCTCGTCTCTTGCACCGCACAGAAGTCAACTTTTTTCGCTCTAGTGCTTCTGCCAACTCGCACGAGCGGCCCGACAACGTACCCACATTCAGCGTTGCTACGCGGGTCCTGCTTACGTTGCGGGGCTTTCGGACTAGCTCAGTTGCCCCCCCCCCCCGATGCCGTCCTCGCACCAGGGACCCTCGCATACTTCTCACACTCGCCGGGCTTTGCGAGTGCGCGTCCGTTCCCACGGACGCCGGGAGCCAGCATTATAGCTTATAGCTAGCATTATCTTGACAAACAAATAACGCCATCAACCATGTGATGCGACATGGCGTCTCCATAGGCCGGCCTGTCACAAGGGTCTGTCCCCTGCAATCGAGTGTCCCTGGTTAGCTCGCGCAGGGAGCAGTTTCCAGTGGCACCACGTGGAGAAACGGACATCGCCGGTGACTTAGACGACGAGATCGCTTCATGCACTCAGCGTATCGCGGTGTTTATTTGACTGTTTGTTTGAACGCCGCTTCCTCGACCATTTAAGAACGAAGAGTGCACAAACACCTCTAAAGCTTTAGTTTGGAAAACATTTTTGATACCTTAGGATTAACTGCAGAACTGTGAACTAAAAGTATTGTTACCAGGTTACCCCAAAAATTCAAGCGGCTACGTTATTTTCCCACCAAAAATAGTTTGTTGGGTGAAGCAGTCACCAACTTTTTTAGAGTAGGTAGTAAATACGCGAGTGAGCAGACATCCGCTTGTTTGCCATTAATTGGCACTCTCCCTCCGAAGATACTATCACGGAAGGAAGGTTCGACTGAAGATGGACGCGCGACAGATAAATGTTGGCTGTTTACTTATAAGATTTATATCCACTTGCTAAAATTCTGGCCCACAATTTTGTGTGTATAAGGAACTCCCTTTGACTCAAAATGGTTAGCTCAGAATTTTATAAGTGAACATATTCGTTCAAAAGCGAACGTTGAAATCAAAGCTTTAACAAAGCCAGCTGCAAATCTTGAGAAATTCATCGAACCACATTCACACTAACGATCAAGTAAGCATTACGGTAGATTTGATGACGTCCCGGGCCTGAGCAGTCCAGAAAATTTTCGTTATTTCCTGCACTTTGTTTACAAAAAACTGTAGAATGCCATCACTGCTGGTTAGCGACCCGTCGTCACGAAAGCGTTTGAAATCGTCAACAGTCATCAACATATCTATCGCCGTGGATCCTCGAACGGTCTATTTCAGGAGGGAGAATCCGAAATACGTTCTGTATTACCTATCGATAGCGAGGACAGCCGTCTCAAATGGGTGAAAAAAATAGCAAGTTCGTCGGTGAGATTTTTTATTTACCATGATCCCATTTTTGAAACCTGCTGAAGTTTTCACAATTTAGTGATTTATCGTTGGCTGATTACTGTAACCTCATGGTACGATCATAAGACATAGAGCATTTTGTATCCGCTTGCCTAGCCCAGTTGTCCCATCTATGTCCCGGTGGAGTCCGGCTGTCCGACAGAACGACCAACGACCATCCCCGTTGATCTGGTGCTGGTGGCACACGTCTTCAGCATGACTTCCGTGGAAGGGCTGGTTAATTTGGTGGAATAATAAGGAGGATCCCGAGGGGGGAGGAATCTACCTGGAAGAAGGGACCTGGAAGCGGGACCAGGACGGGGAACCAACAAGAAGAAAGCCGTAAGCGAATTCATACGGGGAACAGGGATCTGCTATATGCATAGCTACTTTATGCTCGACACATCGGCAGCTGCGCGCGTTTCTGATCGTTAGCTTCTGCATTCGAAAGACGGGCCCCCTTCTTCCTACAACAGTCGTCATCATTCTGAATCGTGTCACCGACGTCTGCCGTGAGCATGGGAGGGCCACTAATGAATGGTAAGTGGTGTTGGAGAAGGGCAGTAAGGGAGACCTCTAAGGTGGACCAAGAGAGCGACCAGGAAGGAAAATAGCAACCTGGAGGAGCGGTCAGGACGGGGAAACCACCAAGAAGGGACCATTAGGGGTCAATAGTGGAAGGAAGGTAGTGGGCAGGAGTTGGGAATAGCAAGATGGGCGACTAAAGAGGGGAGGGAGGACCAGTAAAGGCGGACCAGCAATTAGATCCAGTAAGAAGAAGCGAGTGAGGGGGAACTTGCTTCGCAACAACGACAGTACATGTCAACGACATTTGAGAACGCTAGCTCTTGAGCATGAGAACGGTTGCGGAGGAGCAACCTGAGGGACAGAAGTACTGAGCAGCACAAACCAATGACCCTAATAGCCGGTCCGAAGAGAATGTCTATGATGAAGGTACCAAAGGTAGAACGGCATGATACTTTAGTACGCTTCAGGTCCTAGATTTTAGCGAATTTTGTGTTTTACTTTCCATCGGTCAGTGATGCTGCAAAGTCGCGCAAAGCGCGCTAAGTGTGAGACACGCCGTTAGGCATGTCGGAGCACTTGCATTTATATAAAAAGGATGAAGAACGGCGTCACTCAACCCCTTTTGGAATGCTTCACGCATTCTACTTAAACGGAATATGGCGCAGGCAAATTGAATGTGAACTGAACTGAAATTTGAATTACTTTTTCTTTTGTACACGTATGAGATTCCTGATTCTGTGCAAGGGTTTGGAGTTTCTTGTAAAATGTAAGCGGACGATAAAAAGGTCTACAAAAAAGTCGAGAACCAAGAAGGCTTCTGTGAAGCAGCTATAAATTTTGTGGAGAAATGGGAAAACACCTGGGAACTACCTTTTTCTGCTGAAAAAATCGCATTGCCTTGTGGTACAGTCAGAATCTAAACGTCACCTTCCAACCTACACGCTCAGTGGATCAGTTTTAGAACAACTTTCTAGTGCACGAGATTTAGGGTTTCATTTTCCAGGATCCTAAACTTTGAACAGCATTATAAAACACTTGTGAAGAAGGCGAACTACCGAATTTACAATTTATTTAAGGCATTGAAAACCAAAGACCAACCATCTCTCGTGAGAGCCTACAAATCTTACGTAAGGCCCATTGTAGAATGTGGTGTTTCAGTCTTCAGTCCCTGTCAAAAGAAGGACATAAAACTCCTTGAAAGTGTTCAGAATAGCTTCACCCGTAAGCTTTTTTTGAAATGTTGTGGTCTAAGTTATGACAATATTGCGAGTGGGTTTGACAGGGCTGAGATGCTTGGTTTGTCTAGCCTTCAGACTAGACGAAAAAGAGCAGATTTGATTATGCTGTTCAAGGTTCTGACAGGTACCTTTCCTTTGAGCCAGTCGGATTTTTTGGTGCCCCCCCCCCCCTCCGACAACTGACAGAAGAGGGCATCTCAGACTCTATCTGCAAATCCTAAGGTCGAAAGTGAGGTCAAGTTAGAAGCATCAGGGAGCTCAACAATACTTTCTGAGAATGAGAACATGGTTAACATGTCTTTGTCTTCTTTCAAACGTCTAATTACACCAAGGTTTCGTTAGGCTTGTTTCGTTTTGTTTTTTCGTGGCTCAGTCATCCAGCCCCTTAAATCTAATTTTATAATGTTATTGTTACCTTATCGCTTGTGCTATTGTTATCTTGCCGCATGTGATTATGATCCATGCCTTGTAATAAATAAATAACTAAATAAAATATACATTTGGCCAGAACAATAGCTTGCGGTGGCGAGCCGATGAAAAAGTCAGTGTCCTATCCTTCCAAAGCAAATCAGGTACCAATTCACAAACCCCGAAAGAATGGAATTTCTGGAAGTAGCTTAGTTGGCCTGGGCGGGAAATCCGAACCAGAACCCGCACACAACAGCCGACACCTCATCCGACTGTGCTGCACGCACCCCACAATATCAAATAAATATGCGTATATATGTTAATATATGAATTTCTCGCAGGAATAAAAAAAGGAAATGGAGTGCTTTCGGAAAAGTTGGTCATGCAAATTCGCCAATTATCTACCTGTGTTCAGATAAGAACCATATGGAAGGAGTTTCAAGCGAACCGAGGCTACAAGCCGCCCTCTTTTACTACAGAGGCGTACGAACGAAATGAACCAAGGAACAGGTCTGCTGCAGAAGTGGATTAAATGACGGCAAAGAAAGAGTGAACAGAGACGGGGAGGAGACAAACAACGAAACAGAGTGAGATGGGAAACACAGAGCGAATAGTGGAAAAGCGAGTGTGAAGCAAAAAGAGAGGGAGAGAGAAAAGCGATCGAGAAAAAAGAGAAAAATAATAGACAAAGAGAGGAGAGACAGAGAGAGAGCAAAGATGTAGGAGAGAAAGAACAGGCAAACAAATGTGAGGCAAACATAAGGAGCGACAGACAGAAGTGAGAGACGAAAGGGAAAGGACAAAGAGGGGCAAGGTGAGAGATAGATAGATAGATAGATAGATAGATAGATAGATAGATAGATAGATAGATATAATAGATAGATAGATAGATAGATAGATAGATAGATAGATAGATAGATAGATAGATAGATAGATAGATAGATAGATAGATAGATAGATAGATAGATAGATAGATAGATAGATAGATAGATAGATAGATAGATAGATAGATAGATAGATAGATAGATAGATAGATAGATAGATAGATAGATAGATAGATAGATAGATAGATAGATAGATAGATAGATAGATAGATAGATAGATAGATAGATAGATAGATAGATAGATAGATAGATAGATAGATAGATAGATAGATAGATAGATAGATAGAGAGAGAGAGAGAGAGAGAGAGAGAGAGAGAGAGAGAGAGAGAGAGAGAGGAAAACCATGAACTGTCGCAACGAAGGACGTCCTGGAACGAACTCCTCAGATATAATGATATTCTGTGCATGGATTCAACAAGGGTGCGCCTGAAGGCTCGCAAAGAAAACGACGACTACATCCACGCCAACTGGATGACCATGCCGGATAATCAGAAATATATATGCACCCAGGTAAGCTCATCTTCGGGAATGCAGGAGCTGCTAAAAGCTGATTCCGTCCAGGGACCAATGGTGGAGTCCGTAGAGGATTTCTGGCACATGGTTTTCACAGAGAAAAGCTGCGTCATCGTGATGCTTTGCGGTTTCGTAGAAGGTAAGTGAGCTCATGGCTGGTTAGGCTGCTCTGCTTCCGCCACCGAAATACGCGTAATAAACATTTAGAGATTTTCAGCTTTGGCCAAGATTGGTTAAGAGCTTCCCTCCTGCGCACGATTGTCGTGGTCGCCTCATTTATCTTTCAGAAATATTGAAAAATTTTGAAATCCCTTCGCCCAGCTCCATGCGATTCTGCAAAGGCGCACTCAGAAAAGGAAGACTATGAGAACGGCACCACTGAAGCATGGAATGGGTTGAGATTAGTGCGTCAATCGAATCCTTCATCTGAGAGAGTGAATGTGTGTGGTCACTCTGTTTTGACAACTACTTACCGCTTGGCGAGTTTAAACGTCCAGTAGAGATGAGCTTTCTGACTTTTTGAACGAGCGAGTCAACCGACCAAATCGATTTTCAAATTCTCGAACAATGGGGAGACAGAATAACTCGATTTTTTGAAATTCGAATCGAAAAATCGAAAAAAACTCGATTTCTAAATTTTCGAGCAATCGAACAAACAGTAGTTGTTATGTTGTAGCAATATCTGCGATGCCCTACGAAGCACTACAAATAGGGTTCTCTCGCGGGAATGTAGACTTAATAACCAATTTTTGCTTAAAGATCGATTGTGGCCTAAGGCAAGAATTGTTACGATAGTCTGAATTGCTACGGTAGTCTTGCATCGCAGAAGAACTTGAACATTACATGAGCAACGGCTAAATAGCACATCTTTGATTCGGTGTTCGAATAAAGCCTCGTCGCGATGTTCGAATTCGAACAGTATTCAAACAGTTTCGCTGCGATTTTCGAAATTGTTCGTAAAATTTGTTCGCGCTCAACTCTAATGTTCAGCTGCCTCAACGTTGTTCAGATGCGATGAAACCTCTGCACAAGGCCGGAAAGCGTGCGTCCTGTGGGCTGAACTGAGTGCTTAGACCACCACACGTACATTAGCAAATGCCTGTCCTCCTGGTTCTGAATTGGAGCTGGGAAAGCAGCAATACAGCTAAGAAATATTTCGAAGTTTTCTTCCTCCTCATTAGCAGCTTCTTCTCAGGCAATCACGAGAAATGCTTTCCGTACTTCTTTGCGGAGCTCAATCTACCAGCCACATTCGGAAAACTATACACCGTTACTGTGAAGGAGAACTACGAGCCGGATCCGACAGGCACCATTGTTCACAAGCTACTGCACATAGAAGTTCTGTGAGTTATGGTCATCTTATCTTACCTTGAACCATCCTGATGCTCTAACAATTGCTACACCTTACAGTCTTACTTCTTTTACTTCTAAGTGGTGTTTTTGTTAATTGCATTAGGTTGAGTCATAAATTCTGCAACATTTCTGTTTTTTTCCTGGAATTCAAAGTAAACCCGCTGAAGTATTACATTTTGTTTGAAATCTTGTTTCTTGGCGATCATTTTGAGTTATGGATCGTTAATTTTCCTTGCGTCTTTGAAAAGTGTTAGTCTTTAGAACGATGTAACGATGTAACCACTTAAAGTGAAAAACTGTGTGACCTCAATTTCAATTAATTCAAGCCCGGCAGCAACCCAGCGGCGGGGGTCAAGCACATTCAGGATGTCACCGGCAAGTTCTCTCCTAACCGAATAAATTATTCGAGACGGTGTCAGAAGTTCCTTTCCGCCCAGAAGGGCAATGTTGCGAATCGGTGGCCCCACTCGCGAGGGAGCATGCCCCTGTTGAGTGTGGTCCCCCATTCACCCCGTGGTGCTACGAGGTACCAGGAGACCCAAGACCCAGGGGGATATACGGGGGACCCCATGATGTGAATAGGCCACGCCCCCTTCCCTGGCAGACGGGGGCCCCGCGTGGTGACTTCTCTCCCATCGCGCTGGACAGCGCCTGGATTGACGCACGCCCGCACCACGCACCAGCCGCGGGTGAACCTGAACTGTATTGAGCACACACAACCCCTGAATACTACATGACGACCCCATGGTACCCAACTACAACACTAAGCCCTAACTAACCCACTAGCAACAACAACGGCAAATATACACAGCAATACCAATACCCATAAGACACTGATAGGAGACTCACCACCTTCCTCGTCGTGTGCAGGATAACATAGATATAGCCACGGTTTATTCCATACACCAGCACCGCACAACCATAATAGATATAGCAGCTAGATACTAGAATATAGAGTAGGAGAGGCCGCTCCGGCCGGTAGAACTGTAGTGGCTATCCGAGGCTAGGCGAGCCCCATCCAGGCTCGCCGTCCTCCCTGTACTGCAGCCGGCTGTAGTGCGATGTCAGGAGCGGCAAGGCTCCGCTCGGAAGATCCCCGGGATGTTGACGAAGCGGGCTCACAATGGCGGCGCCCCCAGAGCCGCGCCCGCGCAGCCGCTCGACGTGTCGACCGAAGTATAGAATGAGCCGGGCGGGGGGCGGCGCACCGCGGTCCCCGCCGACCAATAGCGTGCGCGGGCAGGCCGAGCCTCGGGAGCGCCTCATCGGGGTCCCGAGCGGATACGGCAGCCCGCGGGAGTTTGAATACCAGGCTGTCCAATAATTCCTGTCCGACAATTTTCAAAATTCTATAATTTTCCTTAGAAGTGTTATAATATCAGGCAAGTGCAAAAGCCTTCTAGAAGGTTCTGCAGAGTTCCACGCTAGGGGTATATAAGGCGCAGTCGCTGCGTCTAGCTACCAGTACAAGCTAAAATGGACCAAGGTCGAATTCATACGTTCGTGTACTACGAGTGGCTGCTGGGCAACGACACGGCCACCGCGGTCGCCAACATCTGCAGAGCGTGCAAGGAGGATGCAGTGTCCCAACGCACAGTCAGGCGCTGGTTCAATCGTTTCAAGAGCGGCGACACGCGCCTCGAGGACAGGGAGCACAGCGGGAGGCCTTCTACGGTGGATGATGACGAAGTCCGTCGCTGTATCAAGGAGAAGCAGGAAGCCACCACCCGTGAACTGGCGACGACGCTCGGCTGCAGCAAGTCCACCATCCACAATCGACTCATCTTACTCGGCTACCACAAAGTTCTGGCACGTTCGATCCCCCACCGTCTAACGGACGCCAACAAGCAGAGCCGCGTGGCCGTCTGCCAGTCCCTCCTCCTTCGTCTGCATCGCAAGGAGTTTCTCGAGGACCTGGCCACTGAGGATGAGAGCTGGGTCCTCTACGACAACGTCGCCCGCCGTGCCGACTGAATCCCGCGCGGAGAAGAGCCGCCGACGACGCCGAAAGCCGACCTGCACCCGCTGAAGATCATGCTCTGCTGCTGGTGGGACGCCAAGGGCATGCTGTACTTCGAGCTGCTCCCGCAAGGCAGGACGGTCACCGCCTCCATCTACACCGATCAGCTCGAGAAACCAGCCGCCACCATCCGAGAAAAGCGTCCCCGAAGGGCCTCGGTCCACCTGCTGCATGACAACGCGCGCCCCCACGTGGCGAAGGAGACCCAGCAGAAGTTGGCGACGCTCGGCTGGGAGACGGTTGCCCATCCGCCGTATTCCCCGGACCTCGCCCCCTCCGAGTACCACTTGTTCCGCCCGCTGAAGCACCATTTGGCCGGAAGAAAATTCACCAACTACGACAACCTCAAAACCGAGATCGCGGACTTCTTCGAGTCGCAGCCCCCGGAGTTCTGGGCGAAGGGCATCGGCGACCTGCCCAATCGATGGGCCACTGTTGTGGATAACTGTGGTGATTATATTGTTGATTAGACTTGTTTTTCAATAAAGTTGAAAAAAAAATAAAAATGGTGAAATTCTCGGACAAGAATTATTGGACAGCCTGGTATAAGGGAGCGAACCATCGCATTCGCGACACTCCCGCCAACAAAAAGAGAATGGTCTCCCGCGGGGGCTTCTACCGAATCCTGCCTTGCCGCATGGGGCTTAAGGCCCTTTTGGATTGAGTGGGAGCCGGCTACAGCACAGGTGGAACGAGCTAACCCATCCGGAAGCTTACGACCCAGACCCGAACGCCCAGGAAGAAAAAGCGCTGGGCGCTGGAGCGGTCTCGTCCTGTACTGACTAACAATACCGTGGGTCACAACTATACAAACAAAAATCAAATTTGTCAGTTGCTACCTGTAATGCCTCATGGATCAACTTCTATACAAATGGAGGCTTCTAACTTACAAGGGGGGTCTACAGGGTCATCATTGACCTACATATAGAATACGAGTAACTACTACTATGAGAAATACTACACTAAATACTACTACTAACGATAAATAAACAATTAACAACAGAACAACTAAAAGGATTGTAACAACTGACAAAGAATACAATAAATCACACTAAACAACACTGGAATGACTAAAAGCAATGCACGTGCACTCACGACGCCGCAGGTGAGGCGGGTTCCGCCGCAGGGGCGTACTACCGCAGCTTGCTCAGTCCATCTAAGCCTGGCCGTGCTGGGAACCCATCCATGGGCCGAATAGGAGGCTGCTCGTCGATCGCGTGGACTGGCGCCTGCTACTGAAACAAGGATGTGAGACACGCAACAACCGTTCTGTAATGCCTACCTGGAAGATTAGCTTATGCAAAACAATTTGCAAAATAACTGTAATGAGTAAGCAAATAATTAAGAAAGAATGGCTTAGGCTTTTGGTGTCCGAAGAGCTGATCGTCTTCCTGTCGCCGTGGAGCTTGTCGTCTTCGCGGGCCCGGTGTGCTTGTCGATCGTCGGCCTCGGCGTGATCGTCGTACCACTGCTCCACGTCGTCGTAGCTCGTCGACTTGCCGCTCGACCCCATGGAACCTCAAATAACTGTATTGCGTAAACAATACGCAACTACATAAAAGAGGAACTCAGTGTGGGATCGGGAGCGGCATCGTTGATCACTTGGACTTCAATCCGTCCTTCCACGTTTCGCATCCTTCGAATACGTAGGTGGAGTGCCTAGCCTATCTCCCATCTGCAATGACTAAACGATTAAAAAATAGTGACAAGATAACTGGAATGACTCGGTGAAACCTGTAATGAGTGATTATCATATTTTTGGGGTTGTATCCCCACTGTAGTGACTTACCACGGTCCTTCGCTGTCGTGGTCCGACTCCTCCTGATCGTGGCCTCGCTTGCTGCTTTCCTCTCTAGGAGAGGCCTCCCGCCGCGCCGACGAAGAAGACGTAGGAGGAGTCGGTTGATGTTGTCCTGTATTGATTCTGGTCGCACGCGTTGGCATCCCAGTGGGACTGCAAGTCTCTAGGACGCTGGCCTCCTCTTCCGGGGAGGCCTGACCTTCGACCAGCGCATGCGCATCTTTCCAACGTTCATCGAGCCTCCTAAGGAGGCTCCGGCTGTATTGAGCGTGGTAGTTGATGTTGAATCCACGCTTGCTTCCTGTCGACTCGTCCGGGCTGGCCCGGCTCTCGTCCGGGGCAGTTGCCATCTGGTGCTCCGCTTCCTCCAGGGCCTTCCTAAGCGTGTGATGGTCTTCCTGATCCGTGCCTTGGTCGCTCCGACGGTTGACATAGTGGCAGTCCGACTGCGGGTTTGCCTGAGATACGTACTAAATGACTTACGGGGCCCCTTACGGGGCACCCTTCGCGACGCGTGAGGTTTAAGGAGGATGATGGAATAAATGCTCAGGATAGCCAAAAAACTAAAGGACCGGAGCGGATGTGGGAATAAGAAAGCTACTAATACTACTACGGGATTAAGCAATCTGGCAAATATTAGAAGAAGAAGAAACTTCTAGGAATCTAGAAGATATAATGATGGGATAACTACGATAAGAAGGTATGTGGCAATAAAACTGGATAAAAATGAAGGGGGGCTGTAATGCTGACATATGGAACAAACCTGTATTGCCGACGAGGAACTGGTGACTCCCCTTTTTTACCTAACCCCAACTACTACTAAAAAAGAGGGTGTGTGCTGTAGGTGCGTGCTGCGCCAACCCCTTGTGAACGCTGCCTTTGGGAGGTCTCGCGGTATCCCCATCTGCCATGAAGAAGGGGGGGGGGGTGTAATTACTAACCAACCCAGAACAGAAGAAATGGGAGGGGAAAGATTACTAGCCAACCCAATACAAAAGAAGAGGAAAGGCTGTAGTATAGGGGGGAGTAATTACTAACCAACCCAAGACGAAAGAGGGGGATAGTATAGGGGGGGGGACATAGCTAGCGCACTACCCAGGGTGCTAACGGGGGGACTCTGGTGCTGCGGCAGCGATCCAACCAAACACCAACACCTACTGCCTGAACCGGGTGGCCAACCCGTATGGCAGAGGATCAATGAGACGCGTCTCCCCTAGGTGCGACCAGGACTTACCCCGCCTGGTACTAACAAGCTCGGGCTCCGGAGCTCTCCTGCCGCCGACGCCCCGCGCGTCGCCCGGTCCCCACACCGCTGCACCGCTGTCGTGCCGCCGGCCCAAGCGCTACCCATCCAGTGCCCAGCAGCGCTTTATACGGCTGTCTGCCACCCAGCCGTATGGCTGTCTGCCACCCAGCCTGGAGTTTGTGCGCGCTGCCTGGCAGTGGATGGGAGCTGTACTGCTTGTTTTGCCCCAACCCTTTCAAAAGACCCCAGGGAAACTACAGCCGCCCACGGGAAGGCATCCCTCGCATCAGGGCGTGGTAGGGCCAGATTTTACAGCCAGCTGGCTTAATGGCCAGCCGGCAAACGGGTCCGCTTACCAACGTCCGATGCACCATGTTGCGAATCGGTGGCCCCACTCGCGAGGGAGCATGCCCCTGTTGAGTGTGGTCCCCCATTCACCCCGTGGTGCTACGAGGTACCAGGAGACCCAAGACCCAGGGGGATATACGGGGGACCCCATGATGTGAATAGGCCACGCCCCCTTCCCTGGCAGACGGGGGCCCCGCGTGGTGACTTCTCTCCCATCGCGCTGGACAGCGCCTGGATTGACGCACGCCCGCACCACGCACCAGCCGCGGGTGAACCCGAACTGTATTGAGCACACACAACCCCTGAATACTACATGACGACCCCATGGTACCCAACTACAACACTAAGCCCTAACTAACCCACTAGCAACAACAACGGCAAATATACACAGCAATACCAATACCCATAAGACACTGATAGGAGACTCACCACCTTCCTCGTCGTGTGCAGGATAACATAGATATAGCCACGGTTTATTCCATACACCAGCACCGCACAACCATAATAGATATAGCAGCTAGATACTAGAATATAGAGTAGGAGAGGCCGCTCCGGCCGGTAGAACTGTAGTGGCTATCCGAGGCTAGGCGAGCCCCATCCAGGCTCGCCGTCCTCCCTGTACTGCAGCCGGCTGTAGTGCGATGTCAGGAGCGGCAAGGCTCCGCTCGGAAGATCCCCGGGATGTTGACGAAGCGGGCTCACAATGGCGGCGCCCCCAGAGCCGCGCCCGCGCAGCCGCTCGACGTGTCGACCGAAGTATAGAATGAGCCGGGCGGGGGGCGGCGCACCGCGGTCCCCGCCGACCAATAGCGTGCGCGGGCAGGCCGAGCCTCGGGAGCGCCTCATCGGGGTCCCGAGCGGATACGGCAGCCCGCGGGAGTTTGAATATAAGGGAGCGAACCATCGCATTCGCGACAGGCAACAAGGACAAACTACTCCAAAGAAGATCAACGTCTGTAAACAAAGGGCGCCTGCGCAAATCCATCAAGTCGATTTCTTCTCAAACAACAATAACGAGGAAGTTCAAAGAGGTGACCGTGGAGTTTCATAAAGCGACCTACATAGGGTTGTAGGGCGTTGTATGGAAACAGGGGTGCACATTTAACGGTTAACGATTTAACGAATTTAACGAATTAACGGCATTTTCCGTTAAAATCTGGCTTAACGACTTAACGGAAATTATTAGAAATTTAACGGAATTTTTAACGGTCTTCTTTCTTAGTGTCTTTATCACATTTATCCTTAGTATTCTCTATTGTTGCAGGTCTCATCCTCTCGATTAGGACTGTTCCTCAAAAGAGCTATCAAAATCAGCAAGAATAATTTGATATTTTCATGAATTTGTTTTGAATTTTTGGAAATAAAGCATTTTGGGGGCGCGTATTGCGCTGTCGGAGGAAGTGCATGCGTGTACCCTATACCAGGTTTCCGGGACCTTTTTCGGGGTTTCCCGTCCAGGCCAATCAAGCCTTCGATCCCTCGGTGAATTGGTACCAGACTTGTCTGGAAAGGATAGAGCGCTGACTTCTCCATCTGCTGGCCACAGCAAATCATTGTACCGCCAAATATGCGTTCAAGTCGTCTCCACGATATCCCATTGAAGTAGGATGTGAGGCACATTCCATAAAAGCGACTGATTAACGCCGTCCTTTAACCTAATCCTTTAATGCATTTTGGAGCTAGACATTTTTTTCGCCGAGCCCTCAGCACGTCAACGAATCCTCATAGATACTCGTCTAATCTCCCTGTAAGATACGCCTATCCCCACCTCGCGTTGCTTATCTTTTGCTTTTGCTCTTCTGAACACTTTTGCTCGCTACCTGGAACAGTCGAGTGGGAGAGAATGTTTTTGGCCGCTGGACGTTTTTTGAACAATTTTAGAAAAACGCTAATATAAAAAATTAGAAAAGCCACTTTTCCTGAACGCTAACACGTTGACGACGAGTCACACTTTTTCGGCAGTGTGGGACCATATGACACGGTCCCGACGTTGCAAAAAATGGAGTGGTCTCAGGCACTCGGAAATCGTGCGTTCGACATGGTGTTAACATTCCACTGATAGACTTTTAATTGTACTTTTATTAATTCTTTTACTTGATGAGCTGGTGCCTGCATCGAGACTGCATATACTCACAAAACAGTCAGACAAAAGAACTAGGAAGGGGGTGGTGAGGCCGGATTCATCAACAATTAACCAGTGGGTATGCGGGTGATAAGGGTTAGAGATAAGATAGGAGTCAGGCAGAGATAATGCAAGAGTCAGAGACGCAGGCTTCATTGTGGGTATCTCTACCCCTTATACCCGCGGGTTAGTCGTTGATGAATCCGGCCCCTGATCGCACATTTTAAGAAGCCTTGTCGGTGATCATCTTGAATGATAATTCTATATTAGTTCTTATTCCACACCCTGCAGATAATTTGGTGTTTGTTAATGTTGAATCGCTTATGTTACATCGCAGTTTTACACTCCATTCCTTGAACTTTAGCTGTTGACCTCTTGAAGCTGAAACATATAAGGTTTTTCTTGATCTTTTCAGCTGAAATAATGGTCTGCAGCTAATTGTGTTTTTTTAACGAAATTCAACGATTTACCGGAAATTTAACGAAGACTTTCCGTTAAAAAATTTCGTTAAAAAATTAACGCACAGAATTTTGTGTGCATCCCTGTATGGAAAGCACCATAGTGGTTTCCAAATTTCCTGCGGACCTTAGAGTAGGCCAAAAATTGCAAAAAACTGTGGCGCTTCATTGCGGCGTGATAATGCAAATCTGACACGTAGAATACCCTTGTCGTGCTCAGAAACAATCCCACAAAAGGTTTGGAGCTTCAATCATTGCTAGAACGTGAGATTTGACAACTTTTTAATAGAAGCGAAAAAGGATATTCAGAGGAGGCGTCCACCATGAGGCTCTCAGCAATCGGATGGCCGAGTGGATAACGCGGCGGGCTTGCAGAAGAGCGACCAAAAGAGCGATTCCGGGACTTGGGCTTATGCGTGGGCAGCGGCGTTTTTTGCATTCTTATCAATGTAGAGAGGATTTTAGCCCTAGCAAGGTACCGTATTCGCTTTCCTAGTCCGTCCTTAACCTCTTTCAAGATGTGGCCTAAGCTAGCTTTCGTCGATTGGAGATACGCCGCTGGTCAGTAGACCATCCTTGTCTTGTTGGAGGAAGTTCTCTATAGATGCTATCCATGTATGATCCTTATTGTGTTTTCTGCTAGTCCTGGAAGTGTGTCACGTAGCGGCCTCGTTTGACCGCTCCTCCCTACTCTAGGGAGAGGCATTACAGATATGGGCACTCGCACTCTAGACACTCCAAAGGCTGAAAAAATCCTTCGTCCAAACCTCGTTTAGACGGTCATTTGAAGTGCTTATCACGAGTCTGGCATCTGGGATTATTTCTGGCTCCGGCAGGGTATTTCAGGTGTCAGCTTTGCGTTATCAGGCCGCACTGAAGCGCTACAGTTTATTGCAATTTTTGACCTACCCAGAGGTCAGAAGAAAATTTGGAAACCATTATGGTGTTTCCCAAACAACGCCCTACAACCTATATAGGTCGCTTTATGAAACTCCACGGTCACCCCTTTGACCTTCCTCGTAAGACTGACTGCTGATCTCCACATCTACCAGTGAACCACCGCTCGTCGGCAGCAGTAGTGTGGAAGGTCGCCAAAATCGCCTTCGTCAGTTCGTCAGTGCCCCATGCTTTGATGGAGTCCCAAGTAAATCGCTGGGCTTCCGACTGACGAGTGTTCCGGCACCGGTTCAAGCGAGGATGCCTGGGTCAATCCTTACCAGCGGTGAAAAGCGGATGCTTCACTACAAGTGCGAAGCGAGAAAGCGATAGCTGGAACGCAACGAACTGGGGTTTCTGACGTCAACACCGGAGCTCTACCGAAAGAAGGTCCTGCTGTGCGTTTGGTGTATGTGTAATGATCCAATACACCGGGAGCTGATCCACGTAGTCGAATCATCTTCGACGCTCACTTTCACCAGCAATTCGATTAGGTCAAGCAAAAATTAGTGGAGAAGGAAGTAGATACGAGCCAATTTTTCTTCCATCAGGGCAACAGCCAGCCGCTTGCTGCACCTCAAACGCTGGAAAAAATCTAGGAATTGGGCTGGACCGAAATCAACCAGCACCATACATCCTGGACATTGCACCGTCTTACTGCCTTCCGCTTCGATCGATGGATCACTTCCTCCATGGTATGCGCTTGCCGAAGTCGAAGAGATCACGGCAGTGGTATGCGACTTCTTCAGGTCAAAACCTACCAAACTCTACAGAAATGTAATCCAACCAATGCATGAAAAGCAGAAAAAACATTAAGAATTACGTCAATTACAGGGTGGCTCCTAATTATTTGCGCGTAGTTTATTACTAATAACTTCAACAAAAACAACAGTTATACAATCTGATACAACTTCTATATAGTGCAAAGCCTAACAATCATTCACTCGAGAAGATGTTCGAAATGAGCTCCTTTTGCAGCAATACAGGCCTTCAGTCTCTTCTCCACCGACATCACTGCGATCCGCAGGAAGGTGACGTCGATATCGACCCACGCCTTCTGAAGTGAAGCTTTGAGAGCGTTCAAACTTTGGTGACTCTTCGAGGAGACCTTCTACTGCAAGTAGCCCCACACAGCGAAATCCATCGGATTCAGATCAGGCGAATTAGGTGGCCAGAAGTCCTTCTTCCAGTAGCTTTCGCAGAATGCCAGAATGAGCAGCTGCCCAGTCCTGTTGGAGTACGCATTGACCACTGACAAAATTTTCAGTACCCAGGGGAGAACAACATCGCGCAGGATCTTTTCTTGACAGACTTCAGCGTTGATTTTCACTGAACGGTCGACAGATTTCGGAAAAAGAGTCCTGTTGAGAACACGACGTTGAGAAGACCTGTTTCTGGATGGAGGCAGCAACTGACGCTGATTCTGTGAGTTGTGTGCCACTTCAATGGTACAAATCTTCCTGTCCGTCCAGATGACGTTTGAAAAGCGGCCCTGCTGGATCTCCTTTAGCAAGAACTTGGATTTTTCCAATCGTATCTGCATGGCAGCTTCCGTAAGGGCTTGTTCGGGTTAAAGACGATAAATGAGAAGCCCAAAATCCTGTTTGACGGCCTTCTGTATTGTTCTGCGGGAGCCCCAGGGTCTACGGCCGTCCGATCCATGCTAACTCCATTGTTCCGATCGATTCTCGTTTTGATGACTTTCGAAGGCGGAGAGTGTTCACAGAACGTGGTCTGCCAGATCTCTTCCTCAGTTCTACCGTTCCTTCCTCTCTGTACTGTTTCACAATGTGTTGGACTGTTCTGGTAGAAATTTGAAGTCGTCGAGCGATCTCTGCTGCAGAATGTCCTTTATCGGCGAGATGAGCGATGGTGGAACGATGTGGTGAAGCCTTCATTATCGAGGATATTAAGTGTATCACCTTGCTTGGTCTTTGTACATACTTCCCCCATTCTAGAAAAATCCTAGTGATTGATCTCCCGCCATTTTCAAGAATACAGTAGCGGTTTGAATTTCGCGCAAATAATTAGGAGCCACCCTGTACTTCATTTAGGTCAATCATTTTTATTTTGTAGCATAATCCTATTTTTGCTGGAAGGAAATTTTGTTGCAAAATTTATGACTCAAACTAATATATCGACGAAGAGAAAGCAGTTGCGAAAAGCTTCAGATCGAAACAAGCGTGAGATGGAAAGCACAAGATGTTCAGCCTATTAATAGAACTGTTCATTCCTAGTGAGTGGAAAGCCATCTCTTAGTTTGACTATTCTTTACCGAAAATGTGAGGCCGTGAAAATTCTTAAACTATTTTACAATTACGTTTTCGACTTTGTTGCGAGGCAATAAAGAGAAAGGCTTCCGTTTTGATGCACTTTGAGACTAGCTTCTTAGCTTGAAAGCTTGATTCTGAATAGGCATCTCGACTACCTACAATTACCCATCATTATGTACCAGTGACGCGGAGCTAATGCTTCGAGCAATGACTGCAAAGTTTTAGTTTCCGTGTTCCAGATTCGAACTTCCGGCCATTATGAAGCATTCGTTCCTCATTCCGTTTTCCGCTTTCCTGAACCGGGTAACGTAACGGGAAAGTGACTCATATGTCATGAACATGAATCCACGACAATGGCTTCACAATTACTGTCAAATCTCGAACTTGCACAGTAGTCACAAAAAGCTGTTCATCGCTCCTTTGCGTTCGCTTTCAGGAGCGCAGTCCACTACCTGCCCAATGTGGGAGCAGCGTGACAAGCAAATAGAACTCTTACCTGCTGCAAAGGAGGGCTCAGTACCTGATCACTCCCCGAAAAAATGTTGACTTTTGGGTTTAACAGAAATCGCTCTGCTTACCTACCCTGTGAGCTGCAATGTTCATTTGATCTGTGTTGTAAAACAATCTTTATATTTACCTCATTTAAACAATAACAAATAAATACAAATATAGACAGTCTTATATTCGTTGCCTCAAGTCGCTAATGAAACTTTGAAGCGAAACTTCCGCATTGCAGATTGTTTGTAAATAACGAATTACGTTATACCTCAAGTCCTTTGTCCCAGAATAAAATCCTAGACCAAGCCAGAAGCAATAGCTTCCTTTCATGAGCAGTCATAGGGTACCAACATTGGTTTTCCAAAGGAAGGTTCAACAAGGTTGATTAAATGTATGCATAATGGATGAGCGGCGAGATTTGTGCATGGGGCTCGTCAGAAAATGTATTGCGTTCGAAATAATTATTCTCACTTACAATAGCCTTTTTGACCCTTAGAGAAGATACAAGGAAGAAAGGGCACTATTGTAGTGGAAAACAATTCTTCAAACTTCAATCCGCTGTACTAGTGATAATTGAAGAGCCATACAGTTTAGGTCATAAAAAATAGGTAGGTCAAAAGGTCTTGAACCGAATTTGTGAAGGTTCCAGAACTTTCTACTCTTGATCGGCGCTGTCGTCTAATCATGTGGTTGCCGTAGATTATTCTCGAAACTTCTCCATGATGGGTTACACAGCCACGCCGCATACCTTTACACATTGACGACAACCTGCATCTCGCGGTGTTGCGCACGTGGGACCGTCGATATCTGAGCCAGCTGGCGCGTGTGCTCCATTTATGACACGCATTCTCCAACAGAGACGCTTTTTGTGGCGCCTACAGTTTGCCCAAAAAGGATAGCAGCTGACAGCCTTGGAAAACTCTTGGTGAGGGCTGTGCGGAGTCCGCGTTTCTGTGTTCGGGATTCCGATTCACGGACATTATTAATCCTTATGTTCCTTGCTCAGTGTCCCGGCATCTTGAATGGGAATGTGGTGAAGAAACAGAAACGACGGATGAAGCAAAGCAGATTAGCAATGTAGTTTCTGCAGTAACTTGCCTTAAAGGCTCAAGCACACTTTGCTGTGTCAGCGAACCGGAATTGAGCAGCAAGAGAGGATCCGCGCTGCTTTCGCAAAAGATGCGCGCAGCAAACAGCAGCGCGCGCTTTTTGAATATGCGTGCTCTTTCCCGCAGCCGCCACAGAAGAAATGTCGTTCGCCATTTCTTGCTGCGGCGGCAAAAAAGCTCCCGCAACCGCAGCAAAGCAGCTCACGGGTGCGGCGCTGCTTTTGCTGCGCAGCAAGAGGCATCGGATCGATACTATCAGTAACCATTGCAGCCGCAGCAGAAGCAGCGAAGTGTGTTCGACCTTCAAGGCCCCGTTTATACATTCGACGCTGAGCGACGCGATGGCATGCATAGTAGCCAAATTGATCGATCGCGTCGTTCGATCAATATGGCCACAATATATGGCATCGCGTCACTCGGCGTTGAAGTGTAAACGGGCGCTAAGGGAAAAGGAAGGCATCTTTATCATTCCTGGTGTTGTGGGAACAACCCTGAAAAGTACATTGAATTCGTATACCCTTGTATGAGGGCTTCGAATGTTAGAAGAAGAGCTGTCTGCTCAACACCAAGATTTACTACACGAAGACTAACTCGCGAGAGTACAATGTCAGTCATAACTGACCTAGACAAAAAATTTTATGCGGTCATAAAACTCACGCTCAGCTAGACATAAGGAAGCTGTTAGATTTATTTTGAGTCGCACAAAAGTGAATGCTTTAACACCATTTTCTTCATGAGCATCCATCGTTCTGTGATGTTCCATTGGTCTGTGAAACTGTACTTTTCAGAGTTGTTCCACAACACCGTGAATGACAAAGATGCCTTCCTTTTTCCCTTAGGGTTTACACTTCAACGCAGAGTGACGCGACGCCATATGTTGTGGCAGTTTTCTTCCCAAAATCACTTCACTAAAGATCTTTTTGCTGACGTGTTTTTAGTTGAAGTCTGATTTGTAACATTTATTTCGCACAATTTGTAGAAGCCAAAAAATCGCTTTTCCATATGCAACACCAAAAAGGTGTGTAATGGTAAAGTGGTGTCGTCTATAAAGTAGTTTTCTCAAGCACCATCGGAGCATTTATTTGTTTGCCCGAATTTTTGGAACACTACTTACAGCCTACAACGGCGCTGCGAAAAATCCTCACAAAACTGCTTCAATTGGAAAAAACTGAGTTGAAGTGATGAAAAAAGTGAAAAGTTTAAAAAAGATGCGCATTGTCGTCATTGCGTTGTCAACACGTGACGCATAGCACATAGCATGTGGACGCGCTAGCGGAGAGAACACTTCGAGGGCCCATTCAAGGACTCAGCAAAATGAAACATATTTCTCTGCCATTTGAAGGGTGGAGATTTTCGCCATGGCAACCATTTTCGTCGTTCAAGCAAATTCTTGAGACCCTTCTCTGGTCAGGAAGATTTCCGCTCATCCCTAGCTGCGAGATAATCTTTAAAAGAAGAAGAAGACGCTACTGCATGTAGCGTGGGC
Organism: Heligmosomoides polygyrus polygyrus; assembly: GCA_947396885.1. Classification (NCBI taxonomy): domain Eukaryota; kingdom Metazoa; phylum Nematoda; class Chromadorea; order Rhabditida; family Heligmosomidae; genus Heligmosomoides; species Heligmosomoides polygyrus. The sequence goes on from OX377201.1 coordinate 39,143,698, forward strand.
TTAAGGAGCGGTTAGACATATTTGTCCAAGTGTATGATCGTTTAAGCATGTCGATTTAACAGCAGGTTTTAGAGGCACTGTGGCGGAGGTGCATCACTTGGCTCACACCGATTGGCCTGATCACACAGCTCCGCTGTCTCCGCTGCCCACCGTGGCCCTTCTGAAGCTGGCAAGAATGCTCTGCGGCGGAAATCCTATCACAGTGCACTGCTCGGCCGGTATTGGAAGAACGGCAACGTTCGTAGGTTGGTCGTTCTCCGTCGTAACTATGCAGTGGATATTCCTCCAGAGAGAAAAAATGCCATGCCTCCTATCACACCAGCATTTTCGCAGAAATATTTCATTGTCGTCCTCCAGTAGATCACATATGTTTGACCCCAATGCAATTGATCCCTGTGGTCCCCCAGGTAGCCCTTATTTTGGTGTCTAACCCCACCTCTGTCAGGTGGGGTTAGACTCCGATATGTCTTCATACTCTTCTGAAATGCTCACCAAGAGCTTCGCTAGCTGTGTCTATCCGCTTGCTGCTATAGCGGTGCTGACAAAACCGTTTCGCTCCCACCCTCATTTTGGTCGACATACGCTGCAATCGTTTTCTTTCAGGTATCGACTACGCAGTTCAAAAGATTTATCAAAGCGATAAAGTGTCTATGATAGACGTGCTGAAAGACCTGAGGAATCAGCGGCTGCACGCAATACAGTCACCTATTCAATACGCTTTCCTCCACCTCTGCGTTCTCGAGGTGTTCATCGAGGTACAGCAATCTGATCAAATAGCATGGCTTTGAAAGCAGCATCTTCATCTTGCACAGTGGGTCCCTATTCTCTGGAGATTGACAGTCTATTGAGGTTACATTCTTGTTTCACCCTGCAGCGGTCCTTGCTGAAATTGGGCCCGCCCGTTGCCATCACTACGTGCAAGGAGTAAATGCGCGTGAACATGTCAGCCCTCCCCCTCCCCCCCCCCCCCCCCCCGTTTTACAGAAATAGGAGATAGCGATGAATCAACTCATGTTCCAAGAATTGGAACCGACATGTCTGGGAAATGCCCCCTCCTCAAGGGATACATCAATTGTTACGTCAAATTCAACTCTTCTAGACAAGCAGACGCTACTGAAATCAAGGTGAACACTTGAGAAATCAAACTAGCTTCTTGCAGGTTAAAATACATGCTCTCCAAGATGGATAGAATAATTTCTAAGGAAATTTTAGTGTGAATCTTTCTGAAGTTTTAATTCGCCTCCCCAACAAGTGAACAGATGGTTTGAAGTTTCATAAAATTCTCAACAAAAAATGTTTGAAGCTTGTTTTAAAGAGCAAGAAGGCAGGCACATTCAGTGCCAAGCGAAGAGGTTGCGCCATGACCTCTTCCACGTCGCGATTTTTATTCGATTGATAGCGAAAATTCTGTTCGCATTGAGTTTCATGCCTGTAAACGATACAACAAAAACAGTTGTAAGGAACACACATGTCCTCACTTCGACGCTTCATATAAGCAGCACTTACACCACCAACCAAATGAAAATCGCGACGAGCTCATCGAGTGCGTGGGCGATCTCGTCTTTTAAGGCACTAAATGATTGCTGCAGGTTGTGATTGTGACGGCTGTTGCGCTTTTAAACAAAATTTAATTTACTATCTTTTCTCAGAAAAAAGAATAAAAGTCTTATAAAATTATTACGCTCTTATTCGGGCAGCTGAACTAAAAATTTCAAAAAAAAAGTTACAACAAGTTCTTCTTGAATAAACATTTATTCAAACCGCTGAGCGAAAACCTGGAACAGGTCAAGGTTTTTCAGGTTTAGAAATAACTTTTTAATTTTAAAAAAGAGAAATGCTAGTTTTAACCGTATTCGTGGTTCTTCTGATTGGTCACTGAGTTATGACACCTTTATGAAGTTGCTAAATTTGTTGTTTAACGATTAGTTTTATTTGATCCATCCGAGATCCATGATCTGTGCTTGTCGGTTTTTCGGTACGTGGTAATTGCTCTTTGTTTTTCTTGGAATTTTATTTCTGTGTCACCTCTGACACTCACAATAAATAATTAAAAACAATCTTGGAATGTGCAGTTTAACCAGTAAGAAGCTCTTTCGATTTGGAAGACGTCCACTTTCATTTCAGAAGCATCGAGTACGTTTAAAAGAGTGTTCAATTCCAATTGAAATCGTATGTACACGTCGAATGCGCGGATTAAGGATGGATCCTAATCCTTAAATGGGTGATTTATGAAGCTCGACTGACTTGGCGATATCCGACGAATCCTGATTTTCGAAATCTCTCGCATTTCAGAAGGCAATCCCTTGACGATTGTTTCCAGCTGTTATCCCTGGCTGCCGTCCCTAGGTGATTATTTGTGATCAGGCACACTAGTCTGTCACGCTGACAATTAGGTTCTAGCCTTGACTAGCACTAGTAAGGCATCCTCCGACCCTTTTCTGCCAATGTGCGACAGCTTGAAGGATGTGTGAAGTAGTTGAGTCATAATCAACGACATAGTTATGGCGTACCAGCAGTCAGCAGGCCGCCGACCGGATTGACTTCTGGGGCCGGATTCATCAACGACTTACAGCAACTTGACGGAGAAAATACAGCCGAAAGCCCTGACAGCAATATGGTGAAGCATTTCGCCGCGCTATCAGAGAGTTTGGCTGTATTTCCTCTGTTAAATTGCCGTAAGTCGTTGATGAATCCCGCCCCTGTGTGCAATGTCTCCTCAGAAGTCCAGTGTAATTCACCGATATCGTTTTGAAGCCAGTCTACCAGCACAACAGGTGTGCAATTTGCAATTTTTATCGTTAATAGTAATTACGACGAAACCATCGTAAGCCGTAAATCGTTGCCAGATAGAAGATTCAGATAGCGTCCTTGAGATAACGATTTAGTCTTGCGTGCTCATGTATTGCATCAACTTTTAGCTCAAATTCACACCGTGGCAAAACAATAGCTCCATTTTTTATATTCAAATCACGGCCCGCAGAGAGGAGACAAATGACTTGCTCACTAGTTATGCTTGCGAATCGCTAGTGAGACCATGTAGAATACGTCCCAAACGTGAGGTAAGTTGACTTCAGGAACTTCTTACCTGCCGCACGAAGAAGAGAAGGCTTTATTGAAAGATGTTGGGGAAACTCGCTTTGATGTCACTCCGCTCTGGCAGCGGCCTACTTCTGAGATAGCCTTGTACACGTCTACGCTTCCCCATGTATTTTCACAGAAGCATCCTACTTTCAGAATACCTTTGGGGTTGTCCACTGCAGTTGCTCTTCCACGTTATTCAGAACCTTTACAGTCTCAACAAGGGAAGTTCCGAGGCGTATGTTTGTACGGTGAAAATTAATGCCACTAGTAGTAGAAGGGAAGTAGGTTTCGTTTCCGCCAAATCCTTGAACGCAAGGAGCTGTTATCTGGAGTGTTGATCACGAATATGAAATCGCACTGTTAGCGCGTGCACATGTACTAAACTACCGTCCTCGACCAAAATTTTAAAAAAGGTTATCATATTCGTGATAGCACACCAGATAACCCGCATAGGCTAAGTTTGGGTGAAATTTTTCCGAGCTCTTCTCGACCTCTGGGGTTGAGAAAGAGCGTACACCTAGGCTACAGCGAATCATCGTGATCAATTTTTGATTAAAGAAAGCTCCCTACTCCTATCTTCAACAACGAATCTGTCTACATTCCTATAGTTAACACATTTTGAAAGACTGGCTCACCAGACGTGTTTCAAAACCAGTGTGCGGTCCAATGATGAGCCCTAATCGCTGACCTGCTGCAACAGCAGTAACTAACTACCTGCCCGCCACCAACAACGTGTCTAATTCTATACCTTCGAGGTGCAGTAGGGCAACACTGGACCTCTGCAACGATCGGCTGTTCTTCGTTGAACTTGTGCAGCGCATGTCAGGTGACGAGTGGATACTCATCCTCTGCTTGAGGAATGGTTCCATCACGCGCCGTTCGTGATTGCTGCTGCTTCATACATTTCGCTCATCTGTGTCGTTAGCTGAGAAGGTTCGTAGTCCACCTAGTCAAGGATCCTACAAAAAAAAAAAAACTCCAATAAAATGTAATGTCGCATGGAAAGCAACTGAAGAAGAAAAAACAGAAATTTTTTGCTGACCCCGCATTTAGCTTATTGTGGTATATACGCCTACAAAAGTTGGCAAGGTGACAAATAACAATCAAGGGATGAACAATTAAAAAATTCAGTAGAGCACGGGAGTCGAACGCCTGACCTCTCGTCTACGAAGCAGCGTCCCTCATCCCTGAGCCATGGATCATGCTGAGTAGCCTTTCTCTTAAATCAACACATGTGGCACATAGTACGTGTGCAAGCTGAGATTTCACAGTGAGCTTCGAGGGCCTCTAGCTCCTTGGATCCAAGGACTCAGCAAAAATGGGACCTAGTTTTCTATTATATGAAAGGTAGAGATTCATTTCCGCTCTTCACACATATGCCTGAGACCCTTTTCTGAACAGTGTGCTTAGCCGGAGCACCACCTGCAGGTTCTTTAGATACCCGGTGTTCCATTCTCCTTAATACTTGAGATGTTGTGGAAATTCTTTCAGAATTGCCTTTTGTCACTCACAAGAAGAGCCTTCAGAGCGGCCGTGAGCTTTTGCGATGCAATTTTTACAGGATGTAGGGTCCCGTGTGGGGAGACCAAAACCACGGTTACTTTTTTCGGAATGCTCTTCCGTGGTCGAAAAAAAAAAACAGTGTGGAGCGTGAGTGCGAAGTTCATGGCGCCTTGCTGCGACCCCGCGTGATGTGGTCGGTTGGTGCAGTGGTAGCGGGGTCGCCTCTCGGGCGCACCGGGCAAGTTTGATGGTTCGGTCCCCGATTTCGCCAGTCTTTTTGCAGACATCGGATCGTTATTATTATGCGCTTGTGTGATCACAGGCGTCAATTTGTACACGATTAATGCTTTTAGTATTTAAACCTAGTCTTTTTAGGCCTTCATTTGAGTTACTTATCAATGGATCGTATTTGCACTGTATCATATCAGCAACCATTTCTGTAAATGCACACAAACACATAAACTTAACGGGATAAGTTTGAGTTTGATTCGATACCGGGAAAAACTTAACATTAACAATAAAATGTCGGGTGGCGGCTGGATATGTTAATGATCACCCGGGGCCCTTCTCTACGCCTATTGATTATGCCTTCAACGAAGAAGTAGTGATGCCTTGTCAGGGGAAGGAAGATTGTTCGTCCCTAGCGTTTGTAAGATGCTGCTGGTGTGATAAGCGATCATGTTTTAAATATTCCATAGTTCTATATCATAACTGTTGATTATCATTGTCAGCAATAGTAGCAGTTACTTCATGTGAGCAAGAGAATTTTTTATGTTAGCGATCCAATAGAATGATACAGTACAAATACGATCCATTGAGAGGTAACTCAAATGAAAGCCCAAAAAGTCTAGGCTCAAATACTAAAAGCATTAATCGTGGACAAATTGACTCCTGTGGTCACGCAAGCCCATAATAATAACGATCTGATGTGTGCAAAAACATTGGCAACACTGAACCATCAAACCTGCTCGGTGCGCTCGACAAGCGACCCCACTACCACTGCGCCAAACGACCACACCGTGCTGGGTCGCAGCAAGGCGCCATGAACTTCGCGCTCACGCGTCCACACGTTTTTTCGACCACGGAAGAGCATTCCAAAAAAAGTAACTATGGTTTTGGACTCCCCACATGGGGCCCTCCATCCTGTAAAAATTGCATCGCAAAAGCTCACCGCCACTCTGGAGGCTCTTCTTGTCAGGCATATGCCCCAGGCGTTTCCATTGTAAAGCACCTGAGTTGAATTGTGGCTCCATACCTGTTGAGTCACCTGAAACTTATGTGTGACTTAACAGAAAGCACACCAAAACATGCTATCTATCACTGGTTCCCAACCTAGTGATAGATAGCATGTTTTGGTGAAGTCTTTAAAAACAACCGATCGCCGGCAGCTGCTGCATAACGCCCAAACGTGGTAAACAAGCAAACTAAGTTACATAGTGGTGAAATGGTCGATTATCAAATTACAATGCCTTCACGATCTCACGTAGAATAAGATGTTGTTCCACTGGAGGTGGTTATTTATCAGACCACCTTTGTCCACTCCGTAATGAAAGTTCACGTTGTATCCACTATTGGGAAAAGAAAAGCGCCCTGGGGATTCAACAACAACTTACAGCAATTTAACAGAGAAGATAACAGCTGAAATCCCTGATAGTGCGGCCTATCAAGCGATATGAGCCGCGTTATCTGAGTTTTCCGCTGTGGATTCTCTGTTAAAATTATGTAAGTCGTTGATGAATCCTATCCCTGGAGTCTATAGTCGTAGTTTTTTGAGCTGGTACCAATGCTTACAACATATAAACTACCAACGCCTCCAGAATGTCAATGTCACAGTAGCAACACCTTACATCTCGGAAACTAATAACAGTCTTCCAGGATGGAATCGTAACACGAGAAGGGAGCGTGTTGAAATTCTTCAAGTCCTACAGTAACATGCTGAACAAATACAAAAGAAGCTGCGAGCAGATAAGTAAGGGCCAGTAGCGACCGATAGTTAATAAGCAAAAGGAATGATACTGTTGTTGCAGCACGCTGAGTTTATTTATGTGGATCCTCACTGTATAACAAAGATAAGTAATGAAGTTTTCTGCATTACACTTCGTTCCAGAGAGCCTTCAGCATCAGGAGTGCTGAAATTGTACATAATTTCGCTTCGCAGATACACTTCCAAAGTAGCTACGGAACAAGGTAAAGTTAAAAATCCGAACCTGCTTGAAGGCGATCCGACTCGCTAGCGAACTGGTATCGTCAACAAAACATTGGTTGTATACGGACTGAATTATTTCGGCATACTCGTCTCTAATATCCAGCGGCAACGGGTCGAACATATTATGCCGAGTCTGAAAACGAATCACATCAACCACCTCAGATAATTGCACATACTTCACCATTCACCTATCAACCGACCTTTATGTGGTTCTTGACAGACGTCGGAGAATAACAGCTGCTGAAGTTACAGCAGGGGCATAAGAACATCGGCTGCTTGATATGGTGCTAAAGCGTACCATTGAATCGTTACGGCAGAAGCGCGCCAAAGGAATATAAGGCCCCACCTGAAGCACATGGCGCTCCAAGTGTTTCACATTTGATTCGAAGCACAGCCGACACGTATTCCTAGGCTGCGACCGTGCTGCGAATATTGGTTGTTCGTTGAAAATTGAACCGCCACTGCTTTTGACCCGAGTGCTGCTTATGCAGTACTCACCTGCAAAATCGACACACACGCTTGCTTCTGCTTTTCGTCGAACATTCAAGGGGCACAAACCATCGTTAATACAATTAAGGAGATCGTTGAGACAAGCCACTACTTCTGGATCTTGACGACGGAAAATCTGATGATCTCCGAAACATCTGTAACGCCTGGCGTTGAAAGTTCGAAACAGAGCGGAAGAGGAACCAGCAGGCTCTTCAGAGAAGCAAAGCTAGCCACGCTCACCTGTACAGGAAGGCGTTTACCTCGTTCTCGTACTCATCTTTGAAACAAATCGGTTCGTCCTAAAATCACGAACATGCAACAATGGATGGGAGTGAACTAACAAAAAAGCGCCTAACCGCAATATTGTGAATTTTCCTGATATGAACTCGAATGTTGGAAAAGTGGTACGTCGACGAGACATCACACAAGGGGCACTTATATACAGGTCGCCGTACATGACACCTTAAATGACATAGTGCAGAGAGTCTTCGAATATGGAGGTATGGCTCGAGTTTCACTGGCAACTGAATCCTCACTTCTGTGCCAGAGAACTCTACGAGGACACTTGTTTCAAAGATTCGTCGAAAAAGCATTTACAGCGCTCAAAAACTGAAACTTTCTCATTCCCTTATTGGTCTTCTTGCCGATATTCTAGCAGCCTCAGACTGATTACTAAATAAAGTTCTAGAAGTGTAACTGGCTAACAGTCATTCACGACAGATCGTCCACTCCTACTTAATAGACCAAGCAAATGTGAATGCATACCTCCAAAACGCGAGTACTTTTCCCGAATCCTATGCCGTCTGAGAATGATAGAAGCAAACGGTGTGGCTGAATAGGAGTGATGGGACTTACGAATAAATGTGAGTCCTCCTCAAAGTAGACTTCAAGTAGATGTCACAAAGGCGACAATACGCTGACAGACCGGAAGACCGCTCCTTTGGCTCCTGAGTAAAAACGTTTTTATACTACTAAAACTGAGGCATAAAATATTTTTGTCATACACTTCTTAATGGTTTGTTGAAGAAGAAAAAAGATGTTTCTAGCTCTATCCAGCTAATCGAGGAACCTAACGACCAGTAAACGCCTTTATTGGTAACAGACTTACACCTACCACAGTTTTAATGAAAGCAGCCTTATAAATGTTACGATGTTGGGCTTCAACTTCCCTCAATGTTTCTGATCCCTACATATGGTCTTGCTCACCCAGGAAACTTGCGCTGCGTAAGCACAATCTGTATGAGATTCCAAGAACTATAAAAAATAAGTCATCAGCGAAGCGAAGATGGTGCCACTGCTGGCCGTCGACCTTCGCTCCCATGTCTTCCCATTCTAGTTCGCGCATGACGTTTTCGAGGGTGGCGCTGAAGAGCTTCGGGGATATGGTATCCCCTTGCCGAGCCCATCTCTTCACGCTGATGACGATGTCATTGTAGATACAGCTCCCGAAGCACTCTGATGTACTGAGCAGAGACCCCTGAGTGAGCAGGGCTTCGACGGCGGTTTCATTCCGAGATACAGCTCAAAAATCATGACTCTATGTAAGCACGATGTACGATCCAACGAATCAACAGGAGAACGCTTCACGCAATTGAGCGGAGACAGACTCCAACATCGAAGAACAGATCCCGTCGTTTCTACCAATTTATCGAAGTATAGAAGCCTAAGTGAATGGTTCACTGACACTTATTCGACGAGGACTGTAAGTGATTTCAAAGAAATGCTAGTATATCGAACAAAACCGACCCAGTAGCTGCTGAAGTGGAGGGGAAAAATAGAGATGCTGCTATATATGCTCATATAAATATAATACAAGATAATATCAAAGACTAGATAGGCATTCCAAGACTAAATGCATTTCGACGCTTCCCATACGAACATTTATATGATTGTTCGTTCTCAAATGTCAAGTGCTACGCTAAAAATAGGAAGTTCGAAAGCCTGCTGTGTGATCTACAAAGACGACATCAAGGAGATCACCTAAAACATTTAGATCCTAAGCCCTTGACCTCAGATGCTACACTATTACATGTAGGGCTGCAGAAATCCTTGGTTGTAGAGTAACCTTAATGGACTCGTCCGTTCTTCAAAAAGAAAAAGGTAACAAATCACCTGCTATTAATCGCAAGTTTTTATCTCAATCCTTAACCTTATTTGCATCTGAGCAAATAAATCGTAGCTGAATTGAGGTACCTCCATACACATTGAAAATAGAACGTATGAAGGAACATAAACGAGACCTACCACAGAGCACGAGTCCCTATTTGAATCATAGCATTCACCAGCGTCGAGAAACGACTCGTTCGTATCCCAAACGTCTGAAAGGATTAGGTTAATTGGTTGTCTTTAGAAGAAAAAGCTGACTTACTAGAACAATGGGAGCTGTCCTGTGGTAGTGAAACAAAATCTTCCGTTGGTAGGGGCTCAGTAGAACACCTAAAAAATCGTCGATAAAGGTTGGAGAACACCATGTGCCAAAATATACAGCTTGCTAAAGTTAGATATATCGGATCTATCCTGGTATTGAGGGACTCCCCTAAAATAGTAGTTGCGCACGTTCAACAACAAGACACCACCCCTTCCCTTGAATTTATCCGAGAACCTTCAGATCAGGCTCAGCGATTGGAGCCCTTGAAAAAAATCAAAAGCGGAGATGATGATGCACAACATAGGTGTCCCTCTTAACTGGGAAAAATCTGATATTTCTTCCACAAACAAAGAAAAAACTTATCGAGAAGTCGTGAGATCTCTTGGCGCTTTCCGTTTCCTGAGAAGACGTCGAGAGGCAGCGGTAATCGATTCGTATTGAACCTCACTTTCAGCATTCCAAAACGACGGATCTGGCTCTTCATCCACAGGCTTTAGAACACGCAACATCTGTACACAATTATTCACTTGCTTACACAACTATAATATGCGAAAGCGCAGGTAATGCAGTCGAAGAAGGCCTGAACTCTCACACCCAGAATCAAGGTTTATCAACGTTTAAGCTCCTCCCCCTTCCACTTACCAAGTGCCTTAACACTTAGAGATCAGTGAGTTGATAATATTCGTATCTGGTACAGATAAAACACTAACTGGTCCGTTAGGTAGCTCATCTATGTGCTGGTTAAACACGCATTCAAATTGTCTCCGCGATATTACATAATAGTAGAAGCGTAGTGCACCCAATAAAGTGATTAATTAACTTTGATCTTTGTCACCTTGCTCCTTATGTTTTATATATTATTTTCATGACAAATAACGTTTATATGTTGAGTTGAGTGACGTGCTAAAAAGTCAAAAGATGTCAACGAACCTCTTCATCGTCATCGACGCTCTTAGACCAACAAGCCGTTCCTGTCGACACCTCCTGTTCAATCCCTCCCCATTCAGGGACCTAAACATTAGAGTTGAGCTTTCTGACTTTTTTCTCAAAGATAAACAAACGAATAACTCAATTTGTTAAACATTCGACTAATAAGACAATCAAATAACTCGATTTTTTGAAATTTCGTCAATCGTGGGAATAAATAAATTTTTCGAAAGACAAAACGGACGAACAAGATTGAGTCCGGAAATCGACACCGACCGAACAAAGGTCTTGAAGACTCATAGCTCGCATTTTTTTCTTAACATGAAATTAATATGTTTGGCAACATAACAACTAGACAGTACATTGGCAACCATTTCGATTTTTGACCAGACGCGTTTAGATTGAGAACCACTCTAGCGAGCCGGACTGTGGACAGGTTCACAAGATCTGAACAATATCGATAGATTACCATCAATTACTGTGACCAGTCGTATTTTTCATTCACAATCAACGACTAAATTAACTAGCGGATTAGGTTTGGGACGATTGTGTGCTCCCTTCAAAGGCAAGACAAATCATCACTGCTTTGGTCTCCCCCGAGGCCACCTTCCAGGCACCTCGACATTAAGGCCTATGTTATACTTCGGCGACGCGTCGCGACGCTATTGCGCGGGCTGCTACGCAGTGCGTTGCAGCCCGCATAACACTGTCGCCGACGTCGCCGGCAACAGCTCGCCGAAGTACAACATAGGCCTAAGGCAAGTCTTTCAAACGGTGTCACCTTTGCACGAAGAACGTGGTCGTACCATCTCAGACGAGCTTCGCGCATCTTCTCAACTATCGGGGTGACACCGAACCACTGCCGAATGGAGTCGTTGCGCACTCCATAAGGTCGGACGACTGCTCTGTAGATCTTCGACATGACGCGCTCAGGAACCCTCCTGTCGCAGAGCACGCCCGTCATCTGGACCACGCTGCATTCGCGCGTGAGTTGGCTTCAACGTGTAGGGTGCAATCGGACGCGGTTCCTGACCCCAGGTGCTTGAAGGCCGAAGTATAAGGTAGCTCTATGCCATTTACATTCATGGAGCCGGACTCCTCTTCGTCAGCCGTCAAATACTCGGTCTTTTTTACATTAAGTTTGATTCCAAATCTCTCCACGCGATCGCAGCAAACTTGTACCTGCCGCTGGAGTTCAATCTTATCTTCGCAAGCGAGCAATAGATCATCAGCATAAAACAACGTCCAAGAAACAGGTTGCTGGAAATCGTGATATGGCATCAATAATGAAGATGAACAGAACAGAACAGAACAGATTTATTAAGCCAAAAGTGACACAAAATATTACAAAAGTTTACAGCAAAAGTTGGCTTTTTTGTTATCCTCAAGAGTGATATCTTCGAAGATTTATTTAATGTGGAAAGCGTTCTACTCTCATGGCGATTTAGTATTTCATTCTCTGAAAAGTTGCTATATATTTAGAACAAAATATTGTCTACTCTCACAAAAAACTATATTGTAGTTAATTTCAGAAATATCCTTTCTCTTTAAGAAAACATTCTAACTTGTAGTTGAATGTTTTTAGTGAAGAATTGAGGATTGACACAGAAAGCTCATTCCAGGTTTTCACGTTACGAGTCAAAAAAGATTCTTGAAAATTTTTTGAGTGAGGTTTTTGAGGTTGAATTCTAAGATTGTGCCCTCTTGTAATCCCGTTAAATGAGGAAAAAGTGAAGAATTCATTTTTATCAATATCCAGGTGATCATTAACAATTCTAAAAACAAGGTTTTGATCATAGATAATTCGTCTCAGTGATAAAGAAGTAGTACCGAGTAGGGCCAATCTTTCAGGGTAAGAAACTTCAAATAAACCATTCCTAATGAACACTTGTTTTGTAAATTTTTTTTGCACGCTTTCTATCTGATTGATATTACTTTGCTTTAATGGAGACCATATAGGTGTACAGTGCTCCAAAATAGGTCTTACATAAATATGAAGATGAAGAGCAGTGGGGAGAGCGCAGACCCTTTATGCAGTCCGACAGAGATGAGAAACTCCATCGACGTACTCTGGTGCCTGCACTCGACTCTTTGGACAAAAGTAGGTAACCGCACCCACTCAGTTTAGTATGACCTTTGAAGTTTTATACAATTTTCACGTCGAACTGGACAATTTTAAAATCAAATTGATCATTCTTCGAAGCTATCTAACTCTCTTTGAAGTTTTAATTCATCTACCTAATAAATGAACGTAATGTTCGAAATTTCATTTTTAAAAGTCGAGGGAAAGTAATGGTTTAAAGTTTGTTTTAAAGAGCATGGAGACGACTCTTTTTTAGTGCAGGAAAAGAGATTGCACCATGCCCACGTTTAAGACGTCGCGAATTTTATTCAATTGACAGCAGAATTTTTGTTTGCACATGGAGTTTACATCCGTTAACGATACAACAAAACAACTGCAGAGAACATACATATCCTCACAGTGATGATTCATGTATGTGACACTTAACTTTCAATCAAATAAGAGTTGCGATGAACATTTTGATTGCATGACGCGATCTGATCTTTTAAGACGTATATGCCTGCTTCTTCGGTGCTTTAAAATAAATTTTAATTTACAATTTTTCTCTAAAAATAAATTTCTTATAAAACTTATTGAGACAGGTACCAAAAAATTCTAACCATTGAGTCTGTATTTAACCTGCCCGAAGGTCATTTCGATTTAAAAGCGTTCGTTTTAATGTCAGCAGTTTAGAAGAAAGTCTACAATTACAGCAGTTTTAATGCTAGTTTAAAAGTGTCCAATTCGACGTGAAAATGTTATAATTCATCTGATAATTTAATGGACACACTATCTGAAATCTTATAAAATTTTCATTTTTTGAGGTAAGATGGTTGGTCTATATTTGTTTTGTAAAGCAGGAAGGCGGCTATTTTTAATGCTAAAAGGGCTCTCAAGACGTCGCGATTTTTGTTCAGTTGGTAGCAAACGTCTGATAACATGGAGTTTCACACCTGTAAACGAAACAATAAAAGCAAATGTAAAGAGCGCACATATTCTCACCGTGGTGTTTCATGTAAGCAGCATTTACATCACCAATCGAACAAAAATCGCAACGAGTTAATGGAATTCATGGCACGATCTCCTCTTTTAATGCATTAAACGATTGTTGCTTTGTTGTGCTTTTAAGCAAATTTTAGTTCATTATTTTTCTCAAAAAACTTATAGAATCATTACACTCATCAGATCATAAACTAAAAACTGAACTAAAAAGATTTCAAAGAAAGCTATACCAAATGTTCCTTGAACAAAAAATATTCTAGCCATCTTGAAGGGTCTGTAGCTTAGCGTGCAAGAAGCTCACTTTGATTTCAGAAGCATAACGTTTGTGTGGAAGAGTATCCAATTTGACGAGAAAACATATATATATATATATATATATATATATATATATATATATATATATATATATATATATATATATATATATATATATAACACTTTGCCCTATGTAATTTGAAATCAAACTAAACGTCTTCCAAATCGAAACGAACTTCTTACATGTTGAACTAAAAAGTGTCCAGGATATTTGGAATAATTTTTTGTTTAAGGGAAACTTGGAATAACTTTTTTTGATTTTCGTTTTACTTCAGCTGCCCGAATGAGTGAAATAAATTTATAAAGTTTTTATTTTTAAGGAAAAATAATAAATTGAATTCTGTGTGAAGGCGCAGCAAGGCAGTAATCATGTTTTGCATCAAAAAACTGGGTCGTGCCATGCACTCAAAAAGTTCAACGCCACGTTTATTTGATTGGTAGGTAAATACTGCTTATATGCAGCAAGAAAATTAGGATGTGCTTTTTATGTTGCACCGCTTTTAGGTGTGAAACTGCATGCAAACAGAAATTTAGGCATCAATCGAATGAAAATCGAGAAGTTTCGGAAGGGACACGGCTCAGTTTTTGTTTTGGCAATATAAGGTGGCACCCTTCCTGCTCTTCGAAA